>OY986059.1:26399420-26651070 GCA_963920205.1 Stenodema calcarata | reverse complement strand
CCCCAGAATTATATCGTATTAATTAATCATAATTAATAATAATTATTATTATTATTAATAAATACGAATTATTAATACCTAACAATAAATTATAATAATTTTCAGTAGGTACTTGATAAAATTGTTAATAATTAGTGATAATTGATAATAATAATTAATCTAACATTTAGGATCTAGACATTTAGACCTAGTGATCTAGACAGAAGGGTGATCTGTACAATGAAGATAATGAACCGTTGTGTCAAGAATTTGCAGAGTTTTTTTTTTATTCGATTTTCTGAATCTACTTATCTTGAAACGTAAACCAACAAATTTTGAGGGGGGGTTAAAATTTTTTTTTCTTTGGGCGATTCCAATGGTTCATTATCGAAGATAATAAACCAAAATCCGTCCGTCCGCCGTACGCCGTCCGCGCCACTTTGCCCAGTTAGCGTTGAGTTAAAATTACGAAATTCGGTTTCTGGGTTTGGACCAGCCCCACAATGATCCTCGAAACTTTTCATAACCCTAGGTCAAGGGGAAGGGGTTCAAAACGAAATTTAAAATTTCGACAATGTCATATCTCAGAATATTTAACTGAAACGTGTAATTTTCAGTTCACGTTTGAATGACATGAAAAATTACGAATCTTTTAAGACCAATTGGATTTTTGTGCGACCAGCCGTTCGTTCACAGTGAGCGCGCAAAGGTTTAGGAAAAACACTAAACTTTCGCGTCGAAAACGGCCGTTATGTGACCCAACCCTCAGACGCCCAGAATAAAACTACCTTTTGTCATCTTCCCGGTAAACTACAGTCTAGAAATTTTAACCGTGAGTCGGGGATAGACCACATTGCAATATTTACTCGGTTTCTCATCTGTAAAATTGTTTAAATAATACCTTTCTGTAATAATACAAATTAAATTTTGATGATGAGCTATTGACTTGAAATTTTAAAAATAGGTCAGAACTGGATCACAATGCAATATTCACCCGGTTTCTTGTCTGTAAAATTGTTTAAAATAATACCTATTTGTTTAAACAAATTAAATTTTGATGATGAGCTAGATACTTGAAATTTTAAATATAGGTCAGAAATGGATGACATTTCAATATTCACTCGGTTTGTATGACATGGTATAAGTATGGTATGGTATATTATTGTATGTATGATTTGGTATAATACAGTATGGTATGATAGGAAAGAAATTCGTATGGTATGGTATGAGTACGGTGAGAATATGGTATGGTGCCGATTTGCAATACAGTCTGGTATAGACAGAAGGGTGATCTGCACAAGGAAGATAATAAACCGTTGTGTCAAGAATTTGCAGAGTTTTTTTTTATTCAATTTTCTGAATCTACGTATCTTGAAACGTAAACCAACAAATTTTGAGGGGGGGTTAAAAAAAATTTTTCTTTGGGCGATTCCAATGGTTCATTATCGAAGATAATAAACCAAAATGAGGATATCAGTCATCTGGAATATCAATCACGGTTCAGTTTAATACCCAATAAAGTATAAAACCCTCCCCAAAAACCAGAAAAAGGTCATCTCTGGGACGTTGAACAGGTGCCTTGTTTTGGAAATGCATTTTGGCTCTTCGATGCTGCCAATCACATCCTCCCACTTGTAATCCAAAACGTCCTCTTCTTCTGGCCACTTCCAGGATTTTAGTCCTTTCGTCATGGTTGACTCCTTAGCAGTTTCCTGGTCGAAACTCACAATAATTCCTGGGTAGAAGCACCCATCATAACGGACAACACAGTGCTGCCCATTTCTTCGGCATTTTTTCACCCTGAAACAAGGAAAATACCACTTCGTTCTGGAGCAAAGACTCCCCCTTTTCTGGTGTAAAGTTACCCCCAAGCCGAATTTCGTTTACTGAAACCCCAAAAATCCAAATAATTGAGATTTCTATAAAAAACCTGAATCAGCATTAAATTTCCAACAAGATAGTATTGAAACTTACCGGGTTGAGGGAAAGAAGAAACTTTTAGGCCGCACTTTTCCACGAGCAAAATCACCTGTTACTCACAACCATGGCAGAAACAAGGCTGGAAACCATACCGTAACCTTCCCATTCTACTTTTTCGACTTTGAGTTGTTGAGTCAACATCCCTTCTATGCATGAATTGCCGGGGGAACCATATCGGACATTAGCTCTTGCTCTGGATGGAAATTGAACTTATCAGATTTTTGGAGCAAAGCTGCCCCGGAGGGAGCAAAGTAGCCCCCTGCGACGGTACGTATGAATTGTTCATACTTTTTGCGACGAGAAAGGAGTATCAACAGCAAACTTACGAAACTCTTCCGATTCCATATCAACAAATAAAATCACAACACTATTGGTTAGTAATTAATCAATTTAAAACCAATTACACAAATGCACAAATAAAATATGTAAGATTCGGAGCACACATACATACTTAAAATTAAAAAAAAAAAACACCTTGAAACGTATACCAACAAGTTTTGAGGGGGGAGTTAAAAAAATTTTTTCTTTGGGCGATTCCAATGGTTCATTATCAAAGATAATAAACCAAAAACAAGCGGCAGTGTTCACTATATCAATTTATAACATAAAAATATATATAAGTCTGACATAAATACCAAGAAAAAAATATGCAAGAAATGCGTGATAATTCGAGAGCTTTCGATCGAATGGAGAAAGATTTTTGTCCGATGGAAACTACAGAAGTTTCATTTCCCTAGCAACGGCTTGGTTGTAAGTGAAAATTATCGTAAAATGTCGGTAACGCTTTTCTAGGACACTTTTGGTTTATTATCTTCGATAATGAACCATTGGAATCGCCCAAAGAAAAAATTTTTTTAACCCCCCCTCAAAATTTGTTGGTTTACGTTTCAAGATACGTAGATTCAGAAAATCGAATAAAAAAAATCCGTCCGTCCGCCGTACGCCGTCCGCGCCACTTTGCCCAGTTAGCGTTGAGTTAAAATTACGAAATTTTGGTTTATTATCTTCGATAATGAACCATTGGAATCGCCCAAAGAAAAAATTTTTTTAACCCCCCCTCAAAATTTGTTGGTTTACGTTTCAAGATACGTAGATTCAGAAAATCGAATAAAAAAAATCCGTCCGTCCGCCGTCCGCCGTCCGCGCCACTTTGCCCAGTTAACGTTGAGCTAAAATTACGAAATTTGGTTTCTGGGTTTGGACCAGCCCCACAATGATCCTCGAAACTAGACCTAGTGATCTGGACAGAAGGGTGATCTGTACAAAGAAGATAATGAACCGTTGTGTCAAGAATTTGCAGAGTTTTTTTTATGGGTTTCGACCAACCCCACAATGGTCCTCGAAACTTTTCATAACCCTAGGTCAAGGGGAAGGGGTTCAAAACGAATTTTGAAATTTTGAAAATTTCATATCTCGAAAAATTCATATGGAACGGTATGTTTTTTATTCATATTTAGATAGAGTTTGTTCCGTAGAGTTTTTTAAGACCATCCGCAGCTTTGTACGACCAGCCGTTCGTTCACAATGACGGCTCAAAGATTGTGCCTCACTACACGATCGTGAATCAAACTGTTGAAATACAGGTCCATTTTCATACTAACAAGCTCTTTGGAACATCATATGGCTTAAGTGATGTCGAGTTTGTTGTTCTGAGGTGCGTTTCGTGCTACGGAAATGAAGGTAATTTCGAATGTTTGTTGGTAGGTATCTTTTATAGAAAAATTAAATACCGACGTAGTATTAAAAACCCCAGAATTATATCGTATTAATTAATCATAATTAATAATAATTATTATTAATAATAAATACGAATGATTAATACCTAACAATAAATTATAATAATTTTCACTAGGTACTTGATAAAATTGTTAATAATTAGTGATAATTGATAATAATAATAATTAATCTAACATTTAGGATCTAGACATATAGACCTAGTGATCTAGACAGAAGGGTGATCTGTACAAAGAAGATAATGAACCGTTGTGTCAAGAATTTGCAGAGTTTTTGGTTTATTATCTTCGATAATGAACCATTGGAATCGCCCAAAGAAAAAAATTTTTTAACCCCCCCTCAAAATTTGTTGGTTTACGTTTCAAGATACGTAGATTAAGAAAATCGAATAAAAAAAAATCCGTCCGTCCGCCGTACGCCGTCCGCGCCACTTTGCCCAGTTAGCGTTGAGTTAAAATTACGACATTTTTTTAATGGGTTTCGACCAACCCCACAATGGTCCTCGAAACTTTTCATAACCCTAGGTCAAGGGGAAGGGGTTCAAAACGAATTTTGAAAATTTGAAAATCTCATATCTCGAAAAATTCATATAGAACGGTATGTTTTTTATTTCATATTTAGATAGAGTTTGTTCCGTAGAATTGTTTAAGACCATCCGCAGCTTTGTACGACCAGCCGTTCGTTCACAATGACGGCTCAAAGATTGTGCCTCACAACACGATCGTGAATCAAACTGTTGAAATACAGGTCCATTTTCATACTAACAAGCTCTTTGGAACATCATATGGCTTGAGTGATGTCGAGTTTGTTGTTCTGAGGTTTTATTTCATGTGCCAAAGCAAAGTAGGGATGGGATATCGAGGGCTTGATATCGATATCGGTATCGATATTGACATCGGAAGAATGGTATTGATACCAGGTAGATATCGGCTTCATAATATCGATATCAACCGATATTTATCGATATCGGTTATAAAAACTCTTACTTCGTTTTTTTTTTTAATTTCACCTCCTTATTTTAATTTTATTTCCTTTTCTCCGAACATTTTTGCACTTGCAGTTCCTACCTAAGATACCAACTGGTCAATAATTTACCGTGGACAAAGTAGGTGATTCCATGGTAGAATAAATACGAAGGACTTGGAAATACGAAGTGGTTCAAAGTAGTGACATCTAGTGTTGATACCTACCTACAGCCTGTTGGTTCAAAATTCCTTTCTAGAAAAAAAAATTCTTCTGATTATTTTTCAGTCAGATCTTTATTTTTATTTATTTATTCATTTATTTTTTGTTCCCGCCTTGATAGGAAAGTTAAATTATACACATGAATATGTAATACGGAATTTTTATTTCAAACGAAAATTGGACGGAATACAAGAACGGCAAAATCATAAAAGAATTACAGGGAAATTTCGGGATTCAAAAAAAGAAGCGCTCATCGAGGCTCTCCAGGAAAAGTAACTTGGAGAGAGTTTCCCCCTTCAGCCTGTTCCGTTCCGAGGTGAGAATATTCCCCGGCCTTGAAAATAGCCTCTCTGATGGTACTGAGGTTGAGGTTGACTTCATGGTCAATTTAAGTTTCAATTTCAACAGGGGCTCAACACAACACAAAAACGCGGATACTTTTTAGCCAACAACAGCACGGAAACGGAATGATGCCCACAAGAAGAACTTCGCGGTTCGCCAGTGAAAGATAACAGTGAATCACAGTTTGTGATATCGACCCGATATCGGTTGTCAGAATATCGATATATCGATATTATCGCCAGTGCTGATATCGATATCAGAATATCGGATATCGGACGCTAGATATCGATATTTCGATACTATCGGATATCGATATCCCATCCCTAAAGCAAAGACATAAAATGTCAAAACTTGCCCGTCAAAGTTCGTAACAACTTTGAATAACAAAATCAACCTCCAAAACTTCGATTTCTAACTCTTATTGAATTAATATATTTACCGTGAAGAAAAGTACTGATTTCATGTAATTTGTATTTTCCAGAACTCGCTGTCACCCCTCCCGTACCGCAATGGTGAGTAGTATAAATATCTCCAAAATCCTTACTTTGCCAGTAAATTTGGGCATTTAATGAGCTTGTTCCTCATTTACATCAATTCTCTCTCCGCCGTATACAAGTCGGGAGCCCTGTTTGCAGACGACACGGCCCTTCTTAACCGTGGCATGAATTGGCACGACCTCTTTATGTCAGCGCAAGCTCTCCTAAATATGTTGAGCAATTGGCCCGAAACTTCCTAACGGTGAATGGGAAGAAAACTAAATACATGGTTTTTGGAAACGCAGCCTCCCTTCCGTCGGATCAATCCTTAAAACTGCATTTTGTATGCCCTGGTACTAGTCATTGTAGTTGTCCGCACCTGGAGAGGGTTTCGTCATACAGATACCTGGGCGTTATATTGGACACGTCCTTGAGGTGGTCTGAGCACGTCGAGTACCTTTATATGAGACTCAGGAAATTTATTCCAATATTAAAAAATGTTAGAACGTTAGTCTCTAAAGAGCGTCTGAGGCTGTTATACCTGTCACTCGTACAGTCTGCCCTGCAGTATGCAATCTCAATTTGGGGAGGAGCATGTCAAACTTTCAAAGTCTTGTCAGCATGTCAGCATGTCAAAGTTTCTCATCTCACCAACTAATCGGCGAAGCCAAAGTCTTCACTATAACTCAGCTCTTTGTAAAAAATCTTCTTCTCCTGTACCATAGAAAACCAAATCTTATTACCAGTTCAACCTCCCAACCGTATCCAACTAGGTTCATCATTGAACAGAAAGTTGTAAATCCTCGTCCCGCCTTAACCCTTATAACAAGAAGCCCGCTTTATTTGATGTACGAGTATCTATTACATAACTCCTTACCTACAGATATGAAGTTTCCGAATTCCTTTTCTCGACCGTTGTATAAAAAAAGAATATATACCTGGCTTATCCAGCTTGGATTCGAAAACTGCTCCCCTTTACTACGTAGCGCATAATATACGTTGTACATATTATGTACAATAACAAAAGCATGGCACAAATGGAAGCGATTATTATATTTTTGTATTTCCTTTTGTTTTATTTTATGATTAACAATTCTATGATTTATATATAATGCAGGTATAGGTCTACTACTTATTTTCTCACCTGAGAGCGTAACTTTGAATTTATGTATATTCCTAGAAGGTACTCTACTCTTGCTTGGCAACACGGGCTCCGCCTAGTGCCAGATATTTCTGTAATTTTCTTTTCCTTCTCGAAGATTGTAAACTGTTCTTTTTATGTATGAAATGTATCACTTCCCTCTCTCTCTCTTGGAAACTTGGAAAATAATTAGGAATTTCGGTATTTGTAAAAATAAAACCGAGAATAATGCTAGTTCAACAAATCTTGAAAAATTAAATGAACACTTCTGTAAAAAAAAATAGACCTACCCTCCCCTATTGAGACCATCAATTCTTACAACAACCTTCAACCTGATCACGAACCCCTCACCGTCAGCCCCCTCTCCGAAGAAACCGTAAAGAAAGCTTTACTTGCAGTAAAGTCCAAATCTACTGGTGCCGATGAGATTTCTATTGAAGCCCTCCATTTGCTAGTAGATGCCCTTCTACCTACTCTTAAGCCGGGAATACACTTGAGCAGAGGCAGGCCGCGCACCGCACGCGCAGCCTCTGCGCGGCGCGATGCTCAAGTGTGTACGGGTCCCCAACACCGCGGCAAACAGGCTCAGTCTGCCGCGTGCGGTGCGCGGCCTGAGCCATCGACTGTCGGTCCATCAAAGTGAGCACGGACCGCGGCAGGCTCGTGCGGTGCGCAGTGTGGACGGAATTCAGTCGATTCAGAGCAGCGAACAGAGCCGCGGCACACGTAAGTGATAATGTGTGATAACGTGTGATAACCTACCTACCCACTTTGAAATTACCTACTAGGTACTCGTTTTGTTATAACCGTTTTGTTAATTATAGGCTCGTTTTGTATAATTGTAAAAAAAAGTACGAAGATAATATGGACCGTGTTTTGTAAAAACCAGCCAAGTCGACTTGGCGGCCACATTGAGTTAGCTTCATAGTCTGATTCTGGAAATAGTTCTCCATCGTCTACAGTTATCGTTTTCACGATTTGACTGCCATCGGCTGTAAATTTTTGAATATAATCAACCATAGACGATGGAGAACTATTTCCAGAATTAGAATATGAAGCTAACTCAATGTGGCCGCCAAGTCGACTTGGCTGGTTGTTGCAAAACACGGTCCATATTTGAGGTAAGTAGTGTACAGCACCTATTTAATTAAACATTTCCTTCCACGCTTTTGCTCCACGCAGCAAGGATCGAATTTTTGAAGAAAAATAAAAGGAAAGTAGGCTAATACGCTATTTTTTGATTATGGACCTCAGTTTTTGTGATTTTGGACCTCTGGGTGCAATCAAAACGGGCCGCGACTACTTGCAACCAATTCAACATCCTACAAACGTGATGAACGGCTCACAAATAATTTTGAATTATTTGTAATTAATGTAATTCAAAATTTTTCTACAAAAATTCGCTGAATCATTAAAAAATATAGTACGCCTGCATGGCTTTTTGGTTTATTTAATGCTACGGAGGCTCACGAGTCCTACTACGGAGGAATCGAGTTTTTACCAGCTCTTATCAAACAATAGGATCTATGACCCTGCTTATTACAAGCTTAATTCGGGTAGTAGAGATTATGATCACGGAGAGGTTTTCTTAACGATTCAAGAACAATAAAGAATAGTAAACCCATGTGAATAATTTGCAACTATCGCTGAATGACACCGTCGATGTCAAGTTTTCCTTCTTGGCCATTCGTTTGATCTTATAACTAACTTTTAGATGTAGAAATGCCCTGTTAACCTTGTTGAAAGTAAATAAATAACGTAAGGGTTTAATAGTGTTTTTTCTATCTGTTATTTCCATTTTATTAAAATTTAATTCACTGTGTGAAAAAGTGCTCATATGATTCGATAGTCTTCAGTATCGAACATTTTTATTCGATATCTGAGTAGTATCGAATATTTGTTTCGATACTAGTATCGAGTAATGGTATCGAATATTTTGTGGTATCGCCCATCACTGGACGTAGATGTTGTGTTTCTGCCACTTTTCTGTCTTGATCCGTCGTAGTGGACACCAGTTGCACCGCGCAATGTTGGATCAGGGCTGAGCATGTGCGCCTCACTGTAATTTGAAAATTGGTATCGCGGCACATCACATCGCGGCACATGACATCGCGCCGCGCAGAGGCTGCGCGTGCGGTGCGCGGCCTGCCTCTGCTCAAGTGTATTCCCGGCTTTACCCATATTTTTAACTTCTCCATCTCAAATGGTACTTACCCTGCGTTGTGGAAGAAAGCAATCTGTAGTGTATGGATATATACCCTTTGTTGGCACCCCTGTGTGTGATATTGCGTTCCCGCCCCTGGCGGCCATGTCAGATGTGTTGTCTTGAGTTCAGTCTTTGTAAACAGTTCGTCTAATAAAGCATCATACGTTTTGTGTTCAATTAATTGTGTCTCAGTCATATCATTTGGCAACGAGGATAAAAAGTCGGACGTCGTGTTCTTTGTTGAAGTTAAGTAGTGTTGCTGTCGTACTAACTTGTCGTGAATTGGTCAAAAATGGAGTCAGATATAGGTGAACCAGATACTACCGAGTTGTTCAGCCGTTTGTTTTCGCAGGCGTTGAAAATAAGTGCGCAGCCACAAGTTACGCCGAAGTATGATCAATCAGCTGAGTCATTTGCGTCCTCTTTGGAAAGCGTTGATTTACATTTTAGTCAAATTAAGGAGTTAGCGGATACTGAAAAAGTATCCCGGCTTTGCCTGGCGCTTGATCCCGATTTGTTCAGTACCCTACGAGATGTCATACAACCTCAATCGGTCCGTGAGTTGTCGTACGGAGATTGTGCGCCGCCTACTTGTGTAATCGCCGAACGGTATGTTTTTTATACCACGAATAGACAGCCTAATGAATCTGTTGCTGATTACATCACAAAATTGAAGCGCCTGTCACATGACTGTAAGTTTCAGGCATTCAGGGATCAAGCTTTACGTGATCGACTGGTGTGTGGAGTCGAAAATGAACAGATGTGTAGAAAGTTGTTAGCCAAAAAAGAAACGCTGACATTCGACGAAGCCTCTAAAATAGTCCTTGATATGGATCGTACCACTAAATCAGCTGCTCATATACAAGGCTCGTCTACATGTAGTTTGTCGTCAATTTTGGCCACCAGTTCCCGAAGTCCTGTTCGGTACAATCGTCGGAGTTCGCCCCTAGATCGTTCTCCTTCCCCCAGTCCGTCCAAATACCGCCACGTCCAGTTCTACCCCGACAAGGGTTCCAAGAAGTCTTCTATTTCTTCAAAAGCAACAAGCAAGAAATCGTTCGTTCCCAGACTCTGTGCTCGCTGCTATAGGGATCATTCTCCAGCTAGCTGTCCTGCTCAGTCATGGAAATGTTTTTCGTGTCACAAGCTTGGTCACACAGCCCCATGTTGTGGGGAGCAGAGAGATGTTTCTTTGGTGAGTGAGATTCTTAATGTTAGTGAACTGCAATCGGTTCCTCCTTTGTACGTGAACTTAGAATTTAATGGTAAATTAAGTATGAACTTTTTGGTTGACACAGGTAGCCCTGTCACATTAGTTTGCCCTACTTTTTTGCCAAAAGTATCTCTAGATTCCAACGCTTTGAAAAAGTATCGTGGCAACCTTGTTACTGCAAATTGTCAGTCTTTGCACGTGCTAGGTACGTGTAATTTACCAGTTCGTAATGGCACCACTGAATTTTCTTTAGATTTTATTATTGTTAAGGGTCTTTCTCATCCTGCAATCTTGGGACGCGATGGGTTAACTAGGTTGTCGCCAACTTGGCGTTCGAATTTCTCAAATTCTCTCACAGTGAATTCCACGTCTAGTTCCCAAGATTCAGACTTTTTGAGTAGTTTGGCGATACAATATCCAAGAACGTTTGGAAAAGTAGACAATGATAAACCTATAGACAATTTCCAGGTCAATATAAATTTAAAACCAGATGCCCAGCCTATTTTCCGGAAAGCTTATGGTGTTCCATATGCATTGCGTGATGAGGTAGCCACTGAAATTGATAAGCTGGAAAATATGGGAATTTTGCCCAAGGTTTCAAATAGCGACTGGGCCTCCCCAATGGTTGTAGTCCCTAAGAAGACTGAAGGAATACGTCTTTGTGTGGATTTAAAGTTGACTGTCAACCCTCAACTTTGCGTTGATCAGTATCCTATTCCTAGACCCGATGACTTATTTAACAATCTTGTGGGCTGTAAAGTGTTCTGTCGGATTGATTTGTCCAATGCTTTTCTTCAGGTTGCTGTGTCTGAAGAAAGTCGGAAGATACTGACAGTCAACACCTTAAAAGGCTTATACACTTATAATAGACTTGTTTTCGGCCTGGCATCCTCACCTTCAGATTTCCAAGGTCTTATGGAAGGTAGGATTCTAGTCAACATACCCCGATGTGGTATTTATTTGGATGATATCCTTCTAGGTGGAGAAACAAAAGATGAGTGTTCACAGCGCTTACATGAAGTGTTGGCTCGTTTAGATTCTGCAAATGTCAAGATTAATCTCAAAAAATGTGAATTTTTTGTTAGTCATTTAGAGTTCTTGGGTTATGCATTTTCCGGTATAGGTAAACAACCTTCCAGGGCCAAGGTTGAGAAAATTGCACAGGCTCCCCCACCAAATGACACTACACAGCTCAAGTCCTATTTGTCTATGTTAAATTTTTATCGAAATTTCTTGAATATGCCATCTGACATTCTGGAGCCCTTACATTCTCTCTTGCGAAAGGATACACCATAGGTGTGGACGACTGAATGCGAGGTCGCATTTAATAGCAGCAAGAAGTTGCTGTCAGACAAGTCACTACTTGTACTATTTGACCCTTCACTTCCTCTAATTTTGTCTGTAGATAGTAGTGCTTATGGGATTGGTGCAGTTTTGAGTCACATTATTGATGGCTCAGAACGGCCAATTTGTTTCGAATCCGCTACATTGAATGCTGCACAGAGGAATTATTCACAACTCCACAAGGAGGGTTTGGCTTGTATTTTTGGTGTCACCAAATTCCACAAATTTCTCTATGGGAGAAAGTTTGTGATCCACAGTGATCATGAACCATTAAAGTACCTTTTTTCACATACAAAAGGTATTCCTAGCCAAGCATCAGCCCGTTTGACACGCTGGGCAATAACCTTGTCTGCTTATGATTATGAAATTGTTTTCAGAAAGGGGACTCTTATACCTCATGCAGACCTTATGTCTAGGATCCCAGCCATCGACCAATATGATTTCACAGATTGCAACTATCTGTACTTGGACACTCCGTTGGTTCCAGCTGCTGAAGTGGCTGTTGAGACTTCATCAGATGTGGTACTTTCGAGAGTTATCCACTTTCTTGAAACTAACTGGACAGGATACAAGAGAGGCGATCCAGCCCTCCAGCGGTACTTTGCAGTTCGAGACGCTTTGAGTATCAAGTTAGGTTGTATTCTTTTTCATGATCGAGTTGTAGTTCCCACTTCCCTGCAACCTCGTATTCTTGAGATACTGCATCACGGTCATCCTGGGCTTCTGCGTTCTAAACTGCTTGCTAGATCTCACATTTGGTGGCCTAATATGAACAATGACTTCACTACGCATGTTACTAACTGTCAGGCATGCCAGGAAGTTAGAAACGCCCTTCCAGACACTAAACTTCGTCAATCGTGGCCAGAGCCTGGGGGGCCATGGAAACGTATACACATGGATTTTTTTGATTTGCAGGGCACAAAGTATCTCATCATAATAGATGCTTTTACCAAGTGGGTTGAGTGCTATATTGTTGCCTCAACTTCTTTCTTGGATCTGCAAGGTGCCTTGCAAAATATTTTTTCCCGATTCTCATACCCCGATACCATTGTCTCTGATAACGGTCCACCATTTTCCTCAGGCGCGTTCAAGGAGCATTGTCTGCTCAAGGGTATAACGTTGCTACACTCCCCTCCATATAATCCAAAATCCAATGGTCTAGCTGAGCGGGCTGTCCAGACTTTCAAGAAATCACTCATTAAATCAATGACGACACAAACTATGTTGTCCAGAGAACAAAGATTGGCAGATTGCCTAATGACTTATCGTATGACACCATCCACTGTTACTAGTAAGACCCCGGCGGAATTAATGCTGTCTTATGAACCTAAAAGCCCGTTATCATTAGCTTTGCCGTCCAGTGTGGAACAAGGGCACTCAAGGCTTGTCAAGGTGTCCTTCCCAGAGCGTCAGAGAGTTTGGGTTTACCTCTCTCAAATTAAGGCCGGTCTACACGCTCAAGCCATTTGCGCAAACTGGCTTGCACAAGCCAGTTTGTACAGTTATATCGTTGCGTGTGGACGCAGTTTGTGCAAGCCATTCTGCTTGCGCAAGCCAGATAATTTGGCTTGAGCAAAGTCAGTCTCGGACAGAAAATCGGCTTGAGGTTGGAGCTTGGCATGAGTGAAGTTTGAGCGTGTGGACGAGGTTCAAGCCTCACCCACAATCTCGCGCCGGCGCATTCGTTCTCTTCTCGAGTGCGAATCACATTTCTCGACGCCCTCACAACTAAGGATGGGCATAACGGTTATTTTCGAGAAACGTAAAATTACGTTCGTTGTATTAAAATAACTGTCGAAAAAACTAGTTACAAAAAAACTAGTGTCTTTTCTTCTCAACCAAAAACGGGTGTTCTAATATGTTGTTAGAAATGTAGTTACTTACAAAGAAAACGAATAACTTTCTTTTCCAACTGATAGGAAAAACGAAAACTTTGTCGACACATTTGAAGATAGTTTGTTTTAAATTAGCAAGGACATTGGTTCTAATGAACGGGACTTGCAAAAAAAAAGGCTCCAAAATAGTATTAACAAAAGTAAATGATGATATCTTTGGTTAAATTTTTCTGTTTACAGTTCTTTGCATGTCATCATTTTTTGGAGAACAATCATCAAATAGGTAGAAGTAGAAAGTAATAAAAACCGATCAAACATGAAAAAACATTGGTAGGTAGGTATATATTTGAATGAGTAGGTAATTGATCACATTTTTCTGAGAACCCACGAACGAAGGACACTAATTGTTTAGTGGAACCTATGTGACTGTTTACGTACCTAAATATTTATATTTAGAAAAAATTATAGAAGAAATAACACATTATTTATTTAACATTATTAACACTCTTTAACATTATTTTATTTTCAGTCCTATCATTTAATCGAGCCCCACGTTTTTTTTCCTGAAGCACAACTGAGCGTGTGGACGCCACCGAGTTGTTCAGTTCAGTTTGCACAAACTGGCTTGTGCAAGCCGGTTTGCGCAAACGGCTTGAGCGTGTAGACCGGCCTTTAAGGGCCCAAAGCGTTGGTTCCCTGGAACTGTCATGGTTAGGGTTTCCCCGACGGTTTACATTGTGCAGCTGGACTCAGGTTTGGTTCGCAAGGTACACCTTTGTCAGCTTCGAGCAAATGCCAGTTTTCCACCTGGCTCACAGAATTCTTGGGATTCCTCGAGGGTCTATGAGGAAACTGCCAACTCGGGGAGTCGGGGTGAGTCTGATGGGGGTTTCGGGGTGGACGAAGAAATTGTTCCTCCATCTTCTGCCTCTGGGGTTACGAATTGCTCCAACTCACTTGCGTCACCAAATAGCGATGAGAGATCGCACCTCATCACACCTCATTTGGGTGCTACCGACAGTGAGTCCACAACATCAGAGGACCTCAATTACTCTTCTACACCAGTAAGATATTCCAAGGTATCTGGTAGAAAAATAATAACCCCCACTAGGTTTTCTCGTGAGGTGTTCGATAGAGATTAATGATGGTTAAAATCATAAATATACAAAAGAAGTTGTTTTTTCCCCTTCTACTATGTAAGTTCGTTTCCATGTATTTTGTATTACACATCTTTAAGTTATTGACAATTTGGCCCACCAACCTTGTAAAACTACAGTGTGTAATCATTACAGTGTGTATCACACTACCGTGTGTATTCAGTTGTAGTTCCACTTTGTTCATTGTCTTTTGTGATTCGAGTTTTTTTTTTTTTTTAGTTTCTTGTGTGTTATGATTTACCTAATTCAATTTCCCTTAAGTACTTGTATCAGTTCAAAGCTATTGAGGGGGAGCGAATGTAGTGTATGGATATATACCCTTTGTTGGCACCCCTGTGTGTGATATTGCGTTCCCGCCCCTGGCGGCCATGTCAGATGTGTTGTTTGAGTTCAGTCTTTGTAAACAGTTCGTCTAATAAAGCATCATACGTTTTGTGTTCAATTAATTGTGTCTCAGTCATATCACAATCGTTAAGCCCATCCCTAAGGTCAAACCCCCCGTGGATTTCCGTGCTATCTCTCTTCTGTGTGCTACTGGAAAAGTATTAGATAAAATTATGTATAATGAACTGTCCACCTATGTAGAGGCTAATAATTTATTTGATCCTAGACAGTCAGCCTACAGGATTGGTTTCAGTACCGAGACAGCACTGATAAGGGTTTTTGACGATATTAGGAGGGGGATGGATCAAAGGAAAGTGTGCATCATGATCTTGATCGACTTTTCTTCCGCTTTCGACCTTGTTAGGGCAGATATCCTGCTAAGCATATTACGATCCATAGGTATTACTGGCAACCTACTTCAATGGTTTGAATCCTACCTTACATCTCGTAAGCAATGTGTTAAAGGACCAGATAAGACTTTTTCCTCGTGGAAAGAGATCTCTGTAGGGACTCCTCAGGGAAGTGTCTTATCGGCTTTGGTCTTTATTATATATATTTCATCTCTTCCTAAGATTCTTCTCCCTGACACTAAATACATGCAGTACGCTGACGACTTTCAAATGTATCGCTTATGTCGACCTGAGGAGGTAGACGAAGCTGTAGCCTGCTTGAATTCTGAATTAGTAAAAATAAAAAACTGGTGCTTATCCCATGGAATGAAAGTAAATGAAAGAAAGACAAAAGGCATGATACTGGGGTATACAAAAATACTTAACAAAATAAATATTAGTTCTGTGCCTAAGCTCCATTATGATGGTGTACCCTTAGAATATGCCACTGAAGCGAAGAACTTAGGCATTTTAATGACGAGTACACTCTCTTGGGATAGTCAGGTCACGGCCATGTGTAATTCAGTACATAAATCAATCTACCAGTTACGTAGGATAGCATCAGATTTCCCAGTTCATACTCGGTTGCGGCTCGTTCAGGCTCTGGTGTTTCCGACGTTTGAGTATGCGGCTTGCGCTCTTTCTGATATGAATTCTGAAGAAATTTCTAGGCTCCAGAAAGCTCAAAATATCGCGATTCGCTTCGTGGCGCGCCTGAGGTTGGACGAGCATGTGACGCCTACGTATAAAAAATTTGGCATACTCAAGATCAGGGAGCTGAGAAAATTGCAGATTGCTGCCATGGTATTCAAAATTCTAAAATTCAAACGACTCGCGTATCTTTTTGAGGCGTTTACTTCTATGTCTAGTGTTCATAGTCTAAACACGAGGAACAGGGAGAATATTTTTCAAATCCCGCCACACAGGACAGTAATTTTTGAAAGAAGTTTTGTTGTACAGGGTACGAAGATTTTCAATGAACTCAATGACTATTTCAAACTAGAGCAGCGAACTGAAACGTTTAGGTTTAGTTTAAAGAAGAAGTTTTTAGAAGAATACTGAATTTATGTTTGTTTATTTTAAAGTTTCTTAGTTTAGTTTAGAGAAGAAGTTTTTAGAAGAATACTGAATTTATGTTTGTTTATTTCTTATTTATATTTCAAACGATTGTAAGAGGATATTTTACTGTATTTGTAATTATTGGATCCAGGGAAGGTGGAAGAGAGGGCCACTAGGCCCTAACCTTTCCCTGATGGATAAATAAAGTATTATGTAAGCTGCCCAGGTCGGGGCCCGGTGTTGGAGGGGAAGAGGCTCCCACTCCGGAAGGGGCAGCCTTGGAGGGGCTCTTTCCCGTCTCGAGCCTCAACTGAGGACCCTTAAGGCCGGTCTACACGCTCCGTTTTGCACAACGTTTTAAGTTTGCGCAGTCTTCAGAGCTCCCGAGCTCAGTTATCGCTGCAACTGCGCAGTCTTCTCCATGGACTCAAAACTGCACAGTTTTCCGGTCTACACGCAACATTTTGTCTGCAACGTCTTGAACTGCGCAGTCAAAACGTTGTGCAAAACGGAGCGTGTATACCGGCCTTTGCGGCCGTCGCCATCTTACCTCAGTTCTCAGTCGCTCTGCGTCGAGATCGGACCTATTTACGGTCAAGCTATAGTCAGCTATAGTCAATTATAGTCAGAGTGATTCTGCAAACATTTCCCACGCGGTGAACGCGTCCCCCGTTTCCTCCCTAAAGTTGCTTGTGAAAGTGATACTAGTAACAGTACCCCTGTGAACTCTAGTTTTTCACCCGGATCGGACCCCCTCTCGCACACGTGTGTTTGGCCGATCCATTCCCCGAGACAGAGACTCAATTTCCCCCCTGAACCAGTGCGACGCTGCAAAACTCCGTACTGATTGTTCGCCTACGGTAACATCCTTACCTTGTATTAGTAGTCTATGATTGTTTGCATTTTGGCACCTTTTAAGTGTACGCAGTAGAACTCATGTCAATAACCTTTTGTATCTTTGGGTCTTCAACCTCGTTGCGGCGTCCCGTCTGAACGCCTGGAATATTTGCCGTCCATCCATTTCATCATTTACATCTTTTACTGAACGATCTCTTAGTTCAATTGAACTCTTTCATATATTCGTTGTTCTCAACACATTTGCTATTACCACTGTTAGTGTACGCTCAGATACTCATCTTATTCTGAGGTACTCATATCCCTTACTCAAACGAACTCGTATTACTTCCTTTATCAGTTCCTACTGTATCACCCAAGCGAGTTCACTTTCATTTACACTCAACTTACCTTTCATTTCTCAAGTGTACTCGACCATAATACTTGTACTTATTGCCTAGCTAGTGGTGGACGCACCACATTCCTTTATTATTAAGTTTTGTCATTAATTTCTATCAGGTGAACGCTCATAATAATAATATTTCATAATTTTGTTTTGCTCCAAGTGAACGTTTCAATTATATCTTTCCAACCGAATTCGTACCTGTCTGGACTCCATTATTTTCAAACCCGAATCCCTGGAGTGTGTTTTTATAAAGTAAACGCGGTCTCCTCAAGACCAAGCTTACAATTACAATCAATCAATCAATCTCTCAATCAAAAAAGGAACTGTATTGATTTAAATATTTTTGTGTAGGGTGTAGACAGGTTATTATAAGTTATATATTTCATCTCGTTAATTGTAAGAGTGGTCATTTATGACCAAAATTTGCGGGATTGTAAATAAAACGCTATTCAATTCAATTCAATTCTCTCTCTCTCTCTCTCTCTCTCTCTCTCTCTTGTGGACTTTAGTGAACTTCCATTTGTGGTGGATTCAACTGTTTTCTAAAATAATCTACAACGAGGAAAATGTTAATTATCAACTGAACCGCACTATTTGATTGTTTGATTGGTAATTGTTGGAAATCGCAAATCGAAATTGCGTGTTTGTAACCGTGTCAAGAATTTGAAGTTTTTGGTTTATTATCTTCGATAATGAACCATTGGAATCGCCCAAAGAAAAACATTTTTTAACACCATGTCAAAATTTGTTGGTTTACGTTTCAAGATACGTAGATTCAGAAAATCGAATAAAAAAAACTCTGCAAATTCTTGACACAACGGTTCATTATCTTCTTTGTGCAGATCACCCTTCTGTTTAGATCATTAGGTCTGTTTGTAAAGGGACATGTAAGAGGTATAATCCGTTAAGCGACACGTAAGAGTGACAGATGGATCCATCCCGAGTTCTGCCCGTCCGAAACAGGTAACAGAGGTAGATGGACACACCCCGAGTACTGCCCGTCAGCGACGGGCCCGACAGCTGGTTACCCATAAATTCCCAAAATGAATCAGTCTGACAAGCGACCCTCCGTTTTAAAGGTGTTTTTTTTTTTTTTTAACGCTAAACACGATGGTGAAATCAGAATTGCGATAATATCTTATATTATATTATCCCATATTATATATCAGAATATTATCTTATTCCGTTTTCAAACTGGAGCTCTTTGAAGATGAAGAATCGTGGTTGATACTTCAGATGTTCTTCATCGTTAGTCTGTTCTAACCTGATAACGGAATGAGGTATCGGAGTTCTGACTTCACCATTGTTCAGTTGAAAAATCTATTTATAGGTTTATAGATAAGCTAAGGAGGGTTTTGGGTGTTAAGGGGGGGGAATTACCCATACTTTTTTTTTCTCAGGAGACAGAAGACCGGATTTGAAGAAAGACTGGGTGAAGGCGCACCATGATCTTGGCGGCGTGACGTCGGTTATGGCCGGCTCGAGGTTAGAACTCCAGTGCGACGCCGTTGGAGGTCCAATGCCCCAAGTCGAATGGTTCAAAGGACACCTCGCCGTTACTAGGGTAAATACAGAATAATATTATTACAAAATCAATTTAGGTAATGATGTTATTTACATACATAGAACTATAATATAGAACAATAACTATTAATAATTATTATTAGGTATCGAGTTAATAATTAGGTAATATTATTTTAGCGAATTTTCTAAGAAAATGAAGCTATTGTTCTCGGTCCAAAAATTTTTAAAACTCGAATTACCGAAACATTTTTATGCCAAAATACCTTTCAGACCATCCTGAATCCATTGCCAAAAGATTCCAAAAAGTATATGTACATGTATAATATACATGATATTTACATATTATACATAAATATTTATGTAAATAGTGGAGGTTGTTTTGACTAGGAAACAGTAGAGTAGTTTGCGGGTGAGGATGACCAACACTAGTCGTTGTTATCATTCGGTTTATTACGACGTTTCGATCGTGGAACGCGATCCTAATCATGTATCCTACAAAACAAAATATGGGAGAGTTATTACATATGAATGGAATAAAGGGTTAAATAGAAATGGTGACTTACAAACTAGTTATAAACTTACATGATAATTGTCCGATTGCTTTACATTCTATCACGACACAGTAATGTTTGACAAGTAATTGACAAGTAATGCATGAGATGGATGGATGTTGTTGGGATGGATATTATAAAGTTACGGTGTGGAGGTTTTTATAGGTACTGCTTATGTTATTGAGAATGGAGGATGATTTGGATTGTGAATGGGATGGTTCATTTTAAAAGTCTATGGTATGTTGTGGCTAATCTGTTGACGTATCTTTTGTAGTTCATGGTGTTATGAGTTTTTAAGATGTACGCCATTTCTTTGATTTTTCTTTTTTCAAACTTGGGCTCAATGCATTTAATTTTCCAATCTTTGATATGTGGGTTGTGTTTAAGTGTGGCTGAGTGTTTGGCAAAGGCTGTGGCGTAGGTGAAATCATCAGGATTGGAGCTGTTGTTTAGCAATGCTTTATTGTTGTCTCGTATGTGACCTTTGATTCTTTCAGTACCTAATTGTCTTGTTTCACCTATATATATATATATATAGAGTCACAGTGTTGGCAATTGGCAGAATAAACTATATTGCTAATTTCTTCTTTTTTTATCGGGTCTTTAAGTTGGCTGAAGAGTTTTTTGTTGCTATTGACTGGGTGATTATAAAAGGAGATTTTTGTATTTGGGCTGTAGGTGTTGAGTTTTCTCTTAATGACTAGTGATGCGGATCCAATGTATCTTAATGAAGCAAAGGTAGTAGATGGGTTTGGGGGTTGATGGATCGGTAGCGGTTGGTTTGTGTTTGGTGGTTGTGTAGTAGTAGTGAGTTGCTGTGTGAGGAAAATAAGTTTTCTTGTGAGTTTTAGAGGATAACCATTGGCAAGTAATATTGTTTTGCATTCATTAATAATTCTGGGGTGGAATTGTGGATCGGATAGGTTCAGTCTACGTTGGAATAAATTTTTGGCCGTATTGTATTTGTATTGATAAGGTTGGTGGGAATGATAATTGATGATGCGTCCAGAATAAGTGGGTTTTTGGTAATAGTCTATAATAATGTTACCATTGTCTTGTCTTATTATTTGAACTACAAAAGAGACGTCAACAGATTAGCCACAACATACCATAGACTTTTAAAATGAACCATCCCATTCACAATCCAAATCATCCTCCATTCTCAATAACACAAGTACCTATAAAAACCTCCACACCGTAACTTTATAATATCCATCCCAACAACATCCATCCATCTCATGCATTACTTGTCAATTACTTGTCAAACATTACTGTGTCGTGATAGAATGTAAAGCAATCGGACAATTATCATATAAGTTTATAACTAGTTTGTAAGTCACCATTTCTATTTAACCCTTTATTCCATTCATATGTAATAACTCTCCCATATTTTATTTTGTAGAATACATGATTAGGATCGTGTTCCACGATCGAAACGTCGTAATAAACCGAATGATAACAACGACTAGTGTTGGTCATCCTCACCCGCAAACTACTCTAAATATTTATGTATAATACACATAAATATTTATATATTATATAAATATTTATGTAGTATGTGTCACTCCGGACGATAACCTTCGATAAAATTGAGATAAAAAGCTCAACTTCCCACAAAAAATCCGTCCTGGCAATCAAAAGGCTAAGTTCTTAGGTGAGCAGAATTGGCCCACTCAATGGGGGGGGGGGGGGGAAATCCCTGTGCGGCTAGGGGGAGTTGCTTCTTAAAGGTTATAAAAGAAAAAAGGAATGATACTCTATTTTAACAACATATGTACAATACATACTAATTAAAGAGAGGAAATACATATATATTTATCGGTATCTACCACCCTAATGAACCCATTTCAACTAAATGCCTGACATTTGATGCCCCTGTGGCATAAGACATATTATAGTTCACCATAGACTCGCATGCTCCGCCCCAAGTACGACGAAATATTAAAGGAGATGGAAAGGGAACACGCCCCTCCTCTCCAACTATCCAAGTTGGTTTTATAACAGGCGGAGCCTAGTATGAGGAAGGGACAGATGCGAGTTGTGCCTTTCGAAGAGTGGAGTTTGTTCAATATACCAATCCTTACAATTATGGGTTTATGCGTTTCGACCAACCCCACAATGGTCCTCGAAACTTTTCATAACCCTAGGTCAAGGGGAAGGGGTTCAAAACGAATTTTGAAAATTTGAAAATCTCATATCTCGAAAAATTCATATAGAACGGTATGTTTTTTATTTCATATTTAGATAGAGTTTGTTCCGTAGAATTTTTTAAGACCATCCGCAGCTTTGTACGATCAGCCGTTCGTTCACAATGACGGCTCAAAGATTGTGCCTCACAACACGATCGTGAATCAAACTGTTGAAATACAGGTCCATTTTCATACTAAAAGCTCTTTGGAACATCATAATATGACTTAAGTGATGTCGAGTTTTTGTTCTGAGGTGCGTTTCGTGCTACGGAAATGAAGGTAATTTCGAATGTTTGTTGGTAGGTACTTCTTTTATAGAAAAATTATTACCGACGTAGTATTAAAAACCCCAGAATTATATCGTATTAATTAATCATAATTAATAATAATTATTATTAATAATAAATACGAATGATTAATACCTAACAATAAATTATAATAATTTTCACTAGGTACTTGATAAAATTATTAATAATTAGTGATAATTCATAATAATAATTAATCTAACATTTAGGATCTAGACATTTAGACCTAGTGATCTAGACAGAAGGGTGATCTGTACAAAGAAGATAATGAACCGTTGTGTCAAGAATTTGCAGAGTTTTTTCAACCCCATGTCAAAATTTGTTGGTTTACGTTACAAGATACGTAGATTCAGAAAATCGAATAAAAAAAAAAAAAATCCGTCCATATACCTAAGTTTTATAATGTAGAATGTTGTCTGAGAAACTGATCCAATAAAGCTCTTTCTCTCTCTCTCTTTCTCTCTCTCTCGGTAGATTTTTTTAATCATGTCTTTACTTTTTTTTTAAATAATTTTTTATTGGCTCAAGATACACTTTTACGCCATATTGGGTATTACATTTTCCATTAATACATATTATTATTTAACTGATAATACTAAATATTTTTATAGGTCACAGTTGATTGCACTAAGGTATCTGTAAAGTTCCTTGTAGACCATTTGCTCTGCGGACGTCAGAATAGAACCTAGGTTGAATGGAGCTGGGATTTTATCACTTAGATTGTCCATAAGTAATTGTCGTTCTCGAGAAAATATGGGGCACTCTAGTATTTTGTGTTGCGCAGTGTCTTCCTCTCCACAGTGATCGCAGCCGCTGGTTACATTTCCAATCCCAAATCGTCGAAAATAGGAATTACAGAGGATGTGTCCACTTCGTAATCTGGAAATAGTTTTTATAAAGTTTCTAACTTCAGATGTCTTTACTTGCTTGGTTATTATTATTTTTTTTTAATAATTGTCTGTATGGAATTTTTTATTTAGCTACGACACATGTAATCTCATTAATTGTAATTGAAGGTTCGTTTTTTCTCTCGAAGATTCGCTATAAAACATGAAATTATCGAAGAAGGAACATTATTCTTATACCATCATCACACTTTGGACCTATTGCATAATCCGAATAGTTTGATATTATTATATATATATATTGTTTATTGTTGTTTCGTTAATCCTCCTTGGTTGAATAACCTTTATTTATTTGGAGGGTTGTAGGAGGTTGTAAAGAAAACGGGGGAGAATTCTTTCCGAGCTTTCGGCTTTAATAAGCCATCTTCAGGGGTAGGTATTTTTTCCTCGACCCAGTCTCTGTTTCTTTCATTAATATATTGTTAATTTTTGCTACAGGGGCTAGAAGAAGATAACAAAATTAGGGGATTCGGTTTGGGAAAAGTGGTGACTCGCTACATCGTTGACTGCGTTTTGCCTGAACACGAAGGTGAATACAGTTGCAACGCCGCTTCCGGCGGCCAAAGATTTACTACCGAATCGTCCAGGGTCGTCGTGGAAGGTAATTTACCTTGAATACCTCCAACAGTTTATTCAACTTCGTACAAAAACACTCCAATGTTTACACTGGTTTATTATCTTCTATCTAAATAGGCTGATGTGTATGCAATATTAGACCTGTCGTTATTTTTCGAAATTGATGATATCTTTCCATTCGGTTTGCGAGAGAACCTATTTTTGTGAGCAAACTGTCCGAGACCTGTCCGACGCACCAAATACGTGCCCCAAGGGCAGCCGTGATAACAGTATGTACTTTATTTGGATTAGGTAAAAGCGTTTCTAGGGTAAAACAGCCGAGGGACATTTAGAGAGCGAAAATGTCGTTCGTTTTGACGTATCTCGATTCCTTCATACTCAACCAACCCGCCTCACGCGGTGGAGAGCGGGCGTTGCTGAGGTCGGCTGTCTGGGCTCGCAGTAAGGACCTTTTGGTTTATTATCTTCGATAATGAACCATTGGAATCGCCCAAAGAAAAAAAATTTTTAACCCCCCCTCAAAATTTGTTGGTTTACGTTTCAAGATACGTAGATTCAGAAAATCGAATAAAAAAAACTCTGCAAATTCTTGACACAACGGTTCATTATCTTCTTTGTGCAGATCACCCTTCTGTTTAGATCATTAGGTCTAACTGTCTAGATCCTAAATGTTGGAGTAATTATTATTATGAATTATCACTAATTATTAATAATTTTATCAAGTACCTAGTGAAAATTATTATAATTTATTGTTAGGTACCTATTAATCATTTGTATTTATTATTAATAATTATTATTATTAATTATGATTAATTAATACGATATAATTCTGAGGTTTTTAATACTACGTCGGTAATAATTTTTCTATAAAAGAAGTACCTACCAACAAAAATTAGAAATTACCTTCATTTCCGTACCACGAAACGTATTTCAGAACAAAAAACCATACCATACCATACGAATTTCTTTCCTATCATACCATACTGTACCATACCAAATCATACATACAATAATATACCATACCATACTCATACAAACCGAGTGAATATTGAAATGTCATCCATTTCTGACCTAAGTATATTTAAAATTTCAAGTATCAAGCTCATCATCAAAATTAATTTGTTTAAACAAATATGTATTATTTAAACCATTTTACAGACAAGAAACCGAGTGAATATTGCATTGTGATCCAGTTCTGACCTATTTTTAAAATTTCAAGTCAATAGCTCATCATCAAAATTTA
Organism: Stenodema calcarata; assembly: GCA_963920205.1. Taxonomy (NCBI): domain Eukaryota; kingdom Metazoa; phylum Arthropoda; class Insecta; order Hemiptera; family Miridae; genus Stenodema; species Stenodema calcarata. Next base: position 26,626,113 of record OY986059.1, on the reverse strand, counting down.
ATTTGTATTATTACTAAAAGGTATTATTTAAACAATTTTACAGATGAGAAACCGAGTAAATATTGCAATGTGGTCTATCCCCGACTCACGGTTAAAATTTCTAGACTGTAGTTTACCGGGAAGATGGAAAAACTCTGCAAATTCTCGACACAACGGTTCATTATCTTCTTTGTACAGACCACCCTTCTGTCTAGATCACTAGGTCTAAATGTCTAGATGTCATGGTATGAGTATGGTATGGTATAATAATATTATTATTGTATGTATGATTTGGTATAGTACAGTATGGTATGATAGGAAAGAAATTCGTATGGTATGGTATGAGTACGGTGAGAATATGGTATGGTGCCGATTTGCAACACAGTCTGGTATAGACAGAAGGGTGATCTGCACAAGGAAGATAATAAACCGTTGTGTCAAGAATTTGCAGAGTTTTTTTTTTTCTTCAATATATTTTATTGCGCCAAGTATATACAAGTAAACTTATAAGCATTATTCGTATGTTGAATTTTAAATTATATGTTCAAAATTAAAGTACATCACTTAGTCTTATATTGTTCTGACGTTTTCACATTAGTTGAGCAAGCTCATGCGGTTTGGTACGTTTCAATCTTTGGAGTAGATCATCTGTGTCTAGGAGTCGGACATCGTCGTTGACGTGATCTTGTAGCCTCATTAAGTGGTTGATGGCTTGGTTGCGTAGTGAGGACCTGATTGGGAAATGATTAGAGCCAGGACTTTAAATATTTCGGTTTTCGGATTATTAATAATAATTACAAATTATTAATACCTAACAATAAATTACAATAATTTTTACTAGGTACTTGATAAAATTATTATTGATTAGTGATGATTCATAATAATAATTAATCTAACATTTAGGATCTAGACATTTAGACCTAGTGATCTAGACAGAAGGGTGATCTGTACAAAGAAGATAATGAACCGTTGTGTCAAGAATTCGCAGAGTTTTGTACTTACGCCAGAATGTTCCTCTCATATCATTGCAGGAGCCGGGTCAAAAATTCCGAATACAGAAGCCTGTCACAGAATCGAAAACCGATATCCGGAGAATAGTAATTCTTCTTTTCATCGTATTCATCGAAGTTATGTTTACTCCATTAGTAAATCTGTTTTTAAAAAGTATTTTTATTCACAATGAAATTTTACACAGATACGACTCTAACAGAAGACTGAGAACAACTACAATGGTTTGAGGATACAGAGGGTCTTATATACTGTCTTGGAGGGGCAAGTGTTTTGAAGAGTGCTAATTGCTAGCGGGTTCTGGAGGACTGGTACTGTGCCCTTCTTGGGGACAAGCGATGGCCTTTGTGTAGGTGCCGACAGGCGGTGATGTCATTTGGAACGTATACACTCTTGGAGAGTTGACACTATGCAGATCCTCTGAGTCTGTGTCTGGAGAGATGGGGTTGTGAGTAGGAAGTGCCAGGGACTGCGATGGTTATTCCTCCCTCCTTAGATTGAAGTTAGGGTATGAGTCGGCTTCAATGAGTCATATCCTCTGACTTCGGATTTTGTACTATGATCTGAAACGGATGACTTGGGGGTTGTGTTAGATTTTGTACAACAGTTCCATTTTTATGATTTTTCCTCATATAGTTGAACAAGAGCAATAATACAACAATTATAGTAATTATGTATAGTGGGCTAGTGAGGAGGTGTACATAATCATAGTTAAGATCCAATTCGTTCTCCAAGAAAGATGACCAATTTTCATGGAAAGAAGGGATGTGAGAATAGTCTTTAAGATCCAATTTGAGAGGATGAGAGTCAAGATTGGCAATTTCGTTTTGAGGTATTAAGGGGACTCTTAGCGTTCCTTGTACTAAATTAGTCGTTATTACCGGTGTGTTATTAATTGAGATTTTATTCGTGGTTGGTTGTACAATCCAGGTGCCTTTGACTCGTAGTAGGGTGTTTTTCTCATGGCTTTCATATTTTATTATAGCTTCTTTTAGAGTGGTTACGATTACGTGACCTGTTTCAGGTATTATTGAGTAAAACGGGTCATTGATAGAGATTTCTGTGAATTGACAATTTCGTATAGAGTTATTTTGGATTAGAGTTTGCGAACAATTGGATATAACTGTACATAATTGATCGTGATTACAATAATATTGGTTATAGTTGCTTTTGTAGCATATTTGGTTAGTAGAATAAAGGATTTTATAATTCTTATCAACTAATACATATTTATTCTCAGGAATAATAGTTACATAATTAGTACCACGAGTGATAGGTACAGATTGCATCAAGTACATTTGGGCTCCTATGTCTATATATACTGGGAGTTTTACAATGTAAGTGATTTGATTTTCTGTTAATGAGCACGCTATCTTGGAATTCAGTTCGTACTCTATGGTATTATTAAATAGTTTTAACTTTTTGTGATTTTCTTTTGCTATTTCTTTGAGTTCAGACTCCAGGTATTGTAGAGGAATTACACTGGGATGGGTGATGCCTAGTTTGCAGAAAGTGAGAGATGTCTCTATTTCTCTCAGTTGATTTAGTATGATATTTGCGTTAATTATTATTTGGGCAGCAGCTTCTTGTAAGTATATGAAGTCGATAATTGGTGATTTGTTTAATTTTGCCAATTTATTTTTTATTTCATGGTTGTTTTGGTTTAGAATGGTAATGGTGTCGTTGTATTTTTGGATTAAGTCGTTTACGATACGATGTTCTTTCTTTTGTTGAATGGAGATGTGAGTGTTTTTGGTTTTCAATTTTTGTATGAGGTCATCGTATTTTATTCTGTCATTGTCGTCTAAGTTTCCTGTGATGAATTTTATTACTGAGCCCAGTCCATTGATAAGGCCTCTTTTACTTTTATTGGTTGTAATGTCTTTTCTGGGTCGAAGGTTGGAGAGTTTTTCTTTTGCTGTATTGAGAGTGGTTTTTATTGTTTCGATATGTTCTTTGAGGGTCGGTGTGATCTGGAATGATTTATTGTTTCTTTTTAAGGTCTCGAAGGCTTGAGATATTTCACTGAAAGGGGCATAAAGACTGTCTAAGTCATATTGAATTGAAGACACAAGTGGATGAAGGTGCTAAGTAACAAAAGTAAAATGTCATGAAAATTGAGTTTGCGTACTTGCCTATGTTCTTTGGTTCGGAATTTTTCTCTTTTTTTCTTATCCAAGGTGTTGCTAAGGTGTTGTCGATCATGTACTGATGACAATAAACCTAATATTTTGAGGATTATCTGCGCTACGCGCTACTACATGAATTATCGAAAAAATGTTACATAGCACCTTCTTCCACTCGTGTCTTCAATTATGAGTAGGTGTTCACTCGTCTCTACGTATGCTGGTCCAAGATTGATAGGTAGCAATCCTCCGCTACTGTCGATTTTTACGATTTCCGTGGCGAGGGCGCTCGGTATGAATCTGGAACAAGTTAAGAATCTAATTGTCCTCGCGTGATATTGTCGTAGATTTCTTCACGCAATGTTTGTGGGTTTAGATTAAGAGGTTTGGCTTGTGATATGAGGTCGGCAAATTTACAAACAAATGGTCCACAGTCATTCATATTGGTTTGTTGGGGTATTGGTTTAATTGTTTTCAAGGTCCATTCTGATCGGTTTAAGGTTTGTTGGTGTTTGTAATGCCATTCTTGTTTTATGTATTGGAATGTGTTTTCTAATATTGCTCTACCATCGTAGGATAGTGAATCATAATATTCTATGGTTTTGACTTTGGGTTTAATGGCTATTAATCGCCAGTGGGCTTTTTCGTGAATCGGGATCAATATGATGTCTTTACTAGTAATATCGACATCTTTTGTGTAGGTTTTCACACGCTGGTAGCCGTTCAAATATGATACGTATAAGAATGAGTGGAATGCATATGTTTTGGGGAGTGTTTCAGTTTCTTCGCTTCTTAGGTTAATAAGTTCCATATAAAAGTTTATAATTTGGTCGTTGAACCAATTAGTGTCTTCCACAAAATTTAAATCGTCTTCGGTTAACTTTATTCTTACTCGGGATTTTGGTTGTATGGTTTGTTTTACAATAGTTTGTTTTGTTATTTCTTTCGTTTTATCTTCTTTTTCATTATCGGAGTCTTCTATTACTTGAGGAGATGTTCAGGTTTTTATTGCACGGGGTCTCTTCACATTTTTTAAGTGGATTTTTGTTCGTGTGTTGTAGTGTCTAGGTTCTATTTCAGCAGTTTTCCTAGAAGGGTCGATATTTTTGATCGTTTCTTTATTATATTTCTTTTTCGTTTTATGTTGTATCTGTTTGGTTTCCGCATAGGCTTCGGATGGTATGTCTGGTAGTATGGTTTCGCGTTTTTCGTTGAGTTTGTTGATGATTCTTTCTTTTGCTTTTGCTTGTTTGTCATGTAGTATTTTGTATAACTTACCTACTGACTTTATCTTTGTGTTCTTCAATATACATATTGGTTAGAGCTGATTCTATGTCCGGAGGGGGATTGGTGGTTTAGAACCAAGTGTTCCGTTGATTACCTCATAGGGTGTTACGCCTGTGTTAGAGTGAATGCTACTATTGTATGAAATGATTGCATATTTAAATCTTTCTTTTATTGACGTTTTCCTGAATTCTTCGCTCTCTGACATGAGTCTCAGCAATTCTATGATAGTAGAATGGAGTCTTTCGATGGGAGAGTTTGAGTTTGGGTTTTGGGTACAAGTGTAATGTATTTTTATACCTTGCACTTGTAGAAATTCTTTGATTACGGAGGAATTGAATTCGTTTCCGTTATCCATTATGATTTCAGTTGGGCTTCCATGGTGGGAGATGAACGTTAAAAGTTTTTTTGTGATTTCTATATTGTTTAGGGATTTAAGTGAGTATGCTTGGGCATATTTAGAGAATTTGTCGATTATGGTAAGGAATTTTTGTCTTTCAATCGTTAGTGTGTCTATGTGAACAGTTTCGAAAGGTTTTGAGGGTGTATGAGTGATGTTGAAAGCGGGTTTTAAAGGGTTTCTGTCGTATTTACATTTTAGGCAGAGTTCGCATTTGTTGATAGTGTTTGTTATATCGTTTTTCATGTTTGGCCAGAAATAGATTCTCTTTATGTGTTGGTAGGTTTCGTCTATTCCTCTATGGAATCGTTCTTGCCTGTGGTTATACAATATTATGTTTATTTGATCGTCGGGTTCCATAATGTCTAGTAGTTTTTCCGTGTACTTAGTGAGTCTGATTTCGGAAGATTTAAATTTGTTCATAAATATAGTGGAGAATGTTGGGTATATTTCAGTTTCGAAATATAGTCCGTATGAGATTTTTGGTTGTAGATGTTCAATAAGGAATTTTATGATCTCATTTTCTAAATTTCTTTGGGGGAATTTCACTGTAATTCGTATTTTCTGATTTTGGAATAGTTTTTCAATTTTCGTTTCTGTATTGAATTGTTCTCCTGTTGCTATGATAATCTGATTTTTACAATGATTAATAGCGCCGTCTTTTATTGGTATTAGCGCTATCTCTTTTCCTTCTTTATCGGAATGAATGGTCTCGTGATCGGATTCTCCATCGTCGACATTCACGATGAGTGAAGGTGAGGTTTCTTGGATTTCAGGTTTGACTTCTTTAGTATTAATCTCTATTCTGGAGAGTGCATCCGCGTTGGCATTGTGCTTTCCCTTTTTGTACTTAATTTCGAAATCGAATTCTTCTAAGCGAAGTTTCCATCGGAAGAGTTTGGAATTGGGTTCTTTTAGAGAATGGAGCCATTGAAGGGGTTGGTGATCAGTTTCTAAGGTGAACTTACGGCCATATAAATAGGGTCGAAAATATTGGCATGCCCAGACGCAAGCTAATAGTTCACGTTCAATGGTTGATAATTTCCTTTCTGTATCGTTGAGTGTGCGGCTAGCATATGCGACTGGATGTATTTCATTTTCTATTTTCTGGGAGAGTACCGCGCCTAAAGCAACAGCTGAAGCGTCAGTATTCAGTATGAATGGTTTTTCAAAGTCTGGATATTTTAAGACTGGGTCATTCATTAGAAGGGTTTTACATTTTTCGAAGGCATTTACGTAATCTGTATCTTGGGGGTTTATTTTGTTCCCTTTCTTTAGTCTGATAGTTAGAGGTTTTGTAATGTCGGCCAGATTCTTTATAAATTTCCTGTAATAGGAAAGTAGTCCGAGAAATCCTTTGAGTTCCTTGGTAGTTTTGGGTATCGGGTATTTCTTAATAGCTTCTATTTTTTGTGGGTTAGGTTTTAGTCCTGTTTCTGTTATTTGATGTCCTAAGAAAGCTACTTCTTTTCTCAAGAATTCCGTTTTGTCTAGTTGGATTTTCAAATTCGCTTGTCTAAGTCTATCGAAGATTTGTCTTAATCTTGTAATGTGTTCTTGTAGACTTGAGGAAAATACGATTATGTCGTCCATGTAAACAGCGCATATTTCGTTTTGTATGCCTCGGAGGCAGTTATCCATAAGTCGTTGAAATGTACTCGGAGCGTTTTTCAATCCAAAAGGCATTTTCTTAAATTCCCATTTTCCATGTTCAGAGCTGAAGGCAGTTTTCGGAATCTTGATTTTTCCATTTTTACTTGCCAGAAACCGGATGTGAGATCGAGGGTTGTGAAATATTTGCATTTTCCTAATTTAGATAAGATGTCTTCTATATTCGGTAAATTATACTTGTCGCCTATTGTTTTTTGGTTAAGGGATCTGTAATCAATCACGATTCTGAATTTCTTTTTCCCGGAGGCGTCTGCCTTTTTTGGGACTATCCAAAGGGGTGAGTTGTATGGTGAGTTTGAAGGTTGTATGATATCGTTTTCAATCATTTTCTGGATTTGATTCTTCACTTCAGATCTATAAATTTCAGGGTATCTGTATGATCTTGCGTATACAGGGATTTCGTCTGTGGTGCGGATTTTATGTTCTGTAAGTGAAGTTGTACTTAAGGGTTCGTTTTCGTCATAAAATACATCGGGGTAATCAAGCAAGAGTTTTTTCAATTCTGTCTTTTCTTCCTCGTTTAAGTGGTCTTGTCTAATGGTAGGAATAAGTTTTTTTGTTTTGGTTTTGCAATCGATATTGTTGATACTATTGTCTTTTTTTGTTATTGAATCGAACGTGTTGTCTGGAACCTGTTCAGCTGGAATAGGGGTTTTTATATTTAAAATTTGGTAAGTATTGGCTGTATTGATAGCTATGCATCTAGCGAGATTATTCTTTACCTTGACTAGGCAGTTTGGAATTTCAAACGGTCCTGATTTCATATGGTTGATGATAGCTGTGCCGTCTTTAACATCGGTGAGGTGGAGTTGAATTTGTTTTCCTGATCTTGGGGGTATTTTGTATCGTCTTGGCTCGGGTTTTTGAGGTGGTTCTTTTTCAATTTGTGATACTGGTGATTTGTGGGATTTTAAAATATTTTAGGGGAATTTCTAAATTGCTCAAGGTGATTGAGTTTTTTCTTAGATTTAGGATCGTTCCAAGTTTTTGTAAATTATCTAATCCAAGGAGTAGGTCAAATTTATCGTGAAATTTAAATACATAGAATTTGCACTCAATGATTTTTCTTACATTAGGGTTAATGAGGTTGTTACACAATTTAACACTAATGGGTGCCGTTAGTTTTGCCATGTGATGATGTTACAAGAAAGTTATCTGGTTTCATGCGATTTTGAAAATATTTACGAGCTATGTCTGAATGGATGAAACTGTTGGATGAACCTGTGTCAATTAGGATTTTGAAATTTTTGTTAGTGATTAGGTAGGGAAGTTTGATCGATCCGTCGAGGTGGTTCAGGTTGAGTCTTCGTAGCTTTGGTCGGGTTCTAAAAAATGTTCTTGGTTTTCCTCTTCTTCTGTTGTTTGAAAATCTTCTTCATCGTAATTTTCATTGAATTCTTCTGGTGGTTCGACATTCAGTTCATGGTTCAGGGTTGTTTGATATGACATTGTGTCCTTCGTCCTGAGGTGGTGAGGAATGTAGGGAGTATCAGGTTTCGGAGTGGGTTTTGGAAATGAGGTTTGTTGCACGGGTTTGAATGGGTTAGCAGGACTTTTTGAGGTCGAAGGTTGGTTCTTGTAGAAGGTCTTTCCGTTGTGGTTGGTCCTGACATCTTGTTTGAAGAATGGCTTTCCTGGAGGGGAATTGATCCTTTGATAATTTTGATGTTGAGGTTTCTGCGGGAATTGGGGTTTAGGTCTTTCCAAGTGTTTTTCCTCAGATTTGGGAATTGATACTCGTTGGTGAGGATCTTAACAGCGTCATTAAGATCTGACGGTCCTTTAGTAATAAGTAATCGTCCGATATCTTCGTGAAGGCCCATTAGGAACGAGCGTAAGGATACCTTTTCCATTAACTTCAATGTGGCTACAGTGAAGTGGTCATTCGAGTTTTTCAATTTAGTGATCAGGAGTGTAAATAGTTTGTAAACTCTTGTATGGAATTCGAATGGATTCTCGTTCACGCCTTGCCTTAATTTTCCGAATTCCAATATTAGGTGTTCTTCATCCCTCTTATCGTCATAGTTAGCTACCAGGGCCGTTTTGATTTCTTCCCAGGTATTGAGAGGGGCGTTAAAGATTCCGGTGGCGGCTTTGCCCTTTATCTTTGCTCTGATGTTATTCAAGATGACTTTGTTTGTGTAGCTATCTGTATCGTCTTCGTCAAAGAAATGATCAATTATTTCCTGACATCTTTCAATAAATTGGTTGAGCAATTCAGGTTCTCCTGAAAAGTCTGGAATTCCGCTATAATCTGTTTTATCAGGTTTAGCTTTAGTAGATCGGGATGCGGGAACACGCATCGACTCAATCAATTGTTGGAGTTGGGTCGGCATCATCGCCAAGAAATGTTGTTGGACAGTGGTTGGGTTCGTTGCCATTTTTTCTTTAAATGGGTGTTCTGATCCAATGAGTTCTTTTAATAATTGTCTCCTACAAAATGGAGGTGAATATGGTTTTTTTGAATGAATAAGATTTCCGTCTACGAGGGCTTGGCTTCTTTTGATCTCGGCCTTCCGTTTTTAATTGTAGTCGGTTGAGATGGGTTAGATAAGTAAGTAAATTTGTACTTACAGGATCATTATAATATCTTTACTTTCAATAAGAGAAACTATAATTTAGAAAATAACGCTTTTATTTGCTGACAAGAAACATAGGTAAAACTGAACATTTGTGTATCTCCGAAGCATAATCACACAGTCTAAAACAGCACATCCACACACACACGTAGTCTTCTTCTTCTTCTTTTTCCAGTGGACATCGGTGTTGGACATGGTGGATATCACATCCCTCCCCTAGTTGTTGAAACGAGTATTCAAGTCAGGTCGTAATCCTTCAAGTGGACTGGGAGTGTGGTTGCACGCCCGGATCTCCTCAACTGGGTCGGTGGTTCACTTGTGCTGGGACCAGAGGGGCTTGGAGTGGGATCAGCAGCAAACTTCTCCACCTGATTTTTATGGCGTTCAATGTTCCTGGTAGGGGTTGAAATGGAGACAATAGGGCCATTGACAGCCGTAACCACTCCTGTGTCCTCTTCAAACTTTGAATCAATTTTCCTCATAGTGAAGGGGCGCTGGACCAATACTTCATCACCAACAGATATATCTTTTTCAGGAATAGACCTCTCATATGTCAGTGAAAGTCCTTTCTTATATTTGTCCTTGTCCCGAACTGCAACATTCTCTACACGATCACGAAATGTTGGCAACTTGTCCTTGATTGTACGATTGAACAGCAACTCTGCCGGGCTTTTCCCTGTAGTTGATTGAGGTGTTGACCGATACATGAGCAAATAGTCAAATAGTGCAGCCTCAACCTTCTTGCCATCTCCCAAATAGGCAATTCGTAGAATTTTTTGTAGGGAACGATTTTGTCTCTCGACTTCACCATTAGCCTGAGCCCAGTATGGTGGAGGACGTTGATGTGTGATGCCAAATTCCAAACAGAAATTTGCAAATTCTTGTGAAACAAATTGAGGTCCATTGTCTGAAGTAATTGCATATGGCAGACCGTGTCTAGCAAAAATATCTTTAAGAAAAGCAATTGTTGTTGAAGCTGTGATGGAATGCATAAGTTTTACCTCAATGTATCGACTAAAATAATCAACAACGACACATAAATACTGATTTCCAGGTAAGTCTTTAAAATCAATGGCAAGATCCTGCCATGGGCCATCCGGCAGTTCCCGACGAGACATCTGCTCCTTGGTAATTTCCTTGCCTAACCTCTGGCAAGCCGGACATCTCCGAACCATGCCATCTGCCTCACGGTCAATTGCGGGCCACCACACCTTTGACCTCAGACGTTCCTTCATCTTACAAATACCAGGATGCCCTTCATGTGCATTGGCCAAAACACGCTGACGAAGTGAAGGCGGAATGACTAACCTTGAGCCTCGTAAGAGAACATTATCAACCACACAGAATTCTCCTGGAATAATAGAGTAAGGCTTTGATTTAGGTTGACGGCCAGACTCTAAATCACTGCAAATGGCTGTTAGTTCACAATCCTGTGCCAAGGCCTCTCGTATTTCCTTCAATGTAACTGCGCGAGGTTGACATTGTGCAACAAACATCACCAAATTCTTTTCATAGACGTCATTAGTGGTTGATATTGTGTTGTCAACTTGCAGAAGGCGGGAAAGTGGGCCAGCAATGTTGTTTTTTCCTGACACATATCTGACCTCATATTGAAAACCCTGTAGTCGCAAGAGCCAGCGTTCTAGCCTAGCACATGGTTTTGAGCGAGGTGCAAAAATTTTTCGGAGGGGTTGGTGGTCTGTGACCAATTGAAACTTACGGCCCAGTAAATATACCCGCAACCTCTCAACAGCAAAAATCAAAGCCAAGGCCTCCCTTTCTGTTTGAGAATACCGACGTTCAACTGACGATAATGAACGACTAATGTAGCAAATTACCCTAACCTCATCCTGCTTACGTTGGAGAAGAACAGCACCTAGTCCCACTGGGCTAGCATCAGCCATAACAATGGTAGGCAGGTCTGGGTCAAAAAGACTCAAATGACTCTCTTTGGTCAGAAGAGACTTCACATGAACAAAGGTCTGTTCATCAGCAGCACCCCAGTGAAACGGTTTTGAGTAGCAGGTTTGCTGAAGTTGGCATAATTCAGTTGACAGATGAGGTATGAATCTCCCCACATAAGTCACTAGGCCAAGAAAACTTCGGAGCTCCTCAGCTGATTCTGGCGAGCGAAATTCCTGAATTGCTTGTACCTTATCAAAACCAGGGCGAATGCAACCCTTACTCAGGATGTGACCGAGAAACTTGACCTCAGTCTGCCGAAACTGGCACTTCTCCATATTTATTACCAAACCTACCTGATTCAAACGATGCAAAATAGCTTTCAGATTTTCATCGTGTTCTTCAATGCTACTACCAAAAACAAGCAAATCGTCCAAATAATTAAAAACACCCTTATAGCCAGCTAGAATGTTTTCGAAAATTCGCTGGAACATTTCAGGAGCACATTTCAGGCCAAACATACGACGCCTGTATCGAAATAGGCCCAAATGCGTACCAAATGTGGTAATCTCACGGGACTCAGGGTCAAGCTCAATTTGGTGGTACGCTTGACGTAAATCCAGTTTGCTGAATAGAATTGCATCCTTCAGGAGTGGAGCAACATCCTCAATGGTTGGTATTGGGTGCTTCTCATTAAGAACAGCCTCATTTGCCCTGCGCATATCAACACAAATCCGAATAGTGCTCTCAGATTTTGGCACTGGTACAATGGGAGATACCCATCTTGATGCACCTTCAACCTGTTCAATAATTTCTGCAGCAAGAAGTTCATTTATCTGTTCCTCAACACGGGAGCGGAGTCCAAATGGAATTCGTCTAAAGGGTTGAATCACAGGGGGAATTGACTTGTCTATTGGTATGTGCAACTGAAAATTCTTCAATTTACCCAATGGCTTTGAGACATTTGGAACCATCTTGACACGCACGTCAGAACAAGCATCCAAACCAACCCTGAGAACACCCAAGGCCTTTGCATCAGAACGCCCCAGTAGTGTTGCAAGATCTTCCTCAATGACCACTATCTCTGTTACAATACTGTGATCATTGCATTGTATTTCAATACGAGCAGTACAATGAATAGTGTATTTCAACATTCCAGAACCATCAAAAAAATTTATGTCTGGGTTGGGCACATAAGAAATGAAGCAAGTACCTTTGTGAAGAAGTCCCTGCCACGTTTTCTTGGAAATCATAGAAAACTTGGCACCTGAATCAATAAACATCTGAATGTGTATGCCACCAACTGTACATGGCACAACTTCATCCACACGGTCAGGGTTCTTAGATTGGATGCAAAAAACTCCCTCATCTGTCACAGCTTTTACCTTCGTTTTCTCCCCATTCTCAGAGTTATGAGGCATAACTTTTGGACTGCGGCACACCCTAGCAAAGTGCCCACTTCTATTGCAATTAGAACAAGTTTGATTGAGAGCAGGGCATTGAGGATCCTTTGCCTTATGACCCTCCTTCCCACAGCAAAAACAGAGAATTTTGGTGGAGTTAATTATTCCTGCCACGAGACTTATATGTTTGCTCCTTCAAACGGCAAACAGACGAAGATGGTGTTACCTCAGATACTGACAACGGTGTTCCCCCTGTTGGCATAGAACTTGAAATCATTGAAGATTGAAGCTTTACTGTAGAATACATCGAAGCAAGAGACTCAAAATCATTGAGTGTGGCAGTCTTTTTCTGACGCATAAGCTCATTGCGCAAGTCTTCAGAAAGAACACCATTAACAAGCTGGCCCTGAATGGCCTCATCCACAAAATCATCTCGAAATTCGCAATTATTTACTTGGTTCCGAATGCGTGTAACAAAGGACGAAATAGACTCGCCATCATGTTGTATTACTTGAGAAAGTAGATGACGTTCATACCATTTACTGGATGTGGGAACCACTTTAGCATCTAAACATTCAACAGTATAAGTGTACTCATCATGACCTCGAGGGAACTGAGTCACACTTGGTAGAGAGAAGTAGATATTCCTGATTTCAGGACCTCCCAAGAGCAGAAGTTTAGCCTGCTTAACCTTAGCCTCTGTAATGTTTTCAGCAACAAAGTAAAACTCCAATGTCCGTTTCCACCGCAACCATTCTTGCCCATTTTTCATAGTAGTGACGGAAAATGGCTGAATAGCATTCTTATTCTCCATGGCAAACAACTGGATGGCACTGAAGTACGGGAAAGATGTTACCTGATTAGACAGCAGATGTCACGGCATAAACAAAGTTGTAGTAAGTCAATACTGTAGAATGTAGAGTCAATACTTTCACCCCGTCGCCATTTATAATATCTTTACTTTCAATAAGAGAAACTATAATTTAGAAAATAACGCTTTTATTTGCTGACAAGAAACATAGGTAAAACTGAACATTTGTGTATCTCCGAAGCATAATCACACAGTCTAAAACAGCACATCCACACACACACGTAGTCTTCTTCTTCTTCTTTTTCCAGTGGACATCGGTGTTGGACATGGTGGATATCACAATCATAAGGGCGATCATCTCAATACGGTCCTTCTTGTGATGCAGACCGGGTGTGTCTCGTCTTCAGTTGCTTGGAGTCTTGTTCCTGTCCAACGTTGGTCCTTGTAGAACCGTAGAGGTGTAGGACTGCAGGTGTTGTCTTCAACTTAGAGAAGTTAAACCAATTTGGTAGAATGAGCAAGAGTTCGGGTAGACACTTTAGTAACTCGAACCTACTGTGACTACACAAAATTTGGCCAGACAACGTCCTACTGGCTGCGCCAGTTATGTTTACTCAATTAGTAAATCTGTTTTTAAAAAGTATTTTTATTCACAATGAAATTTTACACAGATACGACTCTAACAGAAGACTGAGAACTGTTGGTTGTTGATTATTAGAAACACCATCAGGTGTTGATTCTGTTTATAGGAAATTCCCGTTTCTATGTTTGTTCATAGATTCTATTTTTGGATGTGTACCGAAATATACACTGTGATTGATAAAAACGAATCTAACAAAGGTTATCGGTCCCAGATCACGAGAAAACAATACAAGAAAGGAAACGAAATGGTTGATGAAGAGAATGGTAATGGAACGAAGGTAAGCGGCATTGTGAAGTTGAACAGGAAAAATTATAAAACCTGGTCGTTCAACGTTCGTTTAGAATTGGAAGATCAGAACTTGTATGACATAGTCACCACTGAAGATCAAGTGATATTTGCTGCAGTTGATGAAGGCAAGAAGAGGAAAGCATTCCGGTTGATTGCCAGAACAATTACGGAAGATATTCAGAATGATATACTAGATATCGCATGCCCTCGCGAACTATGGAAAAAATTGGCATCCAGATTTCAACCAAAAACCAGATTGCGGCGCCTTCAAGCATCGAAAAGTTTATACACAGCCAGGATGTCACCTGAAGAAGACATGGAAAACTACGTAAACCGAGTGTTCGAATATGCCTCAGAAGTAGTTAAAGCAGGAAGTGCAAAAATATGCGATGAACAGATATGTAACGTTCTAATAAACGGGCTGCCTGAAGATTATGAAACCATAGTTAGCATGGTTTGTACTTTCAAGGATGATGAATACACACCGGAGAAGTTGGAGAGTTTGTTATGTGGCGAATATAAGAGGAAACTGCTTAAGAAAGAAGAAGTAGAGACAACTAAAGATTCAAACGCTTTTTTGGTACAAAGAGGGTTCAGGAAGAAGAGTTTTAGCTGTTACAACTGTGGAGGAGAAGTACATATAGCAAGATATTGTCGAAAGAAGAGTAGTTATGAACGAGAAAATAGTCAAAACACTGAAAGAAAAAATGAACATATGAACCAGTCATCTCTGGTGTGCTTGAACGCTGCGGCCAATTTGGTAAATAATAATGGTGTGTGGCTGATTGATAGCGGAGCGAGCAGCCATTTCACACCCAACAGAACAGATTTTACCACATACGAAGAGCTAAAATGTCCTCAGGTAGTAAGATTAGCTTCTAACATAAGTTGTAATATTGTGGGGATTGGTAGTGTGACAGTGATTTCCAGGACTGTTCATGGTAGGACTAAAATACAGTTTATGGATGTATATCATGTCCCTGACTTCCATTACAGGCTCTTGTCAATTGCTAGAATTGAAATGAAGGGATTCAGGGTGGTTATACAAGGTGGTTGTTGTCAAATTTTTGAAAAAAACCGAATTGTTATAGAGGCAAAGAGGAACATTGCTAACATGTATGCTTTTCAAGCATTCGATTTGGTAGAGAGTGCAAATGTTTCCAATACTCAGACGAGAGTCAACTGGCATGAAAGACTCGGACATATTAATCAAGACATAATTCGGACAATGTACAGAAAAGGATCAGTAAGAGGATTGGATTTCGTTCCTTCGAATGATTGGGATTCTGGAATATGTGAAGCTTGCCTAAAAGGAAAAAGCATTCGCCAACCATTTCCAAAAGTGAGTAAATCGGTAACAAAGGAATTATTGGAAATTATTCATTCTGACGTCCGTTCTTTACCGATCGAGTCATATTCCAAGTACAAATACTTTGTTACTTTTATTGACGATTTTTCAAGAAGAGCGACGATCTATTTTTTAAGAAGAAAAGATGAAGTACTGAGATGTTTCAAGTTGTTCAAACCATCTGCAGAGAATCAGACGGGTAAAACAATCAAATGCTTGAGGAGTGATAATGGTCGAGAATATATAAATACGGATTTTGAAAACGAGTTGGACAACTATGGAATTGTGCGGCAACTATCATGCCCGTACAGCCCACAACAAAATGGAGTTGCTGAACGTTTCAACAGAACGGTTCTTGACTTGGCTAGAACAATGTTAATCGCATCCGAGGCCCCAAAGCGATTTTGGGCAGAAGCTGTTAATACGGCATGTTATACTCGAAACAGATGCCCCTTGGACGATGGAAGAGTACCAGAAGAAGTTTGGAGTAAGATGAAACCGAGTGTGAGACACATGAGGCCTTTCGGATGTAAGGCATTTGCCCATGTGCCGAAAGAGTTGAGAAAGAAACTTGATGACCGCGCGAATGAATGCATTATGTTAGGGTATGCGGGAGCGTCCAAGGGATTTCGCTTATGGGACTTGGATAAACAAAAACTCATTATAAGTAGAGATGTTAAATTCTCAGAGAATGAGTTCCCATTCAGAAGCAATGATCGAAAGAAAGAAAAGATGGATTATTCTGGTCTCGAAATGAATGGAATTGCAAGTGTCAGTACAGATAGGGAACTCAACGTAAGAGACGAAAGAAATAACGATGAAGGATATCAAGAGAAAATTGAGGAAGTAAATGAAGATATTGAGGAAGAGTACTACGGTACCACTGAGGGAGGTGACGATATTAGTGGAGGAAATATTAGGAACGATACAGAACAAGACCCAGAACGTGAGAATCAGCCAGTCGATAGAATGATTTTGCGGGACAGAAGTCTGATCCGAAAACCGAACTATGTTTGCTGCTCTAGCGTGGAAAAGGGGAATGAACCAAAAACCTTCAAACAGGCTATGGCAGGGAAAGATCGTGACCTATGGGTATCAGCAATCGAGGAAGAATTGACATCATTAAATAGGATGAAGGTTTGGGAGCTGACAGATCTGCCTGAAGGTAAAACTGCGATAGGATGTAAATGGGTTTTTAAAATCAAATACATGGCCAGTGGTTCAGTTGAAAGATACAAGGCTCGTTTGGTGGCTCAAGGATTCACTCAAAAGGAAGGGGTGGACTACGACGAGACGTACAGCCCTGTGATCAGTCTTCCTGCAGTCAGATTGATCTTAAAGTTGGCTGTGAAAAAGGTTGGCTCATTCATCAAATGGACGTGAAGACTGCTTATTTAAATGGAAAACCCAAGGAGGAAATTTATATGAAACAACCAGAGGGAGCTATTGAACCTGGTTCAGAGAAGAAAGTCTGCAGACTCTTAAAGAGCTTATATGGGCTGAAACAGTCTGGAAGGTCGTGGTATGAGACACTCGATAAGAAGTTGCAAGAAGGAGGGATGAAAAGATGTGTTTCAGAAACATGTATTTATTTCAAGAGAGAAGGTTCAAAGATTATGATTACTCTTGTGTACGTTGATGATTTGATATTGATAGCATCCGATGATAAAGCAATGGATTCGTTAAAGAGTATGTTGAAGAACAATTTTGAAATGAAAGACATGGGTGAACTCCATTATATCCTTGGGATTGAGGTAAAAAGGCAGAAAGACGGTTCATTATTGCTGAATCAACAAAAATATATCAAAGCAATTTTGACGGAATTCAATATGACAGATTGCAGGCCAGTATTAACACCAATGAACCCTAATGAAGAGCTGACTAAAGCGAATTGTCCGAGCTCTGAAGAAGAAAAGAAAGATATGGAATCGGTCCCGTATAGGAGGTTAGTAGGAAAACTAATGTATCTCGCTCAAGCAACGCGACCGGATTTATCGTTTGCAGTTTCCAAGCTGGGACGGTTTGCTTCAAACCCAGGAAGAGTAACTTGGGCTGCAGCGAAGCGTGTATTACGTTACCTCCGTGGAACCATGGATCATGAAATGCGAATTGACAAGTATGGAGATGAAGTGGTTGCTTATTCAGACTCCGATTGGGCTGGCTGTAAGGATGACCGCCGATCGACATCGGGATTTATAATCCAGTTAGGAAGCACCCCAATAATTTGGAAGTCAATCAAACAAACTTGTGTAGCTCTTTCAACAATGGAAGCGGAGTTTGTTTCATTGGCAGCGAGTGCTGTCGAAATTGTCTGGTTGAGACATATTCTCCAGGAGATGGATTGGTTGGTTCGGGTTCCCCTCATAAAATGTGACAACCAGGCAGCAGTCAGTTTTGCGAAAGGCAATTGTGTCAGCTCACATTCTCGCCACATTGACATTCGGCACCACTTTGTTCGTGACATGGTCAACGGTAACGAACTAGAAGTTGAATATGTTCCAACCAATGAAAATAACGCTGATCTCTTCACGAAGCCTTTGTCTAGAAACAAGAATGACTTGATACTAAGAAGAATTGAAGTCCAGAGGAAAGAAGAAAAATCCAGCCGGAGTTTGTTGGTTGTTGATTATTAGAAACACCATCAGGTGTTGATTCTGTTTATAGGAAATTCCCGTTTCTATGTTTGTTCATAGATTCTATTTTTGGATGTGTACCGAAATATACACTGTGATTGATAAAAACGAATCTAACAAGAACAACTACAATGGTTTGAGGATACAGAGGGTCTTATATACTGTCTTGGAGGGGCAAGTGTTTTGAAGAGTACTAATTGCTAGCGGGTTCTGGAGGACTGGTACTGTTGGGCAGACGATGATGTCATTGTTGATCTGTGCCCTTCTTGGGGACAAGCGAGGGCCTTTGTGTAGGTGCCGACAGGCGGTGATGTCATTTGGAACGTATACACTCTTGGAGAGTTGACACTATGCAGATCCTCTGAGTCTGTGTCTGGAGAGATGGGGTTGTGAGTAGGAAGTGCCAGGGACTGCGATGGTTATTTCGATATATGTTTTATTTAGTGGCTGAATACGCGTTCCAATATTAGCTATGAAACATCATGGTACAGGCCATTATTATAGGGTGCAAATGAGTACTAGTGAATATTTGTACAAGTACAAGTAAGTTTACGACAAATGGTTGCTCTCAATGGCCTCTCGAATCGTTGCAGGTGCCTATTCCGAAATGCTGAATTCAGGAATCTGTCCCAGCCAAGTAGCTCCGAGGATCAGCATGTTCAGCCCGATGACTCTCCAAGACATCGGTAACACCGTGAGGATCCCCTGCAGAGCCCACGGTGTACCCCTTCCACGCATTTTCTGGACGAAAGACGGCAAAATAGTGGATCACCCGAGGTTTAAGGTTAGTCGAGTGAATTGAATGAAATTCAAATGAATTCAAAATGGTGCCCAGTACTCCTACCACACACATCCTACAGACATCGAATCGTAACAATTACCTTCCGTGTGCAGAAACCAAACTCGACGCAGGATAAACCAACTGACAAAATTTGTCAGTTGGTTTATCCTGCGTCGAGTTAATGTTGTGCCTATTAATATATTACATAGCATCTTATTGTGTGGCGTAAATATAATATAATATATTATATATTATATTATATCCCCCATATAATATATTATATCAGATGAAATTAGGGGTTTGGTAATCTCACTATCCCCCAAAAAATAACTCCATTGTAAAAACTGGACCGCCAAAAACCTCCTCAGCCGCCAAAAGGATTGATATCCATTTTGCCCGCCAGCCACGTACATAGGATGCTCGGTGCTTCGCACCACGCTGTTGAGTGTGCATATAGAAACCTGATCCTCCTACCCCTACCCACCACCACCAATGTTTTCCTGTTCCCTGCCTCTTCTCACAACCCTGTTTCCTCTGTTACACCTGCAGGGAGCTTTTCGCTTCTTTCAATGCTGTCGGCGGGATCTTTTTGCAACGCTTCTGAGAATTAGATGATACAGGTAGTAGTGTCGGTACAACAGTAAAGTAATGAGCCATTTCAGGCTGGCAGACATGGCTAAAGCAAGGTGTCTAAGAAATATATAAGTATATATAAGTATTAGGTACTTGACTTACTTAGTTCCTTGAGCTCCTCGTGGAGCATAGGGCATCAATAAACAGCCTCCATCCCTCTCTATCCGAAGCCAACCTCTTCACTTCTCCCCATGTCCTCCTGGCGCGTTCGATCTCCTTCTGGATTGAGCGTCTCCACGTGTGCTTGGGCCTTCCTGGCCTGCGTTCACCTTGGGGATTCCAGTCTAGCGCGTCTTTTTCTACGGCATCCGCTTTTCTAAGGGTATGTCCAATCCACTTCCATTTTCTACGGAGAATGTCTGCGGCGATTCCGTTCTGGCGAGTTGCTGCCCAGAGGTCCTCGTTCCTTATTGTCTCTGGCCACCAAATTTTCATGATGCGCCTGAGACACCTGTTCACGAAGACCTGTAGCCGGTTGGTAATGTCTCGTGTGACTTTCCAGGTCTCGCATCCATACAATAGGACTGATTTTACATTCGTATTGAAAATACGTATCTTGGTTTGCCTAGAAATGTTTCCGTTTTTCCAAACCGGGTACAATTGAACAAAGGCCCCGTTGGCCTTCTTGATTCTGAGCTTGACATCAGCCGCGCTTCCACCATCCTCCGTAATTACGCTGCCCAGATACACAAAGGAGTCGACACCCTCCACGTCATCCCCACACAGCTTCAATGCATCATCAACACGTGGCTTAATTCGCATCACTTTCGTTTTCTTTGTGTTGATCTTCAGGCCAACCCCCTTTGCAATATTGTCAAGAGCTGACAGCTTCGCCTGTAGGTCACCGAATCGTTGGGATAACAGGCAGAGGTCGTCCGCAAAGTCGAGGTCCTCCAGTCGATCCCGCAGTGACCACCGGATTCCCAACTTCCGACCCCCAGTCATTCCCCTCATCACCGCATCAAGGACAACAATAAAAAGTGTCGGCGAGAGCACACAACCCTGTTTGACGCCAGTCCTGATCTTGATTGGCTCGGAAAGAATCCCTTCATGGACTACCTTGTTACCATTTGGGTAATATTCATAATAGAAATCACTTATTACGGAATTTGTATTCTGACAAAAATTACAATTGGCATCGGGCCTCGAACAAAAGACAACAGAATAACTCAAAATCGCCACAGCAACCGCTACCTTCTTCGCTTGCGACTTCAATGTTAATATGGCTAGTAAATGCCGGATATAGCACAACTTACATCTTATCACTTTTTTTTTTTTTTTTTTTTTTTTTTTTTAATCAAAATTTACCTAACTCAATCACTTAACATAACTGTTCATCCAAGCAGGTGGTCTCCTTACACGTCCTGACGTCCTAGGTTCATCGATCTGGTGATCCTCCTCAACCAAGGGGTTAGTTTTGGGGGAAGATCGTTGTGTTTTGTCCTGTCCGCTCCTTAGTCGAATTTGCTGTCTATTTCTCCGCAGCACTTCTCCCTGTCGAGTTTCTAGGATGTAGGATCTAGGCTGATCAGCTGGTGTCACAATTGATGCTGGTTCCCATAGGCCTGTTCCTTGCTTCACGACGACATCATCTCCCCCTTGCAGCGGTTTTAGGTTAGCAGTTCCTCGATTGTAGAACCTAGCAGCTTCCTCTGCTGTCTTACGTAATTTATCCTGCACAAGCTTCCTTGGTGGAACATCAAAGTGAAGCAATGAAGCAGCAATAGGAAGTCTATCCCTTAAGCGCCTGCCAAAGAAAAGCTGGGCGGGAGAGAAACCAAGGGACATGACAGGGGAGTTCCTGTACTGCAAAAGACCCAGGTTCAAATCATCGTTTTTTCTCAGTAGGTTCTTGGCGATGCTAACGGCCTTCTCCGCCAAACCATTGGATCTAGGGTATCTTGGACTTGAATTTGTCACCCTGAAACCAAAGGTTTCTGCAAACCCCAGAAACTCTCGGCTATTGTAGGGGGCATTGTCACACACACATTCTTCAATGATTCCATAGCGAGAAAATTTATCACTAAAAATTTTCACTAGTTTTGATGCGGTCTTTTCAGTTAACAGGTCCAACTCAAGCCACTTCGAATAGCTGTCATAAATGACTAGATAATTTTTCCCTCCAAATGACAAGATGTCAGAGCCCACTCGCTGCCATGGGCGGTCACTGATGGGAAAACTGAGCAGGGGCATTCGCTGATTTGATCGAGCATACTTCAAGCAGCAGTCACAGGACTTCACAAAATTCTCCAGGTCATGAGACATTCCTGGCCAGTAGAAACTTTGACGAGCTTTGGCTTTGCACTTGTCTGCACCCAAATGGCCAACATAATGAATTTCCTTCATGATTGGGACTCTCAGTACTTCAGGTACAATTATCTTGTCATGGACTAACAGAATCCCATTGTCATTTGAAATCAGGTGGCCAATTGCTGCTTATGGTCGAGTTTCTACAGATGATACTTTAGGCCACCCAGCAGCAACACATTCTATTACTGTCTTCAACGTGATATCTGCAGCTGTAGCTCCTTTAATCTTTTCAAGCCAGTGAGGTGATATGCATAGCTTAGTGGTCACTGAATGAACAAATTTCTCTGTTTCCTCTGAAACTAGAGTTGTGGGAACAGGAGTCATATGCCTTGAGAGAAAATCCGCCAAATAAAGATCCATCCCTGGAACATAGATAACATCTAGGTTATATAGGTGCAGTTGGAGCCGCATGCGTCGAAGCCGAGATGGAATCCTGGACAATTCCTGCTTGAAAACGGACTGCAAGGGTTTATGATCTGACTGAACTTGGACCCTGCGTCCATATATGAGGTAGTGGAACCTGGCGCAAGCAAAATGAATCGCAAGAGTCTCCTTTTCAATCTGGGAATAATTCAGTTCTGCAGATGACATTACTCTAGAAGCAAACAAGATAGGGTGTCCCTCTTGCATCAGACAGGCACCCAGTCCGTATTGGGAAGCATCAGCCTGAATTACAACAGGCTTGGTTGGGTTAAAGAACTTGAGAACTGGAGGTGAAGATAGGATCCCCCTTAGACGCGTGAATTCCTCTGCATGCCTGGGCTCCCAGGACCACCCTGCCTTTGACACAGCCAAGCCCCGCAAAGCCACCGTCAACTCTGAAGCATGAGGTATAAATCTGCTGAGATATTTCACAACACCAAGGAATCGTTCAAGTTCCTTCTTATTTTTGGGTGGCTCAGTCCTGCTCATTGCCTCCACATGCCTTGAAGAAGATGTCACTCCTGCAGCTGAAATCCTCATCCCCACAAACTCCACCTCTCTTAAGCAAAATTGGGATTTTTCGCTGTTGAATTTCACATTCCGTTGTCGCGCCCTCTCCATGAAATTCCTAAGACGTATATTATGCTCCTCAGGAGTGGAACCCGAGATAATAGCATCATCAAAGTAAATCAGGACTCCGTCCAGGTCACAAAAAATTTCTTGAACCTTCCTGGTGAAAATCTCTGGGGACACTGAGAGCCCAAAGGGAAGTCTGTGAAAACAATAGTTTCCAAATGGAGAGCTAAATGTGCACAAACGTGAGCTCTCCTCATCAAGTTCAACGTGCCAGAAGCCGCATCTCATATCAATCACTGTAAAAATTGTTTGATTGCTGAGCTGCACCAGAATTTCGTCTGGTGACGGGATCAAAGCAGGTTCCAAGATCAGTGCTGAGTTTAAATCCTTAGGGTCTAGACAAAGACGAAGCTCACCATTTTTCTTTTCCACAATAACTAACGGATTGACCCAAGAGCATGGGCCAGATACCTTAGAGATGATTCCGTCATTCTCCATCTGAGCCAACGTATTCTTCAGTCTGTCAAGGCACCCTACGGGGAGGATGAATGACTGGAGTTGCATTCGCCCTGACTTGAAGATGCACTGAGCCAGGTATCTTCCCTAAGCCGACAAAAAGGTCTCCAAACTCAGATCGGATTTGACCAGCAAAGTCCATAGCAACATCATATATTGGAATGATCCGTTTTATGAGTCCCAACTGCTTCAAAGTGGAAAATCCCAATAGTGGCACCGCATGAACATCCGCAACAACAAATTTTATCAGCACACAAGTTCCATTGCGTAGTTGGCATGATAGCTGTGCAGTGCCCAAGGCCGGAGTTCTAAAAGAGTTGTTCCCATAAGACATGAGGATCACAGAGGATCGTTGTAGGTCTGATATCTTACCGCCAACACGTCTGTACTCAGTCAAGGGTAGAACATTCACAGCTGCACCGCAGTCAAGCTTACAAACAAGCCGGCAGGAATTCACTATAAGGGGCTCTAACCAAGCATTTTCATCATTGACTTCCAGTGAGTCAATATCTGGTACGCCTTTCTCAACTCTTATGATATGAACGTCATGGGTCTCAGAGTACAAATCAGCTGTGTATAGAGTACTGACACTGGCTGGCTCTTCAGCAGATAAAGTATTATTTGGGACTTCTTCCTCCTCTTCCGCTACTTCAATATCTACATTGTTAGTGAATTCTTTTGGGCAACATTTAGCAAAATGATGAAGCTCACGGCATTTTGCACAATTTTTATTAAACGCAGGACAAGCCCGTATAGCATGTCTGTACCCGCACTTATTGCATTGAAAGGTGTGCTGGGCAGGGGTAAGTCTGTCCGTCTTCCTAGGACCCACTGCATCAATAGATTCAGCCTTAGCTTCCTTATCAATTAGACATGCATTTAATTTACTGACTTCAAACGCCCTACACGTTGAGATTACTTTATCAAGTTTAATATTAGGTTCTCTGAGTAGCCTAGTTCGTAGGTTTGAATCAGAAATCCGCATAATAATCTGATCCCTGATTATGGACTCCTCCTGATCGCCATACTCACACTTCCTAACTGCAAGCCTTAATTCAGTTAAAAATTCATCAAATGGTTGTGCAACCCTCTGCTTGAGTGATAGAAATTTGAACCGCTCCATAACTACATTATTAAATGGGGCACAGTGTTCGTCAAACTTTGCATATATAGACTCGAGATCAGTAGTGTCTTCGTCCAACCCAAATGAGTTAAAAAGGCGACGACCTTCCTTCCCAATAATATTCAGAAAAACAGATACCTGGAATCCAGCTTTGCGCTCCTTGAAATGACTTGCCCTCATAAACAATTTGAACTCTTGTTTCCATTCAGGCCATAACACAGCGGCGTTCTCATTGAACACAAACGGTTCAGGTTTTACAGCCGAAAATTCCGCCATCGGAAGACGTTGAATTCGATCACAACTAAGTCCGGAAATCACTAAACTCGTTAACCAACTGTACTGAAGTGAAAACTAATATTCTGACACCATGTTACCATTTGGGTAATATTCATAAAAGAAATCACTTATTACGGAATTTGTATTCTGACAAAAATTACAATTGGCATCGGGCCTCGAACAAAAGACAACAGAATAACTCAAAATCGCCACAGCAACCGCTACCTTCTTCGCTTGCGACTTCAATGTTAATATGGCTAGTAAATGCCGGATATAGCACAACTTACCTGGCACTCGTAGTCTTCATACATGGCTTTGATAATCCCTAGGATTTTGGGGGGGATACCATATTTCTCCAGGATGCTCCACATCATGTCTCTATTTATGGAGTCAAAGGCCTTCTCAAAGTCTATAAATGCCAGATACAGAGGGCTTTGCCATTGGACACTTTGCTCCACAATAATTCGCAATGTATTAATCAGGTCGGTACAGCTCTTGCGCTCTCTAAAGCCAGCCTGTTCTCTTCTGAGACGTTTTTCGATTGCTGCCTTTATCCTTTTGAGCACAACCTTTGCAACAACCTTGCTGACAATGGACAACAGGGTGATACCCCTCCAATTATCACAGATAGATGCGTCTCCTTTCTTTGGGAGTTTGATGATCAGGCCTCTTCTCCAGTCGGCAGGCAGTGTCTCTTTGTCCCACACTTCCCATACCAGTGGTTCGATAGCAGTGGCCGTTACCCTGGCGTCAGCTTTCAGGACCTCTGCTGGAATCCCATCTATTCCAGGTGCCTTTCCATTTTTCATTTCGTTTAAAGCACCAATGATTTCTGCTGTACTAGGCGGGTCAACTGCTATATCCACATTATCCTGAATCTTGAAACGGAATACAGGCTGGGCAGGCTCAAGGGTTTGGTGGTTAAGCACCATCTCGAAATGTTCCTTCCATCTGGCCAATTGGTCAGTCTGTAGGGTGAGCAAATTGCCGTCCCTATCCTTGACTGGTTTGCTTTTCCGGAACCCCTTCTTTGCCAACATTCTTGTGACATCATAATGCTCCTTGGAGTCACCTCGCTGGGCCGCAAGTTCTGCTTTTTCTGCCTGTTCATCTATCCAGGTTCTATTATCCCTTCTCACGCTCCTCTTCACTCTTTTATCAGCATTGCCATAGGCTTTCTGAGCTTGGACTTTCTGCTGACGAGTCCTGCTTTCATTCACGTTCTGCTTCAGTTCCTTCCGCTTTTTGATTTCCTCCCACGTCTGGTCAGATATCCAGTCCTTCCTTTTGGGGTCCACAAATCCAAGTTGTTCTTCACTAACTGTCGTGAATATACCCTTGATTTCGTCCCACATCTTGTTGACATCTTTATCTCGGGAAGGTTGGAGGGCTTCAAATCTATTTTTCAGCTCTACAGCGAACTGTTCTCGAGTATGGGGGTTGCGAAGCTTGCACGTGTTGAAGCGGTTTGCTTTCTTTGCGAATTTCTTGGATGCCGACACAATCTTCAGCTTGATAGTTGCCACCATCAGGTGGTGATCACTTCCTATGTCGGCCCCTCTCTTGTTACGCACATCAAGCAGGGACCTGCGGAACTTCCTGCTGATTGCTAGGTGGTCTATTTGGTTCTCTGTCACGTGGTCTGGAGAAACCCAGGACACCTTGTGACATGTCTTGTGTGGGAAGATAGTGCCACCAATTACCAAGTCGCGCTCAGCGCAAAAGCCGGAAAACCTCTCTCCATTCTCGTTGATTTGGCCAACTCCGTGTTTCCCCATGACGTGATCCATTCCTTCGTTGTCTTCTCCCACCTTGGCATTCATGTCTCCCATAACTATGATTATGTCACGTTTGGGTATACAATTGACTGCCGCATTTAGGGATTGGTAAAACCTCTCCTTCTTTTCACTGTCAGCTGCCTCAGTGGGGGCATAGCACTGAACTATGGACACATTTCTGATTTTGGTCTTAAATCGTGCGGTCATCAGTCGCTCTGATACTGGTCTCCATTCCATCAGACTGTTCTTGGCTTTTTTACTCAAAAGGAGGCCAACTCCATCCCTATGTTCTGCATCTTCGTCGAATTCATCTGACCTCACTAACTCCCAGGATGTCGAGCCCATAAGCCTCGAATTCTCTTTCCAGTTGCCTAAGCTTCCCCTTCTCTCTTAGCGTTCTTACATTCCAGAATCCAATACGCGTCTTCAGGTGCTGTTTATTTCTGTTTCCGTAACAATGTGTATTTAAGGAGTGGGAAGATAGTGCCCACAGCTCCCGAGTACCCAGCAGGCCTGGGAACACGCCAGATTTGTTCTTTCGGGATTCCCATCCTTAGCCTTTGGGTGAAAACCCTAACCGCAAGGCAGCGGGATTTTTTGCTCGTCCGCCTCTCAAGCCGTTGGAACCTTAATCTCATCCGCCATGAGGAGCCGTTGGCGTTTGCATGTTGGTCCGCGGGAGGTATTTGATTTTCCTCCTACCACCCATATCTGGGAGGCATTCCCCTATCCGCCACCTGGGGACGCGCTCCCTAGGAGTTACATGCTCCCCCGGGAACAACATCTGTAAAATTGTTTAAATAATACCTTTTTGTAATAATACAAATTAAATTTTGATGATGACTATTGACTTGAAATTTTTTAAATTGGTCAGAACTGGATCACAATGCAATATTCACTCGGTTTCTTGTCTGTAAAATTGTTTAAATAATACCTATTTGTTTGAACAAATTAATTTTGATGATGAGCTTGATAATTGAAATTTTAAATATAGGTCAGAAATGGATGACATTTCAATATTCACTCGGTTTGTATGACACGGTATGAGTATGGTATGGTATATTATTGTATGTATGATTTGGTATAGTACAGTATGGTATGATAGGAAAGAAATTCGTATGGTATGGTACAGTATGGTATGATAGGAAAGAAATTCAAAAGTATGGTACATTATGGTATGATAGGAAAGAAATTCAAAAGTATGGTATGAGTACGGTGAGAATATGGTATGGTGCCGATTTGCAACACAGTCTGGTATAGACAGAAGAGTGATCTGCACAAGGAAGATAATAAAGGAACCGTTGTGTCAAGAATTTGCAGAGTTTTTTTTTATGATGGAAATAGGAATTGTTAAAAAATACTTAACTCGATGGTAATTTGATATTAAATTTGATATAAAATTTTTATATAATGGAACTGTTGAGAGTACAAGTAGATTCAAGATTACGATCCGTAGTTACATAATGCTTATTATTATTAGTAAGGAAGAAATGGAGGTTTAAAATATTTGGCTCCCCTTGACCCCTCTGACGTCATCCATTCCTGCCGGTCCACGTACGTCATCCATTCCTGCCGGTCCACGTACGTCATATCCTGTGAGGTGTTCTTGCCGGCCACTTGTCTGACGTCATCCACCCCCTGCCGGTCCACGTACGTCATATCCTGTGAGGTGTTCTTGCCGGCCACTTGTCTGACGTCATCCACCCCCTGCCGGTCCACGTACGTCATATCCTGTGAGGTGTTCTTGCCGGCCACTAGTCTGACGTCATCCACCCCCTGCGAGTCCACGTACGTCATATCCTGTGAGTTGTTCATGCCGGCCACTTGTCTGACGTCATCCACCCCCCCTGCCTGTCCACGTACGTCATATCCTGTGAGGTGTTCTTACCAGCCACTTGTCTGACGTCATCCACCCCCCTACCGGTCCACGTTTGTCATATCCAGTGAGGTGTTCTTACCAGCCACTTGTCTGACATCATCCACCCCCTGCCGGTCCACGTACGTCATATCCTGTGAGGTGTTCTTGGCGGCACCTGTTTGACGTCATATCTTTTGACGTACCTAGTTGGTCGCTTGTGTTGCGACGTCATATTATCTGAGAGGCCCGTGGATGAGGTGAATTAAGGAGACAAAATAGACTTCATTTCGAATCGAGGTGTTTATTTGAATTCTTCTTCTTAGATGATTTGGCTTCAGACATGCCAGTCATAGCCATTGGATTCGTGATTCAAAGCAACCATAAAGTGGGTACAGCTTTCGTATGAGTACGCAACCACGAGGGACACTTTGCCCAGTTAGCGTTGAGTTAAAATTACGAAATTTTTTTTATGGGTTCCGACCAACCCCACAATGGTCCTCGAAACTTTTCATAACCCTAGGTCAAGAGGAAGGGGTTCAAAACAAATTTTGAAAATTTCAATACTCGAAAAATTCTCATCAAACGGTATGTTTTTTATTTCATATTTACATAGAGTATGTTCCGTAGAATTTTTTAAGACGACAGCTTTGTACGACCAGCCGTTCGTTCACAATGACGGCTCAACGGTTGAGCCTGTCGACACGATCGTGAATCAAACGGTTGAAATACAGGTCCATTTTCATACTAACGAGCTGTTTGGAACATCATAATATGATTTTAGTGGAACATCATAATATGATTTTATTGGAACATCATAATAATATTATGTTACCATATTATGTTAACATATTATGTTGGAACATCATATTATGGTTTTAGTGATGTCGAGTTTTTGTTCTGAGGTACGTTTCGTGCTACGGAAATGAAGGTAATTTCGAATGTTTGTTGGTAGGTACTTCTTTTATAGAAAAATTATTACCGACGTAGTATTAAAAACCCCAGAATTATATCGTATGAATTAATCATAATTAATAATAATTATTATCAATAATAAATACAAATTATTAATACCTAACAATAAATTATTATAATTTTCGCTAGGTACTTGATAAAATTATTAATAATTAGTGATAATTCATAATAATAATTAATCTAACAATCTAGACATTTACACCTAGTGATCTAGACAGAAGGGTGATCTCTACAAAGAAGATAATGAACAGTTGTGTCAAGAATTTGCAGAGTTTTGTACATCGGCAATCGACAGGCTAAGTTCGAAGATGGGCAGAATCGGGCCACTCTAAGGGGGGTGTAGGGGAGTTTTAAGGGGGGGAAAATTACCCATGAAGTCCAAATTTGAAACAGACCGACATGTGACACCTCATTTTAAAGGTTTTTTCATGCTGAACACGATGGTGAAGTCAGAATTGCGATATCTAATTTCATTTCCAAACTGGAGCATTTTGAAGATGAAGAAACGTGGTTTTACTTGAGATGCTTTTTGCGGTTCATCTGCTCTAATCTGATACCGGAAAGAGATATCACAATTCTGACTTCATCATCGTGTTCAGTTTTGAAAAAGCTATATCCTGAGGGGGGGTTTTGGGGAGTTATGGGGGGGAGGAGGGGCATTACCTACCCATCAATTCCCAAAATGAAACAGTATGACAAGTGACATCTCAATTTAAAGGTTTTTTTTAATGCTGAACACGATGGTGGGTTTTTGGAATTTTAGGTATGAGGGGGGGGGGGGGAATCACCCATAAATTCCCAACATGAAACAGTCAGACATGTGACACCTCATTTTAAAGTTTTTCTCTTATGCTGAACACGATGGTGAAGTCAGAATTGCGATATCTCATTCCGTTCTCAAACTGGAGCACGTTGAAGATGAAGAAACGTGGTTGTTACTTGATATAATCTTCATGTTAACTCTGCTCCAATCTGATAACGGAATGAGATATCGCAATTCTGACTTCATCATCGTGTTCAGCGTTGAAAAATCCATAAACTGAGGTGTTACTCTGCACGAAATGGAGACAAGATTTTAAGATTATGATGTATGGGCTCAAATGAAAGTTGTTGACGAGGGGATTTGAAAAATCGATGTTTATGAACCCTAGGTACCCCCGCCATACCTTGTTATGGTGGAGGGAGGGGGGGGGTTAAGGTTTTAAGATTATGATGTATTGTCTCAAATGAAAGTTTTTGACGAGAGGATTTAAAAAATCGATGTTTTTTGAACCCTAGGTACCCCTGCTACCCCTTATGGCGGTGAGGGGGGGGGGGGTAGAAGATTGCCTATATTTCAATGAGATGTTCCAAACATCACATTTTACATAAAAGCGGTTATTTCTTCGAAAATTCGCTCTTATAGCCATGCTGCATGACTGGAACTTTTACATGTCTTGTGAGTCACCAATTGTCGATTTATGACCATCAAAGATTTATTCTCTGACACACTGGCGTTCCCTATTATTGTACCAATCAAGATTTTTCAACAGTCTTTTTATTCGATAAATTCGATAAATTCGAAGTTCTAAGTTCTTCCTCAATCCAGATGTAAAGCCAGTAGTCGGCCAAAAAATGTCGAAGCCGGACTGTGGAAATCTAGTAGTCAGCCGCCTCTTTTATGGTGAAGACTGTTTAAGAATATTGGGGGATGATCACATTCCTACGATGTTATTATGCTCCAATAATCTTATAAACAAGTGGTAACACATATAATATATATTATATGTAAAGGCTAAGCAAGTTACAAAAATCAGGAATAAAATATGTTGCAAAGACAGAATAATATTGTATTAAATGTTTACAAAACTTGCATTGGATGCTTGAATCACTTTCATTGGCTTAGGCACATAAACCCCATTTGAAGTGAGAGCTTCCTCAATTTTTTGACCACTTCTACTTTTGTGAGGTCCGTAGCAGCCACAGTAGAAGTTTAGATGGTAGCATGAGCTGATTACAACCTCTCAGTACCTATGGTTCTTGACGCATATGCTGTAATCAACAGCGTTAGGATCAAAAGGGTACAGTCCACTCCTCCTAAAACCATTACTGGTGGAATGTTTCGTCTCAGGATCCTCCAGTAGGTACTGTAGCAAGGTGCTGACACAGTACTGTCTGCGTCCGATTCAAATTAGTTGGATAATTCTGTTTGGCGGTTTGTCGAGAGGACCATGTTTTAAACCAAAAAGGTCAGTCTTTTTTGGGGGGATCACACATCGAGCCAAATCTGCTAGCCATTCAACCAGAGTTTCTTCTTCTCCAGGGGTGAGAATGAAAAGGGGGTCCCATCTTTCTAACATCGGCTGGCAGTGAACCGTGCTTCAGGCGATCTCATATCACCATTTCGCAGCCCTCCAACCGTATTCGAAACTTGGTAGGAGAGAAAATCTTGTTTTTTGCCTGTCTTCAGCTCCTCGCCTCTCCGTTCTTTTGGGACAGGCACCATCCCATGAAAACCTTGAACAAAAATCATTCGGATATTCTTTCACGATTAGGTAGTTACCTATTACGCATTTAGACTTCTATTTCGTTCCCATCTACTAGGAGAATGTTCAACTTCAAGCTTATTTTGGAACCTAACGCCCATAGTGGAGAATTTAAGCGCAAAGTTTATTTGACCGATTTCCCAAAACTAAGATTTCTGCGCATAGACTTTTTCGGAAAGGACGGCAGTACATGATATTATCCATGTATCGGTATATCTGCAATGCAGATTCTGCACACACTGTAGATACATTTACAACATATATAATTGTTCGGTGTATGAGGTGTAATTTTTTATTGTAATTAAATTGTAACATTTACAATTTACAGAATTTTTGAGGTGTATGAATAATTGTTCATACCCCTCAAAAAATACATCCAACTTCTTGTACCTGGTAATAATTTTAATACTGAATATTCGTCTTCCGTTTAGTTCCACGTAGAAGGAGATATGGAGATAGTTTCTATTCAATGGGAAGACATGGGAACTTACATCTGCGTCGCAGAGAATTCCTCTGGAAAAGAAAGCACCTCCACGTTTATTTACCCTATGTCTACTACGGTAAGGATTTCGCGCTCCCAATTACTGAATGCCGATTAAGGTGGTCACAAAAAGTCAACTTTCGAAATTCAATCGTGGCAACCCCCTGAAAGGTGCCATTTGACTAGAAAATGAGATTCCCAAAGTTTTATGTCGATCGGATAACATTAACCCGTGCCGCATCACGGTTGAAGTTTAGAAAAACTCACTTTTTTCATAAAAATATAATTTTTTTTTCCTCATAACATAGTAACCATTTGTCCTGGAGACTAGAAATTGGTCTTATTTTATTTAAAATGTTATCTTCTTCAACTTTTACTCCATTAATTTTGTCGCTAGATCCTAAAGATTTTATGGTATTCAGCTTTTCCCATCTCAAAACGTGGTCCGTTTCAGCAAATGTGCCTTTTTACGCATACCCCTAAAAACCACACTCCAGTCAATGAAATCGACCTCTAGGCAATTTGATACTTCT
This sequence comes from Stenodema calcarata, assembly GCA_963920205.1. Lineage (NCBI taxonomy): Eukaryota > Metazoa > Arthropoda > Insecta > Hemiptera > Miridae > Stenodema > Stenodema calcarata. The sequence continues at coordinate 26,593,253 of OY986059.1, read as the reverse complement.
TTATCACTCTGGTATATTGAAAATTGATACATTTGAATCTAATATATCGACAGCCACAGTGCAAAAGCCTGTAAGTACTATTTTTTCCAAAAATAAGGTTTTGAGCTTCACTGATAAATTTGGGCCTTGTGCACATGCTAATAAGAACAGAATTGAGCTACAGCGCTTCATTTCTCCTCAATGGATGTTTGAAGTACCATGTTACATGGTTACAGTTACTGTTAGAAAACAGTTTTTGTCGTTTCCTCGACATTTTTTATTTTTGTACATAGGTAATAATATTACCTACCTACCCCCTCCATATATCATATCGACAGCCACAGTGCAAAAGCCTATATTATAGGCTTTTGCACTGTGGCTGTCGATATGATATATGGAGGGGGTAGGTGGGAGATGGCTGGGTGGTGGGTGCTATGAAATGCAAAAAAAAACAATAAAAATTATGTAAAAAGTGTTTTAATAATACAAATTGAAAGTCTTTTGCATGGAAAATAATAGCCTGGAACTTATTTTATAACACAATATATCTATTCCAACACCACTGAATTTAGAACTACGTTAATGGCTTAGATAGTGAGGCTTTATCGACATCAGGGTAAATTTTCCTACATTCTGACACAACTTGTAATAAAAATTGGCGCTGTCTTTTGTCAAGCAAGAGTTGAAGTCTTGTATCAATTTCACTCCTCTTTCAGCAGTATCGTTGACTAGGTACCCTTCCACTATGTGTTTTTAGCATGCAAATAATGAGGATTTCTGTTCCATAAGCGTGTATCGGTGTTTAAAAATCTGTCTCCACAGAAAACCGCTTGAAAAAATTCAAGGTGACAAAAAAATCAAGTTGCTTATCCAAAATTTGCTCTACATGTGCAAAATCTAAAATCGCTTTTCTATCCCTACCATCAATTTCACTATCGGGTTCACCTAGGGAAAATAATTTCAGGGCCATACTTTTAGCGAATTTTCGAAGAAAATGTAGCTATTGTTCTCGGTCCAAAATATTTAAAACTGGAATTTAAATCCGTTTCAGACCATCCTGAATCCACTGCCAAAAGACACAAAAAACTATATGTATATATAGTTACATAATGTTACATATATGTATATATAGTTACATACTATTACATACTGTGAACGGTCTTTGCTGCTGAGACAGCATACCGAGGTTATAAAGGTCCCCGTCGAGTTAGTATTGACTGAACGTTCGACCGAGCCTGTCGCCTCTACGCGAGTTTTTCCTAAGTGCGAGTATCCTGTATTTTTCATTGACTCCGTGTACGGAAATAAACCTGTGTATCGAAATAAAGTGTTTTTTAAAAACCTTGAACACCGAGTGAAGGACTTAACTGGCGCGTGTCGGTAGAACTTTTCGAACGAGAAAAATCGGTTTTTTGGACCCGCCCGTCTGAGAGTACCCTCCGGTTTTTTTTTTTTTTTTTTTTTCGAGAGTTCAGCGACCGAACAGTGTTCAAGACTTCTTCGTGCACGAGTGCATCATCATCATCGAAAATCAGGACTCCACTACATTGGATAAAACAACAGGTATTCAAGTCAACTTCAATTCAGTACTCCCGGGGTAGTTTTGATAAAGTAACGTCATTTAGACTATCCCTAGTTAAACCGAAAATCCACTCCCTTGAATTTCAGAGAATTCACCCTAAATTCTCTCAAGTCGCCGATTTCCGTCTGCCCTGACCGTTGGCACCAGCACGCCCGCTGTAGTTATAAGAATTGAACCAAATATTTTGTTTTTTTCCTCTCTCGAGGTTAAAAGATCATAAGGATCTACTCGAAGAAAATACGTACTCGATAATTAAATTCGTTTTAATTAATTGAACCAAGGACGGTTCAGCCCAACCGCTCTGCGGCCTTCGTGTCTGTTGCAACTTCAGCAGATCTTATTTCATCTTATTTTCATCGCCCGAGTCTCATCCTACACGTATCTTTTCCTAGAACCCCAATTGGAGCCAGCCGCCGACACACCCGTGTCCCTTCAAATCGTCTTCACAACACCTTCAATTTTCACTCTTCAATTTTGTAATTGTAATCCAAATTTCTCTACCCTCACTTAGTAATAGGCATATAATTAATTTACTTAATTTTAATAACCATTTTTGTGCATGCTTGATTAATTGACCTTACTATTGTGTAACTATATATATATATAGTTACACAATAGTGAGGTCAATTAATATATTTATTTATATAGATATTGATATATCATATATTTCAGGACATTCTTCATCAAATTTTCAAAATTCCGAAAGCTCCAAAACCTATTAGGGAACCATTTTTCAATGGGATTCCCCCCCCCCCCCCCCCCCGACAACGGACAATCATCCAGGCTTGGGGAACCCGCAAATACCGAAACTCCGAGACGAACCTTCCCCGAATTGAACCTAGAACCTAGAGTACCTACCCTAAAATCAGAACACCTTTATTTTATCCCCGAATTTTCTGCAGAACCCTCAATGATTTCCCGCTTTATTAGCTTATGCGACAAACTCCACCATCGTTTCTTTGATGCCACCGACCTCGACGGCTTCCAAAATACTATGCTCTTTCAGAGCATCCTCTCCAAAATAAAAGGAGAAGCTCAGAGGAAGGTATTCGCAAGTAACGCTTCAGATTGGCCGAGTTTGCGAGCCACCCTTACGGAGTGTTACAGCGACAAAAGTCTGTCTACGCTAACTATAGCATTGTGCAGGTTGAGTCAAAATCCAAACGAAAATTGCTTCGAATATTACAATCGCTTGGAAGCAATTTTGAACTCCCAAATTTCATTCATTCAAGGGAACAACCTGTCACAAGATCTTATAACTTTCGCCCAAGAACTGTCATTACGAGTGTTCACCTTAGGCATCAATGACAATGTAGGTAGCTTAATACGAGCTCGCAATCCGCTCTCACTAGCAGAATGTCTCACCATTCTGACCAATGGGTTCCAATATAAAACGAAGGCCAAACAACAGCCGCAGCCTACACCAAAATTCAATCCTTTATCAACTGGACCACCCCGTCAATTTCATCAATTTCCTCACAAATTTAGACCTCAGTTCCATCAGAGATCACCTACTTCTAATCAAACCCCCCAGAGTTCACAAGGTATAACACCCTTTCAATTCCCCAGACATCCGACTACCGGAAGTCAGCCGAATCGACCTCAATTTAGCCCAAACCGAACGCAAAACCACCAATTCAGACAATCACAATTTGCACCTCATAGAAACACTACATTTAACATGATGACCGATGAGCTTGACCCTCTCCAACATCCAACCCTTTCACCTTAAACGACCAAACTCCCGAGGTTGATTCAAACCACGCCCCAAGTTCACAGGATTCTTTTTTAGAGTTCGAACAGGACCAGTCTCAGGTCCAACCCAAAAGTCTCAATCAAAAATTGTTGCTCCCCCCAAAATTCCGGCCACGTCAAAATCTAACAAACCAATTTCAACTCCCACCTCAAGAATTGCTCCCATCCGAACTTCCGATCCTCCTTCAGAACACATAGACTTGAATCACTTATCTAGCCATCTCCCCTTTATAATATGTCCGAAGACACTTATGAAATTTCTCGCAGACACTGGCTCCACCCGAAGCTTCATCCTCCCTGAAATTGCTAACAAATATTTATCCGGTCACAAAAAGACCACGACCATCCCCACTAACCTCTCCAGCTAGTTCAGAAACTAGTTCTGTTCGTCCCATGTCCAAACGTCACTGCAAAAACATTTCCAAAATCCCCATATGACGTCCCCGCAAAGCCTTGCCTGCCCTGGACACACTAATGAAGTGTGTTAATCCCAGGCGCGTAGATTCAGGGGTACCGCGGGTAGCGGCGGTACCCCAGACGAAAAGAAGAGAAAAGGTACCTACACAAAGAATAAAAATCCGAAAAGTTGAATTTGGGCGCATTCTGATGGATTCGATTAAAAACCAGTTTCATCGATTCTTCGTGGGAGGCACGGGTTAACGTTATCCGATCGCCCAAAAACTTTGCGTATCTCATTTTCTAGTCAAATGGCACCTTTAAGGGAGTTGCCAGAAGTGATTTTCTCAACAACAAAAATTTGCCTATTGCCTTGTGATCACCCTAATGCCCATAGTATCATTTTGTAAAGTTTTGAATGTTAGTGACGTTGAAATGTGATATTTGAAGATAAGGGTTGCTCTGTGCTGAATATTGGAACTAGAAAATTCAAATGAAGCGCTTTTGTGGATAATATGTAATACATAATATGTAATAATATTACATATTATTACATATTATGTGAAATTATGTAATATTATGTAAAATTTTGATTTGTGGAAGATAACGTCCTGTAAATTTCCTCCACGACGATTAAGACGATCTTTGAGGCGCAAGGCGAAGTTGCTCATCACATTCTCCGAGATGTAGTTAGGAATCTGAGCAGTTTCTCGGCGGATGGTGTTGTTCAATTCGGCAAGAGAACGTGGTTTGTTAACGTACACTTTGGTTTGTTAGATACATAGCTGTAATAACTTACAATAAGAATAGAACGGGGTGGATGAAAAAGGATAAATCGCAAGTAACTGAGTGTAATGGAGAAAGAACAATGAATACAGGTTACATAGATTGATAGCCTCCTTGGGCGGGAATTTAAGGCAAGGTTGCCAACATTACATATCGTAATAATATTTATGACATCTCCTCCTCTAAAAAAAAAAGAACAGGTTGCTGGAGAGTGAAAAAAAAAAAAAAAAATCTTCAACCAAGCACCACACGCACAAACATAACTGTGGCCGGCATTCGAGTTGCTAGTACGGGCACACAACATGGATACTTTGACGTTATAGTATCACGCGAACATGAAGTTGACGTTTGCAGTGGAACAGGTTATCATAGAAAACAATTTTCTGGCAATAAAAATTAATTACTTAATCTCAATCTCAATCGGGATGCTAACAAAATACAAATAAATTGAGTCCTAGGTTGCTACATTGCTAGGGCTATCTTCTTCATACGTTCCGCTGAATTCTACATTCTAGTACATATAAGTGAGTGCGTGGCTACAATAGTGTACAAATATAAACATTCTTCTTGTACTTCAGGTTGGTATAATAATGACATTTATGCACATTAAATCGAATAACTTGAAGATATTGTTAAGTATAACCCTTTCATCCTCTCTACTTAAGTATAGGTTAAACGGTCCGGGGGTTTTACATCCCGCCGGGGCCTGTCTGTAGCGATAGAACGGGGTTGCTCAGGATTTGGCTGAGATACAACAGCTTTCCGGCTTTCGGAATCACTGTGTTCGCCTTCCGGGCTACTATGTACGTTATAGGAGGACCTACGTGAGGGACGAGGGGTCCGTGGGGCCAGCTCCGGACGCGACATGGCGTCGTATGGTAACGGTAGGTTTAGTTCTGTGGAATTGGAATCAGTATAAGTTGTAGGGGTTTCCCTTGATTCCGGCAAGACTAGGTCCTTTTCAGGTGAGATCCACTCAATGTTTTTCATCCTGAAAAATTGACCTAATGGTAGTATTTGGTCGGTGTGTCGCTTAAACATGCGACCATCGTCCGACTCGCATAAGAAAACACAGTTACCTATTGCTTCTACAATTTTTGCTGGCGCCCAACCTCGTTTGTTTGGATGCTTGTAGTCCCTAACGTAAACCCTTTCGTTTAAATGGAACTCTTTGTTTTGAGTATAAGAAACTAAGCGGCTGTTATGTTGGATATTTTTAGTTTTGCTTTTACGAAGGAGATCAAAACGTACCGTTATTTTACGGTTAAACATCATCTCGGCTGGAGATACATTAGTTGTTGTATGCGGAGCATTCCGATATACATACAGAAACTTCTGGAGTCTAGTTTCCAAGGTGGAAGTGCTGGACTCTTTCAACATTTTCGTGAGAGAATACTTGAAAGTTTTTACAAAATTCTCAGCTGCACCATTGCTAGCCGGATGATATGACGGTGAAGTAAGGTGAGTAATACCGTTATACATACAGAAATCGACAAATGTTTGTGATACAAAGGTAGAATCATTATCGGTAACTAATATTTTTGGTAGTCCAAATCGGGCTAATACCTCTCTTAGCTTTACTAGGGTATGATAAGTATTGGCTGTAGGTACCTCAAATACTTCCGGCCACTTAGTGTGGGCATCAATGATAATGAGAAACATTCTGTTTTTGAATACTGGCCCGGCAAAATCTAAATGAATACGGTCGAAAGGTTTACTCGTAGCCGGCCAGTTGCTTATCAATGTTTTTGGGGGGTCCGTTCTTGACTCAAGACAAATTTTACAATTTTTCCCTAGTTGAGTAATGTCGTGGTCCAACTGCGGCCACCAAAAGTATGAACGAGACATTGCCTTCATCTTGGAAATCCCTAAATGCGCCCCATGGAGCTCTAGAAGAATCTGCGGACGATATTTGGGAGGTATGACTACTCTGTAGCCCCATAAAATAATTCCGTCCTCTATCCATAATTCAGCTTTCTTTTGAAAATACGGCTTTAATTCGTCTTCCTCAACTGAATCTGGCCATCCATCCCTGATGTAACCGTACACCTTGCTTGAAGTAATGTCTCTGCTAGTTTCAGTTTTGATTTGCTGATAACTTACAGGGATAAATTCCTCTACAAAGTTTAGGTAGGTATGACTCTCAGGTTCAAATTTTAGGTTGTCCTTAACCGGTAATCTGGACAGAACGTCTGCCCTATTCTTTTCTCCTTTCACATATGCAATTTTATAATCGAAATTTGACAAAAACGTCGCCCATCTTTGCAACCTACCAGCAGCCATCTGTGGTATACCTTGTCGTTCTCCTAACAAACTTAACAGTGGCTTGTGGTCGGTGCGAATAGTGAAGGAACGACCCATTAGGTACTCGTAGAATTTTTTTGTGGCAAAATAAATGGCCAGTGCTTCCTTATGAAGAACAGCATACTTTGCTTCTGCCCTATTCAAAATTCTAGAAGCAAAACTTATTGGCTTTTCTTCGCCGTTGGGAAATTGATGTAATAGTATTGCTCCTACACCATAGTCTGAAGCATCACATTCCAGAACTAACGGTAAGTCCGGATTGAAGTGTACTAGTGATTGCTCCGACGCAATAGCTTCCTTAGCTTTATTGAAGGCGTCCATGCAGGAGGCATCAAAATTAAATGTGACGTTCTTTTGCAAAAGTTTATATAAAGGCCTTAGAAGGGTAGCTAATTGTGGTATGAACCTACCATGGTATCCCAGCATTCCTACAAAAGCACGCACCTCTGTCACCGTTTTAGGTGGTGGGGCGTCTCGTATAGCTCTCACCTTTTCGGTATCCTTCCGCAACCCCTCTCTGTCAATGATGTGCCCTAGATACCGTATCTCCGTTTGCGCAAATTCACATTTATCCCTATTCAGCCGAAACCCTGCTTCGCGCAACCGTTGCAATACCTTAATTAAATTCGAATTGTGTTGCCCCAGTGTTTTTCCCGTGACAATTATGTCGTCTAATAGGTTTGTGGTTCCGTCACAACCCTGTAAGGTTTTCTCAACTTCGCGTTGGAAAATTTTACAAGCCGGTTTCGTGCCGTACGGAAGCCGGTGTACTTTGTAAATACCCTTCGGGGTGCTCCATGCGAGAATTTTTGACGTTTCGTCATCTACCCTTAGTTGGTTGTAGGCATTCGAAAAATCTAATTTTGTAAAAAACTGTCCCCCTTGCAATTTTGTAAATATTTCCTCTATCCTAGGCATGGGGTACTCAACGTCATCTAGGTACTCGTTTAGCGTTACTTTATAGTCGGCGCATACTCGTACCGTGCCGTTAGGTTTGAGAACTGGTACTAAAGGCGTACCCCATTCTGAACTGTCGGTCTTTGAAATTACTCCTAGCTTTTCCAGCATGTCTAATTGTGAATGCACGCCGTCCTTGAATGCATATGGAACTGGCCGTGGCTTGAAAAATTTAGGCTTGGCATTTCCGGATAAAGTTAATTTTATTTCCCCGAACTTGTATTCGCCTAGCTCACCTTTGAATAAATCGTCAAATTCTGTAAAGATTTTATTTTTCAGTTTTTCCTTGTCAGGCTTTGATAAATTCACGTTGTTGACGCTAAGAGGAACCTGCAACTTCGAGATTAAATCCCTTCCCAGGAGTGGCTTACTACCCCCTGGTACTACTAACAAGCAACATACCTTTTGTTTGTTCTCGTGTTGCACAGTAACTGGAATCTTTCCACTAGGCATGATTAACGTGCCATCATAGCTGCGTAATTTAGTGGGTGTATTTTCTAACTGAATATGTTTGAAATGTTTTTTATACTCTGATTCCGGTAAGATGGATAATACTGATCCTGTATCAATCTCAAACCTTATCGGTACTTCGTTAACAAATACTTCGATTGTAAACGGTTCAATGGACGTATGATAAGTTTCACAGGTTGATAAGTTGAATATACCTATTTGGTCTAAATCTAATTCATCTGATTCACTTTCATCGGCGTCTAAATACTTGTTATCACGCCGTTTACATGCTACCGCTAAATGACCTGTTTGTTTGCAGATCTTACAAGTGTAAGACTTGTACTTACAATTCTTGAAGTCATGCGAGGGCTTGTTACACGCATAACAGAGGGCTGCATTTGAAAATCCCGGCGCTGGAGGGCGACCTGCAGGTTCCGGCTTTGTGGCACCCGCCTTGGGCGTCTGGCGTCCTGAGTCCCTCCGCGGCGTAACGGATGTTCCTTGGCTCGTCCTCTGGTTCCTGGTCGTCCTGAGAGAATTGAGGGTAGCGCCTTGCTCATGGTTTGACGAAGACTCTTTCTTCATAGCTAACTCGACCACGTCTTTCAACGTTCTAGAGGAGTCCTCCTCACAGAGGCGATCAAGAATTGGGCCCTTTCGCATTCCGGTAACAAATTTAAATTTTACGAATTCGTCGAGTTGTGGTCCAAATTCGCATTCCATAGATTGTTTTTTTATCCGCACGAACCAATTACTGACCCGTTCGCCTGGGTCTTGTTGGAGGTTATCGAATGCAATGCGATTTCGCCATACTGACAGTTTTGGAGCGTATTGGCTTTCGAGCAATCCGCAAAGCTCGGTAAAAGTTTTTGTTTTAGGGAGGTCGGGGTGGCACAGCTCTCGTAAAACTTCGTATACTGATGTACTCACTGCTGTTAAAAGTAGACTCACTCGACGGTGTTCGTCGACGTAATTGCCAGTGAAGTACTGATCGAGACGTTCAATGAACGTTGTCCATTTATCCTCCACATCAAAAGAAGGAAGCTCGCCTACTGCCGGTCCTCTTTGTAAGTATCTGAGGAACTCCGCCGCCGGTATGCTTGCCATTGAAGCCGTTGACTGCGATTGCGTCGTCGTCCCATGCGTTTGCGCCGCCGTGGTCACAGGCATGTTCAAATCAAACGCTCAATGAAACGGGCCGTCCGTCAAAAATAACAGGAATGAAAACACTTTTCACCGCGTCGCCAATTGTAATAACTTACAATAAGAATAGAACGGGGTGGATGAAAAAGGATAAATCGCAAGTAACTGAGTGTAATGGAGAAAGAACAATGAATACAGGTTACATAGATTGATAGCCTCCTTGGGCGGGAATTTAAGGCAAGGTTGCCAACATTACATATCGTAATAATATTTATGACAATAGCCCCATAAAAACGCATGGGGAGAGGTCGATCCATGGAACGTCACCGTGCAGGGAAATCACACGACCGGGAAACATTTTACACAGGTGAAAATTTGTCAGAAGGTCAATGTGTAATGTGCTTTGTCCAAAGGTGGGATGATTGGGCCTTATTATTTTGAAAACAAAACCGGGCAAGCAACCACTGTCAATTCTGAGCGGTATGTGGCAATGCTCAACATTGTTTCGTTCCCTATTTAGAGGAGAACGCATGGGATGTTGACCACACAATGTCATGGTTTCAACAGGACGGAGCCACAGCACACTCTGTTAGAATGTGATGCGCAACTGCGGCCCAAAGAACGTGTTAATCGTCGAGGAGGACATTAACAGGACGTTATCTTCCACAAATTGAAGGGCTCCGGGGCAAAGTGATCTATGCGCCAAAAAATGAAGAATCAGTTTTTTTCCACCAAAACGATCTAAACGCCATCGCCACTGCCCTGCTATGTGTTCCAAACGCCTTCTCTCTTCCTAAGTAGTTTTAATACCACTCACTAGATGGTAGGACGTGTATCTTTCTAGTTGGTTTTCAAGCAAAGTGATTTAAGTACCATGATCAGTCGCAGCCATAACTGCAACCTTCCAGTTAGTTTTCCAGTTTTCCTAGCATTGTTTACATGCGCGTGTTTCTGTTGGTGTTCTCTTTGTTTTTGCAAGCAAAATGTGCGACAAAGCATTTTCTTCATCCGAATTTGAAAAGAAAAAACGTGGCAGGAAAGTGCAAAGTGATGCGCGAGTTGCAGGAAAGGCGTACGTCGCGGGGAAATCTAAAAAAAAAGATTCCTGCTAGATACAAACCAAGAAGCGAGTTGATTTGTAAGTGTAATTATGATTGTGCTCAAGTCACTGAAATGAAATTCAAGTTGCACGACTCATTTTATGCTATGAATCAAATGACCAAGGAAGCTACTTGATGGGGCTCATGCAAATATTACCTGTACGCCGACGTCTTAAAAATTTTGTCTTCTTAAGGAGTCTTCAGTCAGGCCTTCAGTCATGTTCGCAGCGACAAATTATATTTACCTATAGTTCGGGAATGTTGAGTACTTCTAACCAGTACAAGTTGTTGTCCAGACATGGTAAAGTTGGATCACTATGGCGGAAATACTTGTGGAGTTAGATTACTTTGATGGAAAAAGCTTTCGAACTTTGATCATTTCAATAATTATGGTAATTAATTAATTTTTTACATGGCACTAATTTCATTTGTTGTACTTTCATGGGGGTTATCATAAAAACGCTTTTTTTCACAAAATTATGATAATATACAGTTTTTTGCGTTTTCCAAACAAAAAACATTGTGACAGTTAGATCACTTTGCCTCGGAGCCCTTCAATTCTACATATGTCCAATAAACGCCTACATTTAGCTAAGAAATGCGCCTCAATTGAATCTCCTAGATCCAATATTAACCAAATGGCAACCATTTCAAATGTGGTCATAACATCTACGCCTCCCTGTATATAATTTTAATATTTCTGTTCTAATTAAGATTTATCATTTTGTTACAGCGAGAATAGCCGATCGTCATGAGGCCTCCTCTAATGTGATTTTATTTTGTTTTTTATTCATTTCTAGTCATTAATGTAAAATGTTTTCGCGTTTCATGTTTCGGAGATGCCCTTTAAAAACGGATTTAAATTCTCTTTGGGAACGAAGGAAAAAAAAAGAGTATTCTATAAATATAGTTACATTTATGGAACGTTATAGATACGGCGTTCCGATATGGAGAATTTCATTCCACTTACTGACAATGAAGCGCTTCAGCAAAAAAGCGCGTATTAATTTTGAAGGTGGGCACCGTGTATTCAAATCTGGAGTTTCCTTCAGAAAGAGAAAAATACCTAATCAATTATAAACCAAATTTGGTTTATAATTGATTAGGTATTTGTTTTAAAACAACGGTTTATTATCTTGTCTGTACAGATCGACCTTCTGTCTGGATCACTATAGGTAAATGATGGATTAATTATTATTGTGAATTATCATTGATTAATAATTGTTATCAAGTAGTGTGAATTATTATTAATTATTGTTAGTGATTAATAATTGTTATTGAATATTATTAATAATTACTATTGATGATGGTTAATTAACTCGATAGCTGAAAACATGTGCGGTTCGAATCAGCTGGACCATTATGAAAATTGGACCTCACGATTCATCTTCATGTAGACGTCTTTCGATCTCTCAAACATTGAGTCCTCATTGTGAACGAATGGCTGATCGTACAAACCTCCGGATATTGGTGTTGTAAAATTCTAAAACATAAAATCTATTTAAATGTGAACTAAAAACTATACCGGTCTGTATGAATTTTTCAAAATTTCAAAGTTTGTTTTGAAACCCTTCCCCTTGACCTAGGGTTATGAAAAGTTTCGAGGGTAATTTTGGGGTTGGTCCGAACCCGTAAACCAAATTTCGTAATTTTAGCACTACGCTAACTGGGCAATGTGCCGCGGACGGATTTTAACATGAATAATGTTTTTGCGGTGGCCTACCAGAGTTGAAAAGCGTAACGAAGTTTAAGTCACGAAATTATGTCACGAAGATTTTTAATGATTTTCACGTACAACCGAGCCGTTTCTAGGGAAATGAAACTTCTTTAGTTTTCAACGGACAAAAATCGTTCTCCATTCGTTGGAAAGCCTTTAATTTATGCATAAATTATATACTGCCAAAACCGCTGTAAATATCGAAGAAGCTGAGATACAGCCCTGAGTAAATAAAACTGTAAACAACATTCTAATAAATTTTCCGCACATTTCTTAATATTTTCCATACAGACAAAGAAAAGGGATAAGGAAAAGTGGAAACGGGAGGCAAAAACATTATTCATGTTTTGCATAGCAAATACCTCGTTCTATACAAAGTATAGAAGAGAAAAGATCCGGGGGTTCCAGGGGGGCTCGCCCCCCTGGCGAGGCGCGAAGCGCCGAGTTTTTTTTTTTTTTTTTAAGCATGAAACACACTTTAACCTTGAGCTTATTTATAATATTATAATATAATTTACTATTTTGCTGTCAAAACCGCTGTAACTATGAACGAAACTGAGACATACCCCTGAGATAAAAGAACTGTAACAAGAACTGTAAACAACATTAAGCGGTAAGACCCACCATAGATTTAGCGGGGTTTAATTTCGAAGGAAGGTGTTGTTTATGTGGTACGTTGGCAACGTATTTACGACCCTGGATTAGCGGAAATTAGCGGGAAGAAAGCATGTTCCATGTTTTAGAATTGGAACCGGGGGGTCCAGGGGTGGAAACCCTTGCTAGTTTTATTCGATTTTCTAAATCTACGCATCTTGAAACGTAAACCAACAAATTTTGTGGGGGGGAGGGAGGGGTAATATTTTATTTTCTTTGGTCGATTCCAATGGTTCATTTTTGAAGATAATAAACCAATAGGAAAAACAGTGTCAACTGAAAATGCGCCATCAGCAATGTTAAAATAAAAATGTCACAGTACACCAGGTCCTACCCCATCAATGTTTCAATCCTCAAAGATGGAGGAATTTTATCGTATTGCAACACAATCTAATACACAAACGAGTTGAAAAAAAAAACTATAACAGCAAAAATATTGAAATGTTGAAAGTTTCAGGTAGTAAGTAAGTACTACCAAGTGCAAAAGTTACGATTTGAAAATATTTTCGTACTTACTGGTTAATATGATTTAAATTCAATGAAAAAGCTCACACCACATTAGTAAAACAATATAATTCAAATTTGGCAAGCACTTGTTTCACCTGAAACTCACCGAGTACCTACTCAGTAAAGTCGTACTTACCTTTATCTGTAAAGCAGAACTTACCTTCGCTGGACATCTACTGTCAATTTATTCCGGTCCCCAAGATAATTCACATTGAATTTATTATGCAACAGAACAATTGAACTTTTCATAGGTACTGTAACTTGATGACATAGGTACACAACGAGGGACCCGTTACAATGTTTACATTAGTCATGCACTGCCAAGATGAGGTTTTTTCTGGAGTACAAATCGGGAATGATTTCCACATATTTGCATAGTCTGTATTAAATGCCAAGAACTTAAAAATTTGATCGATGATCGCGTGTAAGCCTCCCTTACAAAAAAATTTTAATCAAAAACAATAATTCGATTATTAAAAGAAACATTTTAAAAGGATTTCTTAATCACCTTTTAATGAGCTGAAATTAAAAGCACTAGTAAATTATTCCATGATTCAGTGATCAATTATTTTGTCGAGTTCGGTGGCTTCATTATTGGACATGTTTCGAATTTTAATCGATTATATTGTATTCGATTCGTGGTTGTGACCGTAATTCGACGCATTTGTAGCATGTTGACTGAGGTTAGTATTAAGATCTTAATAAACGTTACTTAAAAAAAATTAATAAAAATTGGCGATAGGTTATGATATTATCCAGAAAGGTTAAGGAAAACAAACGATGTGATACTATTGGAAAAATAAAAATAATCAGTGTGCTACAAAAAAATGCTTAGAATCGGACAACTACTTGTTTTAATCAATATTATTTACTATTAAATTAAAATAAATTTCTAACTACCTAATTATTATATTTGTCAAGACTACCTCTGCGATGACAGGCACAGCGAACCGTACTTGGAGAACGTTCTACAGAATATTAGAAACCCCACTAAATTGAATGTGTGTTTCACGTAAATTACGAACGAACATACTCGTATTTATGTCATTTTTTAATTTATTTTAACGTTCACTTTTAGAGATTAGTTTGAATATTGTACCTGTACTTTTTTCGAGTTGAACAAGAAACTCCGAATTTTTTTCTCCTCGTTCGTTTGCTTTTACGTTTTTTAGAGTTTTGTTAAATAAATCTTGGATTTGAAAGAGTCTATAAGGGAAGTTTTTTTCAACCTTACCCTTCGGTTTTCAGTGTCACTTCAGTGTATGAACTTACTTCTGTTCATTTTAGCTTCATGTTAGCTAGGTGTTATGACCTCGATTTTATGACTTTAAAGCTAATCACGAGACTGCAGTTTCAATTAGAAGGTAATAAAAAAATATGAAATATTGTTTCACTAAGTACCTTCTAATATAAAAAAAAAACATGTTTGTATAAACAAACACAATCACAGCACTATCGAGTGAGGTGAGTTTCCACTACACTACAATAATTTATACTTCAATTTTGCAATACTTGGTTAATAACTCGACAAGTTGTACAATATACATGTACAATATTGGATTTTCAATACTCAAAAGCTGTCTAATCAATCCAAAAAAGGCTCCTGGGTACGACCTGATCACGGGGCATATCCTTAAAAACCTCCCACGGAAGGTCCTAATGAAAATCACCAAAATAATCAATGCCGCTATCAAACTTCGTTATGTACCTCAATTGTGGAAATTAGCTGAAGTGATCATGATTCAGAAACCTGGTAAGCCAGCCGAAAAATTAACATCCTACCGGCCAATATCCCTTCTTCCAGTGTTATCAAAACTGTTTGAGAAGCTCATCCACAAGCGGCTGATGTCAGTCGTAGAAGCACGCAAACTGGTCCCTTCTCATCAATTTGGTTTCCGACAAAAGCACTCTACCATTGACCAGGTGCATCGAATTACGAGTGTGATTGAGGAGGCACTAGAAAACAAGCAAGTTTGCTCGGCCATCTTTCTCGACGTAACTCAAGCGTTTGACAAAGTTTGGCACGATGGACTAAACCACAAGCTCCGAAGAATGTTGCCAGCAAAATATGCTGAATTATTGCAATCCTATCTATCAGATCGATTCTTCAGGGTAAAGCATAAAGATGCCTACTCAGAAGTGCACCGAATACATGCTGGAGTTCCCCAAGGAAGTGTACTTGGCCCACTCCTGTACGTCTTGTTCACCAGCGATATGCCAGAACGAGAGGAGCAATAGCAACGTTTGCAGATGACACAGCTATCCTTGCAGTTGGTGAAACAAATCACGTGACGATTCCCAAGCTCAGAAAATCTATTAAGAAACTCCAAGAATGGACATCAAAATGGAGGATCAAGATGAATGAAGCGAAATCAGTTCATGTCGACTTTACCAATCGTAAGCTCGACTATTTCCCCCTTCATCTCAACGGCAAGACTATACCGCACGCCAATGAAGCTAAATACCTGGGCATGACCCTGGATGCTAAATTGCGCTGGAAGGCGCATGTCAAGAAGAAAAAAGAAGAACTGGTGCTTAAGTTCAGGAAAATGTACTGGTTAATGGGCCGACGCTCAAAAATGTCGATCCAGAACAAATTAACCCTGTACAATCAAGTCCTCAAGCCTGTCTGGACTTACGGAGTGCAGTTGTGGGGCTGCACCGCTCAAAGTAACCGCGATATTATCCAACGTTTCCAAAACAATGTGCTGAGATGTTGCGTGGACGCCTACCGGTACACCAGAAATGTCCGGCTACACAAAGAACTTCGCATACCAACTGTCAATGAAGTCATCAAGGTTCAAGCCATAGCCCATCACAAGCGGTTAGAGAGAGAGAGAGGTTTTTATTTGCCATCACACATTGTGCATAACAATAGTCAAAAATATGAATAATCAAAATAGTCAGGCTGATAACAGAATAGTAAAAGAGAAACAAATATACCATTCACTCAGCCTCAGTCTCACAATAAATACAGTCGCACCACTAGCATTACACAAATTTAAACTAAAAAATAGAACAGTGAAAACTGATTCTAGCACGAGTACTGATACAAGTAGTCATCGCCTGGTAACAGTAATCTATGGCTAAATAAACCCTCTATTGAAGGCCATAATAACCTCTATTGAATGGCTAAATAAACCCTGAAGAAGGCCATTATTGAATCAAAGCGTTTCTTCATCCTTCTAACGTTCTGAGACAGTAAATTAAAACCCTGATGTTGAGTAAATGTACATTCCAAATCAGTAAAAGTTTCACAAAATAGGGTAGTAACATTATCCCGTGAATCCAACGTCCTGATCTGAACTATCTCTCCACACTATCCGGAGCATATCATGATCTTCAGTGGGATGAAGGAGCTGTCTAAACCTTTTACTGATATCAGCAATGAATAAGAACTGAACTGATAGGAATCGAAAAACAATGTCACAGATGTCAGGTTGCAACTTAGGTCCTACCAATAGAATTTCGTTCAAAGATCTGCCATTGGACGAGCGCTGAGATGCATTGAACACTACCCGAATCTTTTTGGGAGGATCATTGGGCCTATGTACAGCATGATGGGGTACGTAATAATGAGCTAGATTAGCGGTTGGTGGGGCCACTTGATACATATGACCAAGATCTATATATTCCTGAATGAACGAACGGTATGCTGTGGCTAACACTTGGTTGTTCCTGAACTTGGACTCCAATATGTAGAACTGCCGCAGCGCCATGTTTCTAGAACTACCCAATGACGATCTATTTTGAGCAAGCGGGAGGGGAACTACGTACCTACCTACCTGAACTAGTCCGCTGGACTTGAACTACGAACAATTTTTCAGCTGCCAATTCAGCAGGAGTCCATGGCAGGACTTCTACCGCTTCGATTTCAAACATGCGACTGAGGAGGTGATCTGTGTTGTTTGAACTAATGGTATGATTGGCAACAGAGCCATGAACTGTCTGCATGTCCTCACCAGAACTGGAAAGGGCTAGTGAGGTAGGTACGACTGCCTCCAAACTACTAGTGCAACACTTCTGAGCTAATGCAAACAGTGATAACCTCCTCACAGCGCTCAAGATTGGAGGAACAACTGAAAATAGATTCAGAACCCAAACTACTTTTGATGAGCTACATCTTCCTCAATGTGATCTGACTGAATCAGATCCAATGAAGACTTGGGGACTAAGTTTTTATCTACTGGTGAACTAGCTGATTCTGACTTTGCCGATGAATTTTGACGGTTGACTACATGGAGAATCTTCATGATGCTTTGAATTTCATCAGACCTATACTCATTCCCCAACGATGGGAATGACCTAGCTGGCCTGATTCTTATCAAGCTGGATGGCATTCCACTGTCAAAGTAGTTCGTCTTGTCAACTGGATTGAACTTAACAGTTTTCTCATTGACCCTTTCTGCTAATTGACCTAGAACCAACCAACCTACTTCTGATCTAAGCATCTAGGGAGAATTACCAACTGGGGACCGCATTTTTGGTTGAACTAATTGCATGAACACATCCGTTCCTAGCAGAAGATTAAAATTTGCAGATTTATTGAACATTGGATCTGCCTGGTCGCCACCAACCCCCTGAATATGCGTCCATTGATCTATGGAAAAGTCCCTTGCGGGTAGAGGGACGGTGACCATAGGGAGTACGTATGCAAAGATAGGAATTCTACGACCAGCCCAGGTATGTAGAAAGAATTATGTCACTTCTAATACAGTCTGCAATTTTCCACCCACTCCACAAACTTGCATATCATGCCTACCCACCAGCCATCCGGCAGATTGAACTAAGGAGTGGGATACCAAATTGATCTGAGACACAGTGTCCAACAAGGAACGTGCTGGAAACTTATTGTCATAACCATTATGCGACACAGTCACTCTAGCGGTGGGGAGCAATGACAACACTGGTTTGAAGTGAAGGTTAGATCTAGTGCCTCCCTGCCTACTGTGATCCCGAGGAGATTTCAAACTACAGTTGAGCACAGGGGAACGTGAGTGACACCCTGTGTTCAAATTTCTTTGCTTGTTATGATTATTCCTGTCAAATTGGTGTGCGCCTGAAACTACACCTAGGGGGGAAAGCAGCACTGCAACCCTGGGATGGAGCTTATGAACTAGACTACAACTAACCGTCTGGTTCGTGCAATGAGGGACCCCGCTGCTGTGTTTTCCGTCCCAATCTGGGTGAGGTGTCAAGACAGCTGAGGTATCGCCACCAGAGGTCATAGGTACTATCATGCACACATCATCAGTGACAGCCAAGCTACTGTCCAAAGTCTTACAGTTATACATCCTACCTACGGGATCGGAGCAAACATGAAAATCCTTGATCTTAGAACTAGTTTTACCTGACCTACCTACATGTCGGGGCTCAACATGTTTATGAACCAGATTCTTCCTGCCGTCTGACAAAACCCGCCTACTGCCCCTATTAGAACTAGTCACAGAACTAAAGGGGGATCTGTCAGCACGGCAGCTTCAATTATCGTCAGATCCTCTACTCTCCAACGACACAAGAGAGCTCCAACGTCGCTGACCGTCCGCAACATCAGGCTGAAGGCCTACCGGGCTGGAGTCGCGCAAGCTAGCGGGTTGCGAAGTGTTTGGTTGCTTCTTGGGGGCAGCTCCTTTCGTGGCAATAGATCCAGGGTGTATCAGGGGGTGATGTGAAGCTCCGCAGTGGCAGCGTCGAGCTGACGGGCATTCTTGAGAAGGGTGGCGATGCGAAAAGCAGTTTGCACACACTCTGGACTGCTGTACATGACCTATTACTTAGAGAGTTTTTCCTTACCACGGTCTGCGATCACAAGGCGATTAGCACGGTGAGAATACCGCGAACCTGGCGGAGAACGAGTGAACTCCTTACTACCGACCGCGTGATCGGGCTCACACGCTCCGCGAACTCGAAGCTGGTTGGTAGATACCTATCCACTTTTCTATACAAATTGGTATTTTGAATATTTTTGAACTTACTGGTTAACATGAAGTAGGACGTCAAACGTACTCCGTACCTAATATATTTTACGCGCTGCATATGATGTTAGTCTTTATATATATATTTTTGTGCAGTGGAATACGTGAAGAGGCGGTGGCGGTCCATCCGCGATAAATTTATGAAAGAAGTAAGATCAGACGTAAAGACGACTGGTCAAGCCGCCAAGAAAAGTATGCCCTGGCACTTGAGGGAGCAGTTGATGTTCCTAAGGGATAGCATATGTCCAAGACCGTGAGTATGCTCAGTCATGAAATATGTACATTGATATTAACTTCGAAACCTCTTGCTACAGTTTAGCATCACGTTAAGCACTTTGTTGCTCTTATGTTCACAGAACTGTGAGCAACTTTTCTTCGGTCGACGAACTTCCAGAAATTGACGACCAACAAGGTGACTTTCATATTATCTGGTGTCATTATTGTTGGAATTCTTACGTATCTATAGTAGGTATTTACAAAAGTTTGTTTGACACTGTTGTAGTTGTCAGTGGAATTATTGTGGAAGGGGACATGATCGAAAATATAAGCCAACATTGGAAAAACGAAAGCACAACATTCGATGGTGAGTGGTGAAACCATTTCATATTATCTGGTGACTAGCTTTTAGAGCCCATGCCATTATCACCTCAGTTTAGGTGAACGAGTTCAAAGCATCATTTTTCATATTCTCTAATTTTCATTCTATTGACAATCATTATGAAACCGCAAATTTAAGGTAGTTGGTCCCTTTTGTTTCTTCAGATCAACCAATGCCGTCAACTTCAAAGGCACCAACAACTCTGCCAACATTTCAGCCACCATCAGTGCAGGCCGACACTACTCCGTTTCGCAAGGCCAAAAGTAAGTACTGTATTGAAGTAGTCTTATGAAGTAATAGCAGTAGCGCTGCTAATGAAGATAAATTATGACATGAGCATGCAAATGTCATCATTGAACTAATGAGTTTGAAACCAGAAAATGTGCCAGTCTTACTAATTAGTTTTACCCAAATTTGCACTCTTCCAACGTTGGATGCCTTCGAATTTCTTGCCAACGTCCAAGTTGCTTTGCTCTGACTGAAATTTAATTCGCTTTGTTTTCGCAGAAAGACCTGTTGAGATAATAAACCCCTTCGAGGAAGCAGTTCTCAATAAAGTGGCGAGCCAACGAGATTTGAGTCTCGACGAAGTTCTTGCCGTCCACATGAAGACAATGTCAGTGGTACAAGAGGCAATTTCGAAAGCAGGTATGCTGTATAATACGTTCAGATGTCCTCTAATTTATCAAAATCCAGGTTTGAAAGCCACGCGCTGCTCCTTAGGAAACTGCTGTAGGGTTTCAAAAATTCAATAATAATGCATTATATGAATATATTTGTCTGATTATTATTGGATTACAAAATTTAACAAGGGTACGTGCTGCGCACCTACCTCACAATATACATTAGATAATATGATAATGTCAATGGTTTCGGTGAAGTTTCCACGGTTTAAGTGTGATAAGTGGAAAACAAAAATCGTTATGCAATTGCATTTGATGAAGAATCATGCAGATTGAGTGTAGTTTGTGGATGTTGAAATGGTACGTGCTGCGCACCCACCTACCTTACAATAACAGCTAGAGCTTGCATGTGACTATGTCAACGTTTTTGGTTAATTTCCTAGTTCAACTGTTTCATGGGATCATTTCTTACATTTTTATTTACTATCTCCTCAGTTTAAGAGTGATGAGTGAAAACCCAAAATCGTTATGCAATTGCATTTGAATGAAGAATCATGCAGACTGATTGTGGTTTGTGGTTTTTCATAATATGAAAAATATTATGGTACGTGCTGCGCACCTCACCTATCTACCTTACAATAAAAGTTAGAGCTTGCATGTCACTATGTCAACATTATTGGGTAATCTCCTGGTTCAACTACTTCATAAGTTTATTTCTTACATTTATTAACCATTTCTTCGGTTTGTCTCCCACATTTGAGAGTGATAAATAAAAACCAAAAGTCGTTATGCAATTGCATTTGAATGAAGAATGGTGTGAGTGTTGCTAATTTTGATATACTGATTGTTTCCCAGGAAAGAAGGACTGACATCATCAAGCGGCATCAGAAGATTCTTCTCCATTGTCAATTCATAGTATTAATGTCATCGTTTTCTTCGTATGAATAAAGTTCTTTGATTGACGCGTTTTTATTTCTTTAATAATTATAATTAAATATTATTCATTAACTCGATATTTGAAAACCATGTGCTGTTTGAATCAGCTGGGCTAGTTTGAAAATGGACCCGACCGGCTGCCTTATGATTCACTCTCATGTTGACGATTTTCAATCTGCTTCTTTGAGCCGTCATTGTGAACGAACGGCTGGTCGTACAAAGCTGTGGATGGTCTTGAAAAATTCTAAGAAATAAACGCTATCTAAATATGAAATAAAAACTCTGCAAATTCTTGACACAACGGTTCATTATCTTCTTTGTACAGATCACCCTTCTGTCTAGATCACTAGGTCTAAATGTCTAGATCCTAAATGTTAGATTAATTATTATTATGAATTATCACTAATTATTAATAATTTTATCAAGTACCTAGTGAAAATTATTATAATTTATTGTTAGGTATTAATCATTCGTATTTATTATTAATAATAATTATTATTAATTATGATTAATTAATACGATATAATTCTGGGGTTTTTAATACTACGTCGGTAATAATTTTTCTATAAAAGAAGTACCTACAAACAAACATTCGAAATTACCTTCATTTCCGTAGCACGAAACGCACCTCACAACAACAAACTCGACATCACTTAAGCCAGATGATGTTCCAAAGAGCTTGTTAGTAATACTATCTTAGTATGAAAATGGACCTGTATTTCAACAGTTTGATTCACGATCGTGTTGTGAGGCACAATCATTGAGCCGTCATTGTGAACGAACGGCTGGTCGTACAAAGCTGCGGATGGTCTTAAAAAATTCTACGGAACAAACTCTATCTAAATATGAAATAAAAAACATACCGTTCCATATGAATTTTTCGAGATATGAAATTTTCAAAATTTCAAAATTCGTTTTGAACCCCTTCCCCTTGACCTAGGGTTATGAAAAGTTTCGAGGACCATTGTGGGGTTGGTCGAAACCCATAAAAAAATTTCGTAATTTTAACTCAACGCTAACTGGGCAAAGTGGCGCAGACGGCGTACGGCGGACGGACGGATTTTGGTTTATTATCTTCGGTAATGAACCAGGGGCGGCTCGTGGGCTCAGAAACTGGTGGGGCACCAGGGCAATATTTAGGTGCATACCTACCTATTAGGTACTCACTATAGGAACTAAACTCAAACTACCCTTACAGCTAAACTGCTTCATAATTAGTGGTACGCAGCTCTTAGCAAGTCAGGAAACATCGTTCTCCAAAGAGTTCTCTTGAGGAGAGGGAAGGTTACTGACCAGTATCCAGGATTACCGACGAGGAGCTGGCTGCAAGGCAATCCCACCTACCCACCCAAATAATTATCTTCAAAATGATAGGAAGAATAAAAGAGAAATTGTGACTGTACGAGTACTATTCAAAGAGTACATTATAAAGGTAGTCAAAAAATTATATTATTGGAGTTTCTATTACTGGGGTTTTTAAAAATTAGCAATCGCGACCATCTGCTTCCTAGCCGAGTGGTACCTTGAAAACCCCCTCTAAAAATGTCCTCTTATGCCCAGATTGCACATACGTTTTCTTATCAAAACATTTTGAACGATCACAGAACAGCAAGATTGATTTCAACTAGCTTTTAGAGTTCGTTGGTTAGCTCAAACAACGAGTCAACGAAGTCACCATCAGTTTCAGGGATAACAAATAAAACAGTATTCTCAACGGTTGGCTGAGCTACATAATAATATTATGTATATTACTGTTATTAACGGTTATTAACTGTTATTAACTTACAGAATGTAGAAATCAACAAATGAGATTCCCTTGGGCGAATAGCGAATAGGCGAATTCCCTTCAGTCTTGACGCGTTGCACGTGAGATATTAAATTTCAATGTTTAGTTTATTTGTAAATATTATGGGTTATTCCTTGTACCTACTTTTTCTCGAATTTATGGGTTTGTTGAAATGAACGTGATCAGGAGACGTAAGAAGAAGTGATATGATCATTCTCTTGGGAGTGGAAGAAGTGCGCCATCCTCGGTTATCGAAGAAAGCCGCCCTTTCCCTACTCCAAACTCCCTGCACTTTGATGTCGGCAATCGATCCGGGGGTTTGTTCGTCTCCCTCCTGCATTACCGGTTCCAAGACGACGTTGCCCCACACCAGGTCAGCCATTTTTGCTACCTCATCTCGGATCATGTCGTGTCCTTGCTTGATTAGTCCGCCTCTCTTGCAGTTTAGGGCGTGATTTAGGCTCATGGTCACTCTGCTTCCATCAGCATTTGCGGGACATCCATCACAAGTGGCTGGGAGGCCGCTGGGCTCCTTCCCGTATCGCATGGCTAGTGCATCTCGGAACTGCGTGCTTGTCAAGTCCATGTTATCACTGGCTAATGGAAGAATTGTGAGCCATTGTGATGCGTTTCCCTCAACGACCCTCTGCACGGTTTTCTTCTCACGGGGTGGTAGGTTTCCGATTGCTTCTCTACTCCTCTCCAAATTTGACTCCTTTTGAGCCTGCCTCTGAGCCACTTGCTCCTCTCTCACGTGATTTTCATGATTGGACGCTATGAAGGTGCCTTGCGCTGCAATGGCATCCGTTAGAACTGACGCGGCTCTTCTGGAGGTCGTGAAAATCTGATTTGCATTACTCACAGGATCCTCTAAAGCTAACCCACCCAGCTTGACAGGTAATTTAAAGAGTTGGTGCTCATATTCGGAGATGTCACGTCCCAGTATGGCAGGTGTCAGAACCTCACGAATGGCTTCCCTCAGTGGTGTGAATTGGTTTTCACATCCATCTACCACCCGCTGTAGGTACGACCACTCTTTTTGGAGAGATTTTGTGAATGTGGCGTAGGTGGCCTGGGGGCTGACATGGGCGACTTCGGAGAACTTTCTGACATACTCTACCCATGTGGTTACCCTGGACGCAACGTACTCTCTTTTTTCATCGGGGGAGCCTAGGACCCCCCCCAAGAACCTGTGGGAACTGACCAGTTGTATATTCAGCCCTTGAAATATCCTTCTCGCCGTCTCCTCCATTCCGGGCTTTACCACCAGGTAGCTCTTGGCCGGTTCTGGGAAATACCCCCATTTTGGTCCTTCCTCTAGCAATATGTCAAGCCATTCCCTGATACGTTCGAGCTTGCCTGCACATGCTGCGTCGTCTGCATACCAGTTCTGGTATGATTAATATTATGGAGACAATAATTCACTTTTACTATGATGAGTAAATACGAAGCTAAAAACCACCAGTCAATGCATTCAAAATAATATATTTCGTTGCCTGAATATTACTACCTACCTATTTCAAATAATCAAAAAGGCGCCCATGGCTGGATCGAGCCGCTCGGATTGGACAGGCTATTTCCCGTGATGCACCACGATGGCATGCAGCGCTCCAGGCGGATGCGGTGGTCAACTGAAAGGGAGCTTCGTGGTGATACGCGATTACGGGAGTAGTAACGCCCAGGAGAAGTGTGCTCACGCGTCCATCTGTGTTTGACTGTGTCTCAAGTGTCTCCCGAATAAAGGAACTGTGTTAAGAGTATTGTAGTGTTCTCTATCATGTCTTCTACATCAGAAGACGAGGATCGAGAGAGCGAGAACCGTGCGAACCTTTGTGTGAATCGTCGGAACTACGATCGCGGAGACGACCAAGATGACGCCAGACCCCCAAGCGTTGAAGGGCCTTCATATGGTGAGTCATACTATTTTAATCCTCTCGACAATTCAAAGGCACCTTCATCTCGATATTCAGATTATTCGTACTACACTCGCTCTGAAGCCCCCTCTCCCACAAGTGATCGGCCACAAATCCAAGAAAATTCGGACTCGACTCGAATCATTGAGGACATTTTGAAAAGTCAAGGGCATCAACTCCAAGCGTTTCTTGACAAATTGGTCTCTAAATTGCCACAAATCCAACCCAAGGTTCATAATATTACTCTACCCGAGTTTAACCCCGAATCTGAAGGCGCAGATCCAAGGTCATGGGTCTCTACCGTTTCTATGTGCCTTACTGATCATCCATGTTCTGGCAGTGATTTAATTTTAATTCTTGGCAAATCCCTGAAGGGTTCGGCTTCGCGTTGGTTGTCACAGATCGCCTTCCCTTCCATGACATGGGATGATTTTCAATCGCTGTTTCTTGCCCAATTCGACATCACAGACACTATCGCGTCAGTAATTTACTCACAATTGGATAAGACCCCAAGGGAAAATGAAAATCTTGTGCCTTTTGCTACAAAAATGCTCAACACTCTGATGGCCCAACTCAAGGATAAATCCATTGAGCAAATTTCCATTGGTATTGTTTTATCATGCCTCTCCAAATACGATCCTAGGATAAAGCGCCTAGCATTTACTACTGAAATGACCTCAAGAGAAAACTTCGTAAAAGAACTCAGAGCTACTTCGTTTGGAAAACGTCCTTCAACTATTTATAATCCGCGCACCGATTTCAAAAAATTCAAAAGGTCACACCCCTCTGAAGTCACATCCCTACATACTGTACCATCACGCAACAATCATTCTTCCTTTTTTTATGGTCACAAATCATCGGAGTCCACGCGCAAACCTGAGTACGGAAAGCCTGGGACATCAGCGGCTTTCAAACCTTCAGCGAACTCCAGTGCTGCGGCCTCTGCGACTACAACTCGAGAATGCTTTGTTTGTGGGTCTACAACTCACCTCAAGGCCCAATGCCCGAACCGGCATGCTGTTACCAACAGACCAAAGATGAAGAGGATCAACCTTTGCTCCACAAACCCCCTGGGTATTTAACACACAAAGGTGAGCGTTTCCTTTTCAATTTCGATTCTGGAGCTGAGTGCTCACTTATGCGTGAAAGCATGAGGAAGAATTTTTCTGGACCTGTTTTTGAAATTCCTGTCATTCTCAAAGGAATTGGCGCATCTCAAGTTACAAGTAACTGTCAACTCATCTCTGAAGTCTTCATTAATGACCTAGAATTGAATGTTTGTTTCCATGTTGTACCCAATAATATGATTCCATTTGATATTATTATAGGTAAGGAAATATTGGCGTTAGGGTTGAAAGTAATTTTAACTTCTGATTCGTGCACATTCTTGCCTATTGACCTGCAACTTTCTAAGTCACTTGAAAATAAAATTAAACTTCTCCAGAAAAATAATGAGAACTCCAAATCAAATGTTGACGAGCAACCCCATAAATTAATTGAAATCAATAAGGACCCAAGTTCTTCTTGTCAAATAGGGACCATAAATTCATACGATTTTAATAATATTCGCACAGATATTGATCCAGAGTTAAAATCAGACCTGTTAACTATTTTATCAAAATACCGAGATTTTTTTACGGAGGGCTTTCCGCGCACGACCGTAAAAACTGTGCAATTAAAAATCAGACTGAAAGATCCTAGCAAAATAGTTAACCGCCGTCCATATCCTTTGTCTGAAATTCAAAAACGCTTTGTTCGTGAGCATATAGCTGAGTTAGAAAAGGCAGGCATAGTGCGACCCAGTAGCTCCCCATATGAAAGTCCTATCCTCTTAGTCCCTAAGAAGAATGGCAATATTAGAATGACGGTCGATTATAGACTTTTAAATTCCAATACGATCGCTGAGCACCAGCCTCTTCCATTAATTCAGGACCAGATTAATAGACTTGCAGGAGCAAAATATTATAGCTTACTCGATATGGCTAGCGGGTTTTACAATATTGCGGTACATCCAGATTCTGTCGAGTATACCTCTTTTGTGACACCCGAACGCCAAATGGAATTTCTAAAGATGCCCTTTGGCTTGCGAAATTGTCCTTCGGTGTTCACTAGGGCTGTCATGAATGCACTAGGACCACTAACTCACGATTATGTTCTTGTATTCATGGACGACATTTGTGTGAAAGCTTCAACTGTCCCTGAAGCTCTAGAGAGATTGGATCATGTATTGGAAGTACTGACAAATGCTGGATTTTCACTGAATCCATCAAAATGCGACTTTGTCGTTAGGAAGGTACAATATCTTGGATATGATGTTTGTGATGGGGAAGTTCGCCCTAACACAAGGAAAATAGATGCTCTAATTTCACTAGCACCACCATCAACTGTATCGTCACTTCGTCGATTTTTAGGGCTAGCATCCTACTTTCGCCAATTCATTCCACAGTTTTCTGTAATTGCGGCCCCTTTGTACAGACTGTTGGGCTCAAAGACTAATTTAATCTGGCTGCCTGAACATGAGGATGCTCGAAAAAGGCTAATATCTCATTTGACAACTGAACCAGTTTTGACCATTTTCAATCCTAAATTTCCTGTGGAACTCCATTGCGACGCCTGTTCACTAGGTTATGCTGGAATTTTGTTACACATATTCGATAAAAAACCTCGTGTTATTGCCTATTACAGTCAACGCACCACTCCGACTGAATCTCGCTATCACAGCTATGAGTTGGAAACTATGGCAGTCGTAAAATCAATTTATCATTTTAGAACATTGCTTCAAAACATCAACTTCACTGTAGCTACTGAATGTCATTCGTTGAAGGAAACATACCTGAAACAGAATTTAAATCCTCGAATCCACAGATGGTGGAGTTTTTTGCAGTCCTTTGATTTTAAAATAATATATCGCCCAGCCAATCAGCTTCAACATGCTGACTACCTTTCCAGACATCCAATTTCGAGCGATACCAATCAAGTCGCTATTGCCGAATTAAGTGGCGATAACGAAGAATCTATTTCATCTAATGAACCCATTGATTCTATCAATTTAGTAGATGATACTAGTAATCCTGAGTCCTGCTGTTCTTCAGCGTTGAACAAAACCTACCAGGTTCAGACTCAACATCTCGAGGGTAAATCACAACGCCCCACATCCCTTGTTCGTAGTGACATGATTGTAAATTTAACTACGCTATCAGACGACTGGATATTACTCAGCCAGCAACAGGACCCAGAAATTAGAGAATTGTTGGAGAAGGTAAAAAGTAAACAACTCTCGGACGATATTCTTAAAACCTATGAAATAAGGTCAGGTGTCCTCTGCAGAAATATTCAGAGAGGTTACCGTGTCCGTTGTGTACCAATTGTACCACATGCATACAAATACGCAGTTGTTCACAACGTCCATGATTCTCTAATGCACCTTGGATATGAAAAAACCCTTGAAAAGATTTCAGATTATTATTGGTTTCGTAATATGGCTAAATTCGTACGCAAATTTACAGACAACTGTTTGACTTGTAAGGTAGCTAAAACTCCATCTGGAAAGAAAGCCATAGCCTTACACCCGATTCCAAAAGTACCCATACCGTGGCATACTATCCACATGGATATAAGTGGAAAGTTGAGTGGTAAAAATGACTCTAAGGAGTATTGCATCGTTCTTATCGACTCCTTCACAAAATTTGTACTGCTCTGCCATACTTTTAAATTGGATTCAGTCAGTGCTATCAAGTC
Source organism: Stenodema calcarata (assembly GCA_963920205.1). Lineage (NCBI taxonomy): Eukaryota > Metazoa > Arthropoda > Insecta > Hemiptera > Miridae > Stenodema > Stenodema calcarata. Next base: position 26,564,354 of record OY986059.1, on the reverse strand, counting down.
CCTTCGTTCAGCTATTTCTTTATTTGGCCCTCCTACCAGGCTAATAGCTGATCAAGGTAGGTGTTTTTCAAGTAAGGATTTTCAAATTTTTTGTAACAGGTTTCAAATTGATTTACATCTCATTGCTACTGGTTCAGCGAGAGCCAACGGGCAGTGTGAGCGAATTATGTCAGTGTTACAGAATATGTTAACTGCCACTGAGTTGGGTGAACGGACGTGGCAGGATGCTTTACAGGATATTCAGTTAGCTATGAATTCAACCGTGAACAGGATCACTAGATCCTCTCCTCTAGAAATGATGCTAGGTAAAGTTTCAAAACCCTTAGGTATGGTAACACCCAGAGAGGAGTTCCTTGGTAACTCCGATGTTGATATTGATCTTGTACGTGAGGCAGCTGCAAGAAACATTATTAAGGCTGCTGCCTATGATAAAACCAGATTTGACAAAACTAAGGCTAAGGTTAAGTTACTTTCGCCAGGTGATTTGGTGTTGTTGCAGAACGAACCAAGGAATCAAACCAAACTTGACCCCAAATTTCGAGGTGTCTTTAAGATTCAAGAAGTCCTTGATGGTGATAGATACCTTGTCAAATCTCTCACCGGTAACAGAGTGTACAAATATGCACATGATCGTGTTCGCAAGGTACCTGATTCTGATTTATTTCCAGAACTGAACGATTCAGGCCCTGAATCTGAAGGAGAACGCTCAGTTTTGCTAGAACAAAACTGAAGTTTGTTTATTTCATTTCACTGTGCCTTGGGCTGAGAATGTGTTCTCACTAAGAGTCTTCGCTATACCTATGTTGACCCCGAACCTTTGTCAAACCAAATGAAACTTGTGTTCTGAAATGTAACTTTGTCTTTAACCATTACAGGTTCTCCTGGCGATACCAAGCACTCACTTTTACTAACATGGAAAGTGAAAATAATCTGATGTTTGTACGTGCTGTTCAATTCTATTTGACTGTTCGGTAAAACACACTTTTACAGTTTTCTATTATGTTTTTCTAACGTTTTAAAATTAAATTGTGTTCCTTTTAATTTATTTTGGTCATTCCTGGAATTCCTTGCGGTCCAATCAAAGGAGGTTCGCGACTACCTCCAAGGTTATTAAGACCCTAAGTAAGGTAAAACGTAGTAAATCGTGTTTTGGGAGCATGGCCAGAGCTAGGGTAGGATATTATGATCCTAACCATTACTTATTCTTTCAGCTTTAGTTCAGGGTTTGCACCCAGTCAATCATGTTTTGGAACATTATAAGAAATTCTATCACGGAAGGAATATGTGATATGGAAACTGAGTACCAATTACGGTTCACGATAACTATGGTCAAACTTTGATACTGGGCATGCTGAACTACTTGGGTTTGTATGAGTAAGTTTTATTATTTTTTTCTTTCTGTCTTGTTGCTTATCAATCCTACTGTCCATCGTAGGACGAAATCGTTCATATGTTTGGTTACACCAATAACAGCTTGTTGATTTTCATCATAGTCAATACGGTACAGTATTGGGACACATAGTTGAGATCAATATCGTATTTTCATGTTTTGGGATACGTACCTGACAAATTATTGTTGATCAGCTGTATTACTCAGCAGGAGTTGATAATGATATTTGGTTCGAATCGCAGACCTAATACGATAAGAGGCCTAAAGGTACCCTCCGTTGGAAATGGAATTCGGTTGCTAAGTAACCTAAGTTGGCCTGAGGGCCGGTAATATTGAAAAGTCCATGGCATTTATTTGACGAGCTCTCGTTTGAGGCACATGTTCGTGTACTGTGTCACTGGCCATTGCACTCCAGCGGAAGTAAGGCGAAGAATGAGTATGGGGACGCCTATACTGGATTCTGATGCTTCTATTTTTGCTGCTCAGGTGTGCCACATTGCAGGATGTGCTTAATTCAGAGAGTAGTCGGTTCTTAATGGGTTGTTGACTTGAACTGGAAGGATGCGTCACTTGCCAGTAATGATAGGAAAACAAGTCCCGTTGAGGAGTTTTAATGAACCTGCGGGTTCCACAAAGATGATCATTGGCTTGAACCCAGTTGGATGCGTCCACTAGGGTAATGATAGGGTAATGATCATTAGCTTGAACCCAGTTGGATGCGTCCACTAGGGTAATGATAGTGTGATGGCATCATTTGTTCTGCACCTCCAGTGCCAGCTTGTTTGCCTGAGCCGGGTTGGCAATGAAGGTAAAATACAGTGCAATGAAAGTAAAATACAGTGCAATGAAGGTAAAATACAGTGCAATGAAGGTAAAATACAGTGCAATGAAGGTAAAATTCATGGCGCTATGGTACATGTTACAACATGGTGCGTCACTCAAGTGGGGTATCAGTCTATGACTCCACAGGCTATCAGTCTATGGTTCCACAAGCTAACAGTAGATCAGATGATTCCTTCGTTGTACAGTGTGTTCTGTACTCACAGCATGACATTGTGTAACCTGTTGTATACCTTTTTGTTATACAAACGATTTAATACCTAGTCCTGAACTTGAGATTAATTACCATTTGGTTACTCGTATTTTGCTCTGTGCCATTGCTTCCCATATTAGGTATGTGCAATTTTCGTTTCATGTTAATGGTTTATGGTAACCTTGTCGAACCTCTATTTTTGTCAGGATTGGACGAGTGGTTGTTTTCAGATACTACTCGCAGACCCGTTTTTGGTTTATTATCTTCGATAATGAACCATTGGAATCGCCCAAAGAAAAAATTTTTTTAACCCCCCCTCAAAATTTGTTGGTTTACGTTTCAAGATACGTAGATTCAGAAAATCGAATAAAAAAAAATCCGTCCGTCCGCCGTACGCCGTCCGCCGTCCGCGCCACTTTGCCCAGTTAGCGTTGAGCTAAAATTACGAAATTTGGTTTCTGGGTTTGGACCAGCCCCACAATGGTTTTTCATCTTCCCGGTAAACTACAGTCTAGAAATTTTAACCATGAGTCGGGGATAGACCACATTGCAATATTCACTCGGTTTCTCATCTGTAAAATTGTTTAAATAATACCTATTTGTTTAAACAAATTAAATTTTGATGATGAGCTAGATACTTGAAATTTTAAATATAGGTCAGAAATGGATGACATTTCAATATTCACTCGGTTTGTATGACATGGTATGAGTATGGTAAGGTATATTATTGTATGTATGATTTAGTACAGTATGATAAGATAGGCTGTGCTTTTCTCGTCTGCTTACTCTCCATGATGCTCAACCTGACCCACTGTATAACTGGGCTTCTCAGATGTGTGAGATTTTCTCCAAATACAATGAAGGAGCGACGTGGTCCGCCCAGGACCCCAGGATTCTCAATAAGGGCCCTTTCCTTGAACGCATTGAATTGTCCCGGAGACGTTTGGATCAGGAACGGGTGGAGGTGTCGTCGTACAGCCCCGTTTATAGAATGTACTGCCCATCTGATGACAACCTTCCTATTTACCTGAACTCCGAACTGGGTATTAGCGTTAAGCGGCTACTCGCGCAGGTTCGGCTCTCTGGGAATTGTTTCTCCAAATTGAGCATTCCAAAATTTATCGTTAAATTTAACAGTCAAGAAGTTTGCCCTTTATGTAACTTATCCGAACCAGATACCATTTTGCATTTTCTTTGTGTATGCCCAGTTCTCCGAGGCGAACGTTTTTCTTTTTTTCAATTATACGACTTTTCGCATCACGAACTGTCCTCAATACTGTCCCTTCAGGATATTTCTGCATGTAAGAAAGTATTTTTCTTTGTTAGTAACTGCATCCGTACAAGGGCTTTCTTTTTAAATGAAGGCTTCCTTTGTTAAAAATTGTTTAGTTGGTAGTTCCTCTGTTGTATTTAAATCTTAGGCGGTAATTGTAATATTCTTCTTTTTTTCCTTTCAATTTATTTACTACATACACACTTCCTTTATTATTATTTTACTGATATTTTTGCCAACCTTGTAACGCCGGAAGGCTTATACAAATAAAACATTTCATTTCATTTTCATTTCATTTCATTTCAGTATGATAAGATAGAAAAGAAATTCGTATGGTATGGTATGAGTACGGTGAGAATATGGTATGGTGCCGATTTGCAACACAGTCTGGTATAGACAGAAGGGTGATCTGCACAAGGAAGATAATAAACCGTTGTGTCAAGAATTTGCAGAGTTTTTTATTCGATTTTCTGAATCTACGTATCTTGAAACGTAAACCAACAAATTTTGAGGGGGGGTTAAAAAAAATTTTTCTTTGGGCGATTCCATTGGTTCATTATCGAAGATAATAAACCAAAATCCGTCCGTCCGCCGTCCCCCGTACGCCGTCCGCGGCACTTTGCCCAGTTAGCGTTGAGATAAAATTACGAAATTCGGTTTCTGGGTTTGGACCAGCCCCACAATGGTCCTCGAAACTTTTCATAACCCTAGGCCAAGGGGAAGGGGTTCAAAATGAAATTCAAAATTTTGACAATGTCATATCTCAAAATATTTAACTGAACCCTGCAATGTATAGTTCACTTTTGAATGACCTGAAAAATTACGAATCTTTTAAGACCAATTGGATTTTTGTGCGACCAGCCGTTCGTTCACAGTGAGCGCGCAAAGGTTTAGGAAAAACACTAAACTTTCGCGTCGAAAACGGCCGCTACGTGGGCCAATCCCCCAGACGCCCAGAATAAAACTACCTTTTTTCATCTTCCCGGTAAACTACAGTCTAGAAATTTTAACCATGAGTCGGGGATAGACCACATTGCAATATTCACTCGGTTTCTCATCTGTAAAATTGTTTAAATAATACCTATTTGTTTAAACAAATTAAATTTTGATGATGAGCTAGATACTTGAAATTTTAAATATAGGTCAGAAATGGATCACAATGCAATATTCACTCGGTTTCTTGTCTGTAAAATTGTTTAAATAATACCTATTTGTTTAAACAAATTAAATTTTGATGATGAGCTAGATACTTGAAATTTTAAATATAGGTCAGAAATGGATGACATTTCAATATTCACTCGGTTTGTATGACATGGTATGAGTATGGTAAGGTATATTATTGTATGTATGATTTAGTACAGTATGGTAAGATAGAAAAGAAATTCGTATGGTATGGTATGAGTACGGTGAGAATATGGTATGGTGCCGATTTGCAACACAGTCTGGTATAGACAGAAGGGTGATCTGCACAAGGAAGATAATAAACGGTTGTGTCAAGAATTTGCAGAGTTTTTTTATTCGATTTTCTGAATCTACGTACCTTGAAACGTAAACCAACAAATTTTGAGGTGGGGTTGAAATTTTTTTTGATAACCCTAGGTCTGGGGTAAGGGGTTCATAACGAATTTTGAAATTTTGAAAATTTCAAAACTCGAAAAATTCCTATCAAACGGTATGTTTTTTATTTCATATTTAGATAGAGTTTATTCCTTAGATTTTTTTAACACCATCCACAGCTTTGTACGACCTGCCATTCGTTCACAATGACGGCTCAAAGGTTGAGCTTGTCAACACACACACAATCAAACGGTTGAAATACAGGTCAATTTTCATACTAACGAGTTGTTTGGTTTAGTGATGTCGAGTTTTTTGTTCTGAGTCACGTTTAGTGCTACGGAAATGAAGGTAATTTCGAATGTTTGTTGGTAGGTACTTCTTTTATAGAAAAATTATTACCGATGTAGCATTAAAAACCCCAGAATTATATCGTATTAGTTACCCAATCATAATTAATAATAATTATTATTAATAATAAATACAAATGATTAATACCTAACAATAAATTATTATAATTTTCACTAGGTACTTGATAAAATTGTTAATAATTATTGATAATAATAATTAATCTAACATTTAGGATCTAGATATTTAGACCTAGTGATCTAGACAGAAGGATGATCTGTACAAAGAAGATAATGAACCGTTGTCAAGAATTTGCAGAGTTTTTGTTCCTGGGGTGTTATCGCCAATTTATATACGATAATTTTAGTTTATTTTTGTATTCCCCATTATTTACCTCAATGATCACTAACCCCTCACTTTCCCCATAACCGTTTCCTCTACCCATCCTCTTTTCTTCTCCTCCCTGGTAAGAGTTGCTTTCACCTCCACGTTGGTTCTTGCTGAGCAGATATACTCGTACATTTCAGCTTTAACAATAACATAGGTACGTACATTTTTTGGGTTTACCCCATCATGATTATTTCAGAATTTCGTTTTCCGTTAGAGAACATTTTTCATGTCTATTGTACGAGTATGTATTTAATCGCGTTTGTAATTGGAAGATGAGAAAGCTTACAGGATTTATCCCATTTGCATATGGTTGAAATTTGTATTTGATTGAGAAAAGCATCTCTCCCGTCCCCTTCGCCATATTCCCGCTTTATCTATGTGCACCCCCTGAGTTTCAGGGCAGGAGCCGCCACTGGTACAGATGCTCTTCTTTCATGGTCGACGTCAGATAGTTTTATACCATTGACCAAGCCTTGAATCTGGAAAAAGTCTGTCCGGCAGCCATTGTACGGAGGACTCATCCAGCAAGTACAAGTTGCTCACCTTAGTTAGTGTGCAACGGGCACTACAAGAGTCCGTATGCCTCCGGGACTTGACAGCAATAGGCCTGCAATTAGGAGTGAGGTGAGTGAACAATTTAGCGGGCGCCACCTTTGCCGCTTGAAAAACACAGATTTGTAGTGGTTCTTTTGGACCGCCAAAGTCGAAGTTAACACTGGTATGTTGTTGGAGAACATCTCTCCCAATTATCAAATCAGCGCACAGATCTTGAAGAACAGATAATGAAACCTGTTTGTAGTAATGGCCCAGAATCTCCAAATCTGCTTTGCATTGTCCAGAGATAGAGACCCGGTGAGATTTGGAAGCGTGGCCTACTTCTTCCGTAACTGGCTTTATTTTCAAATCAAGTCGATGGGCGATAGTTTTGTCAATGAGACTTATGTCGCTTCCAGAGTCCAACATTCCATGTACTCTGAGCCCTGCTGTTCCAACCATTGTTTTGACCTTTGAAATAGGAGCAACTGAACATGAATGAATTGTCGCCAATGCAGCGGACGATTTTGCTGTTTGGTTTCGTTTAGGTTTGCTAGAGAGACAATTATCAGCAAAGTGCCCAATTTTTGAACTCGTTTCGCACTTTGCTTCACGTGCAGGACATTGTGTGCGCGGGTGTCTTTCCCTTCCACAAAAGTAACACTTAGCACTTCGCGCAGCACATACATTCTGGTCTGGATCCTCAGACTCAACCACCAACGGCATTTACTGAGTTTGTGGTCATAATGTTTTGACTGAGCTTGGGCGAGTTCGAGTGCTTGAGCGTGTGCATCCGTGAGCGAAAGAGTCGGTGAATTTTCGAGCAGTCTTTGTCTTATGTTAGGGTTTAGTAGACCACGAATGAAGTGAGTCTTTTATGCAGTCGTCCATGTTTGTCTCAGCTGTCACAGCTTTGAATTGACAGTCGCGGCTTAGAAGCCTGAGATCCTCCAGGTATCGATCGACCGATTCACTCGGTTCTTGGCGTCTAGCAAATAGTTTATGCCGAGCAAAAACCTCGTTCGCTGGCTTTACGAATATAGATGTTAGAGTAGCGATGGCATGTTTGTACGAGCCTGACGTACCTACTCACGTACTCGAAGATCTCAGGAGATATATTATAGTTGATCAGCTACGGTAGCTGTAACTTCTCTTCAGTAGCTTCCGTACTTGCAATGAAGTTCTGGAACCGGTGTTTCCAATGATTCCAATGACGTGGAGCTGATGGTGAATCGGGATCTAGTGTAAGAACTGTAGGTCGGAGAAGCCGATCCATTGCAAGCGTATTTTCAATTCATGCAGAATAAATTGTTGTAAGAAAGGACTGCTAACCTTTAGGAAAGGCTTTATTCTGCATGAATTGCAACGGAAGAATAAAACGAAAATGAGAAATTGGGTTTCCATGAAGGCTTGCATAAACACATTGCTACACAACGGGTGCAGCAAGTAATAATAATATAACAACAACTAAATTCAGAAACTCTGAAATGAAATGGAAAGAGTAGGAAAGTGTGAGGGCAAATTCCACTCGAAGGTGTTTGTGGAACTCAAAGGGCTATCTTCCAAGAATGTTTCATTGAGTTTGTGCAAGTGTGCGGCCAGCCTTGAAATCAGTATGGATTCGTCCTTGAAAACCTTCATGGCAACAAAGATCTACAACGAACTGTATATTTAAGAAATGTACATGTGTTTTAAAAAGAAGTATCTCGAAAATTTAAATTATAGTAACGCAAGTATCACCGTTTAAGATTGAAGCAAACATCACACGCGATTTGTTTTCAGGTAGTCTTTGTCGTCGTCTTTATTGACAGGTTCCAGGTGGGTATTGAGGAATTCTTCAACAGCATCAGTATCCCACCGTTCTATGGCTAGCACCTGGAAGAGTTAATGTTCAAAATTAATTCTCAAAAGTTACTCGATTGGGAGAGTTTGAAGCTGAATATTAATGCAAATAATATTCAGCTTCAATATTATTCTCTTTCATGGATGGTGTATTCTCTTTCATGGATGGTGTAAGACAATGGGCAATTCCTTAGAGGGTTTTCAAAATAATTTCATAAGTATTGAGTTTGGTATAGGTACGAAAATTGGTTAGAAAAATCGTCATATGATTAATAGATACTGAAGAACTTGTGAAGAGCAGAAAGGGATAAACTGGGGTCATGAAGACACCGAGTTGATGGCGGTTATGTAATTTTGACATTTTATGTCTTACCCTGGCACATAACTCGAAAAACGTTAAACAAAAGCGTTACACGAAATCGTCACGAAAATTTCTGATGATTTTCCCTTACAACCGATTCGGTGCTACGGAACTTTATCTTCGCCAGTTATCATCGTACAAAAATCGTTCACCACTCGTTGGATAGCTCTCGATTTACCTAACCACGTTACGTTAACCAATGCGGAGTGCGTGGCCGACAAGCTGCGGTATGAGCGTGATTGTTTAAATAATTGTTTACACACAGGCGATCATTCTCAATAATTTATATTGTCTATACGAATGCAAGCTTCATAATTTATGATGAACCCTACAATTAAGTATAATAACTACGCTACTGGGGTAGGTGATGTAGCATTGTTCGAAGGTTCTTGAATCACTTCTTTAAAGACATAAAATGTCCCAATGTGTTGCAGACTCGTATGCAAGCATTTAATTCTCGACTGTATCAACAACAGGATGGAGTTGACATTCTTTTGACATTTTCATGTCTTTGCTTTGGCACATAAACTGAAACGGGAAAAATTTGTTTCCTTGATTCACCCTTTCCCTCAGATCACGTCAGAACACAAGCGACAGGCGGGCCACTACGTCAGAGCCTATGACGCACGAGCGTATGACGTCAGACAGGAGGCCAACTAGTACGTCAAAGCCTATGCCGTAAGAGCCTATGACGTCAGACGGCTGGCCGGAGGCCAACTAGTACGTCAGAGCCTATGCCGCACGAGCGTATGACGTCAGACGGCTGGCAGGAGGCCAACTAGTACGTCACAGCCTATGCCGTAAGCGCCTATGACGTCAGAGGGCTGGCTGGCTAGGTGATCGGGTTTTAATAAGCCTCTGGAATTCCGCGCCTTCATTTTGGTTCTGTCTGCTGGACTATCCTGACTTTCGAGGTTCAGGTCTGAAGTAAGACCGAGAATGAATGAGCGATTTCACAAATGATTTATCGAAATTTCGAATTCATGTTTTTGAGTCTATCTGGAATTAGTAATTGGATTAGTGACGTGAGAGATCAATTATATGACAATTGACTCACTGGAAATAACTGTTATATTTCGTCCTTTATAAACCCCCACCCCTATGCATCGGATCCGGAAGCGACCCAACTTATGTCCTTCCCCGGTCACAGAAACATTCAAAAACGGGAGAAAAGTTCGATCCGATAATTTACTACTGTCATATTCACACGATCCATGAATGTATTATCCAACTAGAGGAGGTCAAGGGGGCCATGGATGGCTGGAATAAAACTCGCTAAAAAAGTATCGTATTTGATTGTGACCTTCGTTTTTTTCCCGATACGTATGCATACCTGATATATTGTTATCGTTAGGTTTATTCAATTCATTTACGATTGGTAGATACAATTTGTTACTTACTTCGTATATGTTTGATTACTGCGTTCAAACTTTAAACGTTCAGGAGTAGTTATACTAGTATACCAGTTCCAGTTAATATTTATTTTGTATCGTGACTGATAAACTTTCATAAAAAAGTATTTATCTATATTAATATCATAAAATATGAACTTGAATGCACGAACAGGAGGATGAAAATTATAGAAAATTATAGAAAACACTTACTACATTTGGAAAAAGTGGAAATTTTCGCTGTACAGCGTCGTCAGCCCGAGAAGAAAATCTCATTAATATCATAAAATATAGACGTATAATACATTCAAGTAATAATAAGCGTTGTGCCAATGTATCTATCTGAAACGGTGTGTACCAATATTGTGACCTAGCAACACTCCCCCACAGCAACACAGACCTCGGTCTAGCGCTGTGGGGACATTGACGCCAGAAGTGAACTTTCTTTTTTTTTATGTGTATTTAATTGATTGTCAATAAACTATATATTCTCTCTCTCTCTCTATCAAGTAAATTTAAAACCTTCTCTGATACTCATAATGTCAACACTCGTTTCAGAGACATAAATTTCCGCCTCCCTTTTTGCCGAACAACTGTGTTCCAAAAATCGTTCACTTTCAAAAGCGTGCAGCATTTCAACGATCTTCCAAAGGAGATAAGAGAGATCCAGAACTATAATACTTTCAAGACGAAAGTCAAGGAATTGTTACTTTCCAAATATTAGCACGCCCAGCGCAAAGTGAAATGAAGTTTAATTTTCTTTTTGGTTTATTATCTTCGATAATGAACCATTGGAATCGCCCAAAGAAAAAAAAAAATTTAACCCCCCCTCAAAATTTGTTGGTTTACGTTTCAAGACACGTAGATTCAGAAAATCGAATAAAAAAAAATCCGTCCGTCCGCCGTACGCCGTTTGTCATTTTAAGTCCCTCCTATTTTTCATCATGTATTTACGCAGATGTCTGTTTATTTTCTTTTTGAATTGTATCTGGTTAGGTGGTAGAATGGTCTGATGTGACCAAATCTTGCCAGATTATGTAAATAAAGCGATAATCAATCAATCAATCAATCTCTCTCTCTCTCTTTGTTGTGAATCTCGAAATCGCAAACCTAATTGTATGGTTCAAGAAACATGGATTGGTGGTGAACCCACGAAATAGCTCTAGCATGATTATAGGTCATAGTAGATTGCGCGCCACCATATGTATTTCCGAAATACCGAAACTTGAAGTAGGTAACGTCAGTCTCGAATATGGTGATCACATCAAGTTTCTAGGTGTTATTATGCAGAGCAACCTTTCGTGGGACAAACAAACAAGTGCAGTGTGTAATAGAACAAGAGCCTTATTGTATAGTTGCAACAAGCTGTTAACTTATAAATCACGTAACCTTAAAATTAGCCTATTTAACTCAATGATTATGCCTCAGTTACTATACTGTCTTTCCGCGATGTGCGATATTGATTTCGTATGTAGACAGAAACTTCAGAGAGTCCTCAACTCATCCATTAGATTTATCCTACGTACCATCCAGCATGTACCCGCCTGAAAACAGTCGAGAACTATAAAAAACTTAGAAAGGACTTGAAAGCAAAATGGTTGTGTGACTTGTGCAGGGATGGCGAAAATAAAGATGATGTTGCTGTGGAGGAAAGTGATTCTTCTGGCGATGATGGGGCGAGTGATGTGTCTGACTCGAGGATTTCAGCTGCCGGGGCAAGTGAGGTATCTGACCTGAAGGTTTTATCTACCGCATTAAAGAACTTGACAGTGAAGATCGATAAACTCGCAGCTGTACCAAAGGAGCTGACAGAATTAAAAAAATCTGTCGAATTCATGAGCGCTAAATTCGATAGTTTTGTTCTAGAAATGGAGGAAATGAAGACCAATATGAATAAGATAGATTCTGAAAATAAGCAGTTGAGGGAAGAAGTTGGAAATCTTCAGATTAAGATTGATAATATGGAACAGATTTCACGGATTACGAATGTAGAGGTTCACGGAGTTCCCGAGACAATGAATGAGGATTGTCAAGCGATTGTGGGGGGCATCGCGGGTGTTTTGGGGCTTGAGGTGAAGACCCTGCGGGCTATGCGTGTGGGACCAGTGAATTTGGATCGGTCCAGGAAGATCTTGGTAACATTGAGTTCAGAAGAAATGAGGGAAAATTTTGTTAGTGCTGCAAAGCGACGAAAGGACCTGGTGGCTCATCAACTTCATTCATCGTGGCCGGATACGCGCATATATATCAATGAAAACTTGACTAGTTTTCGGGCATTTTTGCTCCGTAAAGCGAAGCAGAAGGCATCGGAAAAAGGTATAAGATTTGTTTGGACCAAAAACTTCAACATTTACACGAGAAAAGCTGAGGGTGAAAGAGCTGTTAGGATCAGGAATTTGGAGGATATAAATTCAATGTGTTAGTCAACCTGTTCTTCCAGTTCAGCTTGTCTTTTAAAATGTGTAGTTATTAGTGTGTAAATGGTAATGGACTCTATTGGAGATTTACTTGATTCGTATTGTAATAAAACGACTATTGAATGTGAGACAGTGGATAATTTTCAACTTGCTGTAAGGAATTTTAATGGATTTAATTTGATTTGTCAAAATATTCGAAGTTTGAAAAGTAATTTTGATTTATTCGTGGGTCTTTTAGATTCTATATCCTTTGATGTTCATGTCATAATTCTTACAGAAACATGGAATGAGGACCAGTTGATTTTCGAACTAGATGGTTTTAAGGTATTAAATAGTGCGGACCACATAAATAAGGCCGAAGGAGTTTCGTTATACATTAGAAAGGATCTCATTATTAATAACATAAATATTAATGTAATTCAAGAGTGTAATTCCATTTTCATTTCTCTTAAATATAATGGTATACCTTTAGATATATCAGCTATATACCGATCTCCAAATCGCGATTTGACGCAGTTTCTTGTCTCTCTAAATGATCATTTGTCATCATATTCTTGGTGTAAGAACCATATTATCTGTGGTGATATCAATATTAACATTTTGGCTTCAACAAAGACTTCACGAGAATATTTGAACACAATGTATGAGTTTGGGCTGATTTCATTGATTAACTGTGCTACTAGGTCGGTTGACATCTCTAAGTCGTGTTTGGATCATATTTTTGTGAAGAGTAGTTGTATTGAAAAGTGTAATGGAATAATATACAATAGTAACATCACTGATCATGATCTAGTAATGGCGGTCTTACCGTTTACTGTTGGCAAGGGTCTTAAAGATAGGACACCGTTCTTGATCAAGGAAATTAACTTTGAATGTCTTGATAATTGTTTGAAGGGTGAATCGTGGGATAAGTTGTATATGGAAAGTGATGTGGATAAAGCTTTGTCGTGTTTTATAGATCTTTTAAACCATCACATCAGGAACTCTACTACAGTGAAGGAATGCTTTGTATCTGGCAGAAAAAGAAAACTTAAAAGTTGGATTACCAAGGGCATTATTGTGTCAATACGTAATAGAGATAAGTTGAGCAGAAAACTCAAATTGCACCCACACAACATTGATATAAATAATCATTTTTCTAAATATAGAAAGCTACTCAATGTGGTTATTAGAAAGGCAAAAAGTATGTATTACTCCTTGCAAGTATTGAATGCCAAGGGAGATTCGAAAACAATTTGGAATACTGTAAAAGAAACGACTAACCGTAAAAGTAAAGATAAGGAGTTGTTTTACAGAGTCCAGAATGAATCTGGAGAGATGATGAATGACGGAACTGATATAGCTGAGTCGTTCAATGTATATTTTGCTAATGTTGGACAGAACATACGTAGGAGTATCATCACTCCCAAGCACCCACCGGTAGGATACAAAGAGAAATTGTCTACGGCAACTAGAAACTCGCCAACTGGATCTCTCTTTTTGCAACCAGTGACTGAATCGGAAATAATTAATTTTACTAAAGAACTTAAAAATACTGCATCCTATAATATAGGATTAATCACTAATACAATTCTCAAGAAGACAATTAATATCATCAGTACTCCTTTGTCCTTTGTGTTTAATTTGGTATTTGTAAAAGGTCATTACCCTACTATATTCAAAAAAGCTGTTATTGTTCCTCTTCACAAAAGTGGCGATAGAACCATGTTGAGCAATTATAGACCAATAGCCCTTACCCTCTCAATCTCGAAAATTCTTGAAAAATGCATTAAATTAAGGTTAATTGCTTTTATTGAAAAAAATAAGCTGTTGTCTGTAAATCAGTATGGATTTCGTGAAGGGTTAGGTACCAACCATGCACTGTATAACTTGCACAAACTTGTATCCTCTAAACTGGATCAGGGTTTGCATGTTATTGGAGTGTTCTTGGATATCAAAAAAGCATTTGACTCTATTCAGCATGAGGTGTTGTTGGATAAGCTCTACAATTTTGGTATAAGAGGATTGCCATTAGAGTTAATTAGGTCATACTTAACTGATCGTTCCCAAGTGACTCGATGTGATGCTCATACTAGTACTGATACCTTAGTGCATAGTGGAGTGCCCCAGGGCACGGTTTTGGGTCCAATGTTGTTTCTCCTATATGTAAACAGTTTGTTAGACCTTCCAATTAAGGGTAAGATGTTTGGTTTCGCAGATGATACTGCTATTGTTTTTTGGGGCAGAGATTTCGAGAAATTGATCAATTCAATTAATGGAGAACTCTTGTTTATTAAATATTGGATGGATTCAAACTTTCTTAGATTAAATATTGACAAAACATCCGTTCTAAGGTTTACTCTTTCAAATAGATATATGGTTCCTGAATGCCAAGTCAAATTCCACAACTACGATTGTTCTCAGTCCTTGGGTTGCTCTTGCGTTGCAGTTCCATTTAGTGACAAATGTAGGTACTTGGGCATTATCTTTGATGATCGTTTGAAATTTATAAATCATATTGAGTCTTTGGTTAAGAAGTTGCGAAAGTTGTTGTATGTTTTCAGGGTTGCTAGGGGATTTTTGTCCTTAGAACTGTTACGCAACATTTATTTCGGCCTTGCATTCTCTTTGTTGAAATATGGGATATTAGTTTGGGTATTACTTGTAAATCTCATCTAAGACGTGTACAAGTTATACAGAACTCGATAATTAAAATAATATTGAATAAGCCAGCTATACTCTACGTTGCTTTTATACAATGAATTTAATGTGTTCAATATAAAACAAATATTCCTCTTGGAATCCTGAGTACATATCTATAATACTGAAATCGATGTGAATGATCTGTGTACTGATTCGTGCACAAGATCGGCCATGTTGACTAATGTAAGACAGCCTAGATGCAACACTGAATTTTTCAGGCGCATCTCGTACAACAGAGCTCTAAACTATCTTTATGAGAATAGGATTAATGTGAATAAATTTGAAAGCCTTCATAAATTTAAAAGCCATATTACACAATGTCTTAAGGTTAGAAGTTAATGTTTTGCTTTTTTTCTTGATATTTTGATGTTATTTGATTTGTTTTTTCTTCATATTTTGATGTTAATTTGACGATATTGTAGAGTATTGTGGGTATTGTATTGGTCTCGATTTTCATTTGTAGGTATAATTTTTATTGGAGTGTCTTGCTTTATTTGCTTTATTTGATGATTTTCCCATGGAATGATGAACTCCACCCGAGAGCGCAAGTTCTATGAACTTATTCTCGTGGTGGGCAAAATCAGAGTATTATCTGTTACGATTATTTATTGCTCTGTTTGAGGAAATGTTTTATTTTATATTCATTGAAGAAATGTTTTATTTTATATTCATTGAAGAAATTTTTTGTTTTATATTCATTACATTTTATTTTCATTTTAGAAGTTGCTTGAGTTTATTTTGGAATTTTTGTTTACTTAATTCATGTGCAAGTGTACCTTTGTATTTTCTGATTTTGCTAAATAAATAAATCTTATCTTATCTTATCTTATCTTATCCTTAACCTAAAATTTGATGATAGAATCTATGACAAATTTAATAAAATGAAAATCCTTAAGTATGATGATCTCATCCAATTTGTTCTATTAACTACAGTTCACCGTGTTGTATCATCTAAAAGGCCGTCATACCTATCAAGTAAATTTAAAACCTTCTCTGATACTCATAATGTCAACACTCGTTTCAGAGACATAAATTTCCGCCTCCCTTTTTGCCGAACAACTGTGTTCCAAAAATCGTTCACTTTCAAAAGCGTGCAGCATTTTAACGATCTTCCAAAGGAGATAAGAGAGATCCAGAACTATAATACTTTCAAGACGAAAGTCAAGGAATTTTTGCTTTCCAAATATTAGCACACCCAGCGCAAAGTGAAATGAAGTTTAGTTTTCTTTTTGTCATTTTATGTCCCTCCTATTTTTCATCATGTATTTACGCAGATGTCTGTTTATTTTCTTTTTGAATTGTATCTGGTTAGGTGGTAGAATGGTCTGATGTGACCAAATCTTGCCAGATTATGTAAATAAAGCGATAATCAATCTCTCTCTCTCTTTCTCTCGTGAACGTGATCGCAGTCACCGAAACATTTCTCAAGCCGATCTTAACGTCCCATGCCTTTAATTTACACAATTATAAATTATATAGGAATGATAGAACAGGTAAAGAGGGAGGTGGCGTTGCACTGTTTGTGCAAAAAAACATGAAGTGTACAATTCTGCACCAATCACCAAGCAATTATACTAAAAACATTGAGTACCTAATCGCAGATATTTCAAACAATTTTAGTAAGATCTTTGTATGTGCTGTCTATCGCCCTCCTAAGGCTTCTGGTCTGGGAGACCTCTTTGATATAGTTCAAAGATTCATTCCACTCTATAAGGATGAAATTATTATCAATGTTAATATTAATTTGGATGCTGTCAGTCCTTACAAAACTCAACTATATGATATTCTTCAGAACCTAAATTTGCATAGTTTACCCCTCGACGCTACTTTTCATAGGAATGATGTGCACTCTAAATTAGACCTCATTATTACAAGTAATCCATCTCGAGCTCATCACTTCGGTCAGTTTCCCTCTGCTGGCATCTCAGCCCATGACACAATATTCTGCTGCCTCCCATTACTCCATCGCAGTACGGTAAACAAGCTAGTAAAAGTCAGAAATTTTAAAAAGTACAATCAGAAAAAGCTAGAGAGAGACCTCGAAGGTTTCGACCTTTCAAAAGTGTACAGTACCAAGGACTTGGACATTAAAGTTAATGTGCTCACAAATTTTCTTTAATTGTTAATGAAAAAACACTTCCCTTTGAGGGAAGTGAGAGTGACCAAAACGCCTGCTCCGTGGCTCACACCTAATATCGAAAAATTGCGGACTGAGAGGAATAAACGTCTTAGAGTGAGTAGACGAACTGGCCTTGCCGAGGACGCGCTTAAATACGGGAAAATAAGCAATAAGGTTAAAAATGCTGTGCGGAACGCTCGTTTTAAGAGTATGAAGGAGCAGCTTCACAATGTACAAACCCTACTGAATTTTGGAAACTCATCAAACAACAGGGCATTGGAAAATATAAAACGAATATCGAAATAGACCCCAATTTAGATCTCGATTTCGTTAAATTATGTACTCAACAACAAGTGGATCCCGATCTTCTATCCTATTATGCTAACCTAGAGACACCAACATATCCTCAATTTGAATTTACACTGATAACAGCCGACAGTGTGAAGCAAGCCATTACAGAAATATCTTCGAAAGCTACTGGACCTGATAATATCTCCTGCATACTAATTAAAATAATTTCTGATAAAATAATTGATGTGTTAGTCCATATTTTTAACCACTCAATTGAAATAAGAAGATACCCCAACATGTGGAAGAAGGCGTATGTCCTGCCCATTCATAAAAAAAGCCCAGCGGTCGAGTTCAACGATTCAAGGCCAATTACCCTCATCTGCGTCCTAGCGAAAATATTTGACAAAGTTATGTACGCGCAATTTTCGTCTTTTGACGAACACAATAATATCCTTGATGCCTTCCAATCAGGATACAGAAAATTCCACGGCACACAAACAGCGCTCATAAAAATGACTGACGACATAAGGAAAGGTATGGACAAAAGTGAAATTACTATTCTTGCTAGCCTTGACCTTAGCAGTGCCTTCAACAGCATAGACCATGCGCTTGCGATCGCAATACTAAAATCTATCGGTTGCTGCGAGGAGGCACTCGAGTGGTTCAACTCCTACCTAACTGAGCGCAGGCAACGTATCAGAACCAATGCAGACTCAATGTCCTCATGGATAGTGCTAAACCGCGGCACACCTCAAGGCACAACGTTCTCAGCGCTGATATTCAGCCTGTACGTCAACTGTTTGTCGACTGCAATCAATTTCTGCTGCGAGCCCTGTATGCGGATGACCTTTATATCTACCTAGCATGCAAGAGAGATGATATGACAAAGAGCGTGGAAATGGTTACCTCCGACTTGCGCAACTTAGCTGACTGGTTCGGACGTCATGGGATAACCTTGAACCCAAACAAATGCAGCGCGATGGTAATGGGGCACTCAAGGTTACTTGAGACATTCTCACTTGATGAAGTCCCAAAATTGTCCATCAATGGAATTCAAATCGGCTACGTTTTTGAGATGAAGTGGCTTGGGATAATGTTGCAGAACAACCTCCCAAACCAATGTAATCGCAGGAAAAGTGCACTCCCTTCTATACGCATTATTATTATAAATTTATTTGTATAAGTCTTACGACCATTACAAAGAGTGGCATGAAACATGATTAATATACAGGAAAGAAAAGAAACAAGAAAACAAGGAAAACACTGTGTCACAGCAAGTGTGAAAAACGAAAACTTATCCACTTGGTAAAACGAAACTTATCCACTTAATATTAGGTAGGTATATCACTTCAAAAAAATGTTCAGTACAGTTTATATTCTTAAACCTAACACAACACATTATTATATCAAGATACCAGAGCAATAAACAACCATCCACCACCTAGCTCAAAAAACGCGCTCTTCCCTTCAACGAAGCATTCACAAATGAAAACAAACAAACTGCCTCCTTTTTCCCTTCCATCTTCAAGATATTGCTGAGGTGATGTAAGGACATTGCTTTGCATCTGTAAAAGACCCGCCTCTCGTTTCGTGTCCCAGGACAAGCACTCAGAAAATGAATGAGGGAATCCTCTGCCCCGCACACATCCGCACATATAGGGCACTCCGCCGTTACATCGAAAGATGCCTTCAGCCCCCCGGAGTACACCGAACACCACTGAGCACCAGCCAGTCTGATTTGGCACAACAGTCTCTTGCAATGGTAGTCCAGGTCGAGGTTCAGGTAGGCCGCCGGCGCACCGTCCGTAGGAGCCCAAAACCAGTACAAATGGCTAAACGAGGATGCCGTCACCCTACTCTGATCCTGCAGCCAACATCTTCTGGCGAAACCGTCCATTATTTCCCGACGACCGGCACTTAAACGGACGTAGTCCTGCGAAAGCCACAAAGCCGCGCACCCAGCCTCCTCAAGAAAATTACCCAGATACGTGGCCCAGTTATACCTTACATGCACGCCCCTCATCGCTAGGTCCAGCAAACGAAGGAAACAGATCCGGGGTAAACGGCCCTCCTCCATCCGGCAGATCCTAAACCACCACCCCAGCGCTCGATTCACCACCTGGACCTTCGTATGAGACAGCCCAAACTCAAGTCGCACCATGTAATCAGGAGTGTTCCGAGCCAAATAGAATGCCGATTTGAAAGCCCGGACCTGTACCCTCTCAACCACCTCCAAGTATGAAAAACCCCAGACTTCGGATGCGTATAGGGTCGTCGCAAAAGCCACCGAACTCAAAACCCTGAACCAAGCATCGAGAGCACTAGTGCCGGTCTTACTTAATATAGGGAGCAACGTTCCGGCCGCCGACTGTCCCCTACGTCTCTGTGCGTTGGCGTTCTCGGCGAAAGAACCATTATTCCTAAAAACCACTCCCAGGTAGGTATACCTTTCTATACCCATTCCGAAATCTACTTCCCTATAAATCCGTAGCTCTGAAGACCACACTGTTTAAAACACTAATTATGCCGCACTTTATGTACTGCGCACCGATTATGTGTGATGTCAACTCAGTTTGCAAACTGAAACTACAACGTGCCTATAACAGTTCTGTTCGTTTTATATTAAATCTGAGATATGATGATAGGATTTATGACAAGTTCAAACAACTGAAGATATTAAAATATGACGACCTGCTACAATATTGCTTACTCACATTTATATTTAGAATAGTTAAAACCGAAAAACCTATGTATATCTATCAGCTGTATGCCTCTTTAGAGCAAAAACGCTTCCAGAATACTAGAAACCAAATTCATAATTTCCGAGTGCCCCTAAGCCGTACAACCGCCTATCACTAGTCATTTATTGTGCAAAGTATTCTATATTACAATAGTCTAGAAGCAGTAATCAAAATGTTGAAAACATACATCAGCTTCAAAAAGCATGTACGCGAATTTTTGCTATCTAAATATTGACAAGTAGGTATCTTTAGAATTTAAGTTAAACTGTTAAGTTGAATTATCGTTATTTGGGGTTAATAGAAGATACTGTTTCATTTTCATTATTAGGATTATCATTTCTTTTGTTTTCTTTAATTTTACTGTAAGAATAGTTGCACTCAGCGTCAGATGTCAAATATTAAATTTATTAGTCTAAGGAGTTTCTGGTTAGATGTAAGAGTGGTCATGTATGACCAAATTTCGCCAGAATGTAAAAAAAATAAAGACGTTAATCAATCTCTCTCTCTCTCTCTCCCTCCCACAGTCATGCAGCATGGTTGTAAGAGGTTAAAAAGGTGTTAAAAACCTTAAAAATGAGGTGTCACTTGTCAGACTTTAATTTTTCGGGTGAACCCCCCCCCCCCCCATAACTCACCAAAGCATTCCGTCATCAGATTAGAGCAGACTAACCATGAAAATTTTTGTGGAAAACACAAATTTAAATGTTGTGGTTGTCGGAAAAATCGAATATATGGAATTATTTAATGTACCATGGTTCATAACATTCCTTACTATATACAATACTATATTCTGCAATACTTTCGAGTGAAAGGTAGGTTGAAAACTGTTCCCTGGATACTAATATCTAATTTTACAAAAAAAATGGTTCAACTACGTTTCTTCATGTTTAAAGTAGGTACTAAAGTTTGAGAACGAAATAAGATATCGCAATTCTGATTCCACCATCGTGTTCAGCATAAAAAAACCTTTAAAATGAGGTGTCACTTGTCAAAATTTTCCATTTTGGGAATTTATGAGGAATTCCCCCCCCCCCCCCTAAAACTCCCCAAACCCCCCCCCCCTTCCTTAGAGTGGTCCGATTCTGCCCATCTACAAACTTAGCCTGTCGATTGCCAAGACAGATGTTTTGTGCAAATCTGAACTTTTTATCTCAATCCTATCGAGAGTTATCTTCTGGAATGACACATACATAAATATGTAGAAGACATGATAGATAACACAGCAATACTCTTAACACAGTTCCTTTATTCGGGAGACACTTGAGACACAGTCGAACACAGATGGACGCGTGAGCACACTTCTCCTGGGCGTTACTACTCCCGTAATGGCGTATCCCCACGACGCTCCCTTTCAGTTGACAACCGCATCCGCCTGGAGCGCTGCATGCCATCGTGGTGCATCACGGGAAATAGCCTGTCCAATCCGAGCGGCTCGATCCAGCCATGGGCGCCTTTTTGATTATTTGAAATAGGTAGGTAGTAATATTCAGGCAACGAAAAATATATATAAAGGAGTTCTTGATATCGACCGTAGGTATTATATAAAAAATTCTACGGAACAAACTCTATCTAAATATGAAATAAAAAACATACCGTTCAATATGAATTTTTCGAGATATGAGATTTTCAAATTTTCAAAATTCGTTTTGAACCCCTTCCCCTTGACCTAGGGTTATGAAAAGTTTCGAGAACCATTGTGGGGTTGGTCGAAACCCATAAAAAAAATTTCGTAATTTTAACTCAACGCTAACTGGGCAAAGTGGCGCGGACGGCGTACGGCGGACGGACGGATTTTTTTGTATTCGATTTTCTGAATCTACGTATCTTGAAACGTAAACCAACAAATTTTGAGGGGGGGTTAAAAAAATTTTTTCTTTGGGCGATTCCAATGGTTCATTATCGAAGATAATAAACCAAAACTGTGCCATTTTCTACAACAACTCACTGTAAGTACTAGTTTCTGGATGTATATTATAGGTACGTAAGATTTGTAAATATATTACATGTAAGTTGCAGATAATGTTCATGTTGGATAGAGGGTTTTCATTAGATATGTACTATTATTTTGCATTTATTTTTTGGTTGTAGATTCCTTGAAAAGGACGAAATAAATCGTCGAAACGTTGGAAAAATGAATTTCATTTAAACCTGACCGAACCTCGATAAAAACAGCAGCTAAATTTCGCTTCAACATAAATATATATAAGTTATAGTACCCGACCTACCATTACTGCTGACGCAGCCATGCACACTATAAAACCAACGTGGGCAGGCCCCGAGCCTTCAGTTCTCGGCCTGCTACTGTAACCGACCGACCCTGTGTGTGTTCCGCGTGATTTGTTCCAAGTGTTCTAATAACTTTATTGTCACCATTTAAAGTCTGTGTAATTCCGTGAATAAAGTTCGTTTCGCCTAAATTCATTTCAACCTTTTTTAAAAAGCCGACTCCTAAAGAACCTACCCTAACTGGCGCAAGTCTTGGAAGGACATATTTGAAGACCCAGTTTCGACTCGCAAATTATCCGCGTAGTGTTTTCGCGATAATCGTCGAACTCTTCAAGTGTCCGGAGTGCTTTCAAAAAGGATTGAGTGTAGTTGGAATCAGCAAATCAACACGCCCGACTTCGCTGACCACCAGGACGAAGGACTACCGAACACGGAACACAGGAACGAACGCAAGAACAACAACCGGAACCACCAGGTATACTATCGAACAGTAGTAAGCCAGACTCCTAGGGTACCTGTAAGCAGTTAGACTTATATAGGTCCCTAGCCCGATCACGCCCAGATCGGTTTTCAAAGTCTTCATTTCCGTCTGCCCTGACCCTTGAAGCCAAGCACGCCCCGCTTGTAG
The DNA here is from genome assembly GCA_963920205.1 of Stenodema calcarata. Classification (NCBI taxonomy): domain Eukaryota; kingdom Metazoa; phylum Arthropoda; class Insecta; order Hemiptera; family Miridae; genus Stenodema; species Stenodema calcarata. The sequence goes on along the minus strand of OY986059.1, from coordinate 26,541,134 downwards.
AAATAAGTAACAAGGAAAAGAAAAGTAACAAGTAACAAGGAAAGTAACAAGGAAAAGGAAACTAAATAAATTCCAAGTAATAAAAAAATAATAATAATAATAAAATTAAAATAAATAAATAAAATAAATAAACTTTTATTTCAACGTGCGAAGGATCGCAACAAGAATAATACTTTAGAATTGAAATCGTCAACGTGCGAAGGATTTCATCATATCTCGAGCGAAGCTCACCTTAGCAAAAAGAAAACCTCCCACGCAGTCCATCTCCGCCTCTCATCTCATCACTCTTATCTACAACTCTTCAGCTGACTCCCAGCCTTTTAAACTCGACCTTCGACGTCATCTTCAATTAAACCTTCTTCATTTAAATTTAAGCCATATTATTCTGTCTAAATTGTTAGTACGTAAGGAACTTTATTCACTTTATATTTTTCAGGAACCTAATTACCTATTTTTGCCTAACCTAATTACTTCAATTTAAAAATTTTCTTTTAACTGTACAGGGTTGTCCAAAATTCCGAAATCAATTAAATTAACCCGTTCGAGGCCCGATCCATACATAGATTGGTTTAACTCTATTCGTAGGCCCGAACAATCACCAACAATGGAAGGTCTTGCTGACATTTCTGCCCAAGGGACCTCTGACCAAACTCCCATCCAGAGAAAACCTACAATTCCATCCCCTTTCCCTGAAATTCCCCCACTAAAGGAATCTCATTTCGCTCTCCTCCCAGAATTTAACGCTCGAGACCCCCTTGTATTAACAAGATTCATCTCCGTCAGTGATAAACTGTTTGATCACTTTTTCGACAAAACGGGTCGGAATACCTTCCAAAATGACCTGTTGTTCGAAGGGGTACTTTCGAGAATTAAGGGTGATGCTGCAAGACGAGTTTTCGCAGCAGATCCTAAAAATTGGGAAGAACTCCGGAAGGTATTGTTGGAGTCGTACGGTGACCGTCGGGACAAGTTTACCTTAACAACAGAACTTGCCCGCCTCAGCCAAAAACAGGGTGAAACCTGTTTTGAATCCCATACACGGCTGGAAACCGTCCTAAACAACATTATTGCTGCGCTCCAGAAGGAACAGAGCTCGCACAAACTTATATCTTTCGTGCAAGGGCTGGCCTTGCGTGTCTTTATCACAGGACTGGAGGACTCGGTAGGATCGTTGATCCGAGCGAGAAGTCCGAACTCCCTGGCGGAGTGCATCGCAATCCTGTCCAATGAGTTCCAATTCCGGAACAAACCAAAACCAGGTCCACCATCCAAACCTAGTAATCCCCAAGCTAACAGCGGACCTTGGCGACCCTCCTACCAACCTCAACACCCCAGACCACCCTTCCAATACCCGAGACCACCCTTCCAATACCCCAGACCGCCCTTCCAACAACCTAACAATTTCGGCCAAAACTCCCCTAGAAAACCCTATCAGGGTCAGTACAAAACAAATTTTCAGTCTAGACCACAAGGAAACACGTATACCCTAGATGCGTGTGACCAAACAGAATGCGAAGGTGAACAGGACGAAAAAGTACGTGAAAAGGTAACAGGTTATTATGTGTATGATCCATTTTTACAGGCACCGGTATATTACGACACCGAATTAATGCAGAAATTTGAGGATTTAAACATGCGAGAATCAGGAATCGAATCTGAACAAGAACAAACTAGTTCTTTTTTAGAAATAGGCCACGATCAACCCCAAACCCAGTCATAACTAAATTAACCCCCAACCTAACTAAATTTGCTCCCATCCAAACTAAATTTGCTTCCAATCAACCTAAATTTGCTTCAAACCAAACTAAATTCGCTCCCAACCAAACGCAAAAATCTGAAGTCATTGAATTTAATCACATTTCAAATGAACTACCTTTTATAATTTGTCCAAAAACCGGAATGAAATTTCTTGTAGACACAGGTTCCACTAGGTCCTTCATTTTATCTGAAATCGCAAATAAATATTACAACAAAAAATTAAAACCTGCCACTGGCGTAGTAGTCACAGCTCACGGAGATTCAAAAATCACCCACTTAGCCATGCTCCCCTGCGGTGAACTCTTCAATCAGAAAAACCTGAATCTTCCTTTTAGACTATTCGACTTTCATACCAAATTTCAGCTGCTCTTAGGACTGGACAATTTGAAAGCTCTTAAAGCGTCCGTCGACTTGGAACATAACCTTCTTAGGACACCTCAGGTCAACATCCCCCTTTACTTTTCAACTGGATGCCTCTGTCCAAAGGGAAGAGTAGAATCATTCCTAATTGACGCGAGGTCTATCCAACAGGTCAAGGTAGAGGTTGATAATGTAGAAAACGGTGAAGCCTTAATCGACTCGATATCCTTCCCAGGATTGCAAATCCCAACTTGCATTGTCCATGTAGAAAACTCTCAGGCTTTCGTTCATGTGACTAATCAACAGGAAGAACCAGTAAGGTTGTATTTAAACCATCCGTTGAATGCTGAACCAATTCCAGAAGGCCAGTTTATCGATTCGGAACCAACCCTAAATAATCTTGATAGCTCCCCAAAATTTTATAGACGTCAAAAGCGATGGATTGACTTTTCAAAGTTTCGACTTGACCACTTGAATCTAGAAGAAGAAAAAGCCATTAAAAGTCTAATTCTTGACTATGCGGATCTTTTCCAAGAGGATGAAGGCCCCCTGACCTTCACGAATGAGGTAAAACACCACATTCGTACCAAGGACGAAATTCCCATCTTCATCAAACCTTACAGGTATCCTCACGTATATAGGGAAGAAGTGGCAAAGCAAATTGATAAACTACTTGCTCAGAAAATCATCCGCCCTTCCAACTCCCCTTATAACGCTCCCCTTTGGATTGTACCAAAGAAAATGGATGCGTCCGGAAAGACGAAATTCCGCCTTGTCATTGACTTTCGAAAACTCAACGAGTCCACGATTTCTGATCGATTTCCGCTCCCCAACATTTCGGAGCTTCTGGACAAACTTGGCCGTTGCAGTTATTTTTCAACTCTAGATTTGGCTCAAGGATTCCATCAGATCGAACTAGATGAGCAATCCATTCCCAAAACAGCCTTTTCCACTGAAACTCAGCATTATGAATATTTAAGGATGCCTTTTGGCTTGTGCAATGCCCCAGCTACTTTTCAGCGAATGATGAATAATTGTTTGAGAGGGTTGAATAATGAGATATGTCTGGTTTATCTAGACGACATCCTTATATTCTCAACTAGCCTTCAAGAGCACATTGTTCGTTTGAGACAGACTTTCGATCGTCTGCGGAAAGCCAACCTTAAAATTCAGCCTGACAAAACCGAGTTTCTTAAAAGAGAATTGGCGTACCTAGGCCACGTAGTCACTGCCGATGGTGTCAAACCAAACCCGGAGAAGATACGTGCGATAGAAAGCTTTCCAATTCCCCGGAATAGAACTGAAATTAAACGATTTTTGGGACTTCTGGGTTATTACCGTCGATTTATCAAAGGTTTCGCAACCCTCACTAAACCCCTCACCTCCGCTTTAAAGAAGAATAGTAAAATTACGCCTAGTTCACCCGAATTTGAAAAGAGCTTCAAACACTGCACAACCCTCCTTTGTAACGACCCCATCCTACAATATCCAGATTTCCAAAAACAGTTTCGAGTGACATGCGATGCTAGTGATTTTGCCACAGGCGCCGTTCTGAGCCAAGAAATCAATGGTTCGGACCTCCCAATAGCCTATACCAGTAGAACATTGTCGGAAACGGAGAGGAAATACGCTACAAATGAAAAGGAACTCCTAGCCGTACTCAACGCTCTCAAAGCCTTCCGTCCTTACTTGTACGGACAGAAGTTCATTTTATTTACGGATCATAAGCCCCTTCAATGGCTTTTCAATATGAAAGATCCAAACTCCAAATTATACCGATGGAGGTTAAAAATAAGTGACTTCAACTTTGAGATACGATACAAGCCCGGGAATTCAAACCATGTAGCCGACGCTCTTTCCCGAATCGAGCTAAACAACTTGGACTCAGATCCAACAGCTCAGCCCTCCACGCCACCGGTCGATGCAGACCAATTGCTCGAAAACGTACAACTGGACGAACTTCTTCCCCCTCAGTTAACTACAGAGGAAGAAGATCGAGCAATTGCCGCAATATTGGGAGAATTCTAGCGATCGAGACAAAGGGATCTTGAAGATCACCTGTCCCTTGACGTACAAGCCGAAACTGCTCCCCCCACTATCCAAACATTTACGATCCCCACCAGAGAAGGTCCCGTTAATCATGCAATAAACCAAATAATTTTCAAGTTGGTAACAGCGCTCCCTAGGAAACCCTCTATCAAACGCTTTTTTAGTTCCACCAAAACCCGCACCACAGTGGAATTATCTCATTACCACCTAGAGAAGGACGTTGTCGAATTCATTAGGGAATACGTCAGACCCAAGGTCCATTATGGCATCTATTTCCACAATGATCCAGACAACAAATTCTTCCAGAGATTTGCTGCCATTATGACTCGAACCTTCAAGGAATCTGAGCTCTTGATGGCCAAGTTTTCCACATTACTAGAAGATATTGAGTCTGAGGACGACGTCCAGGAACTTATTAAGGCTTATCACGTAGGCAAAACCAATCACCGAGGTAGTCCTGAAACTTATGAACACCTTAAACGAAGATACTTCTGGCCCAACCAGAAGAAAACTATCCAGAACTTCGTTAACCAATGCGATGTCTGCCTACGCACCAAATACGAGAGGAATCCCCTTAAAATAAAGTACAACGTAACTCCAACACCGTCCCGGCCCTTCGAAACCTTACATATCGACAAGATAACAATAGATAGGACAAAATTCCTCACAATTTTTGACCCCTTCTCCAAATACGCCCAAATGTACGTGGTACCCACCAATACCAGTCTCGATGTGGTTAAAGTCCTCCTGAAATACTTCTCACATCATGGCGTCCCCAAAAAACTTATTTCCGACAACGGAGCCGAATTGAATTCGTCTCTCGTTAAAGAATTATTAACCAACCACAACATTGATATCCATTTTATATCCAGTCAACATCCCGACTCGAATGGTCCCATTGAACGATTCCACTCAACAATTATAGAACATCTTCGGCTTTTGAATTGTCAAGAAGTGTTCAAAAAGGACGACGTAGAGACACGTGTGCATTATGCCCTAATAGCCTATAATAACTCGATTCACTCGGCGACCTCTCTAACTCCCTTTGAAGTAGTTCAAGGTCACATTTCGGACGACTCCCTCCTCAAAGTAAACCTGGAAGAACGCCTTGCTAACGACTATCTCGCAAAACACCGCGAAAAAATGAAAGCCCTCTACCAAAATCTTAGGGAACGTGGCGATCAGCTAAAAGAGAGAATAATAGAAAACAGAAATTCCACCCGGGAAGATCCTCCTGAACTTCCTGACACTGTTTATGTTCAGACCAAACAACTTCAGAGCAAGACAAAACACCGATACAACCCTGAAATCGTAATATCCATTGATGAATTGAGGCACACCGCACAAATACAGCCCCGTCATGCTAATACCCAACAGAAGATTCACATGGCCAATATCAAAAGACCTAGGAAACTTCAAAAACTCCCTAACATAGACTCAAGCTCTTCAAGCTATTCCCCATCGGAAGTCAGTTTCCCCACGACAGACTACCCCCGTGCCAGGGTTCCACCTTCGGAATCTTCCTCTGAGGACAGAATCCAAGTCCCACCTCAAAATTCTCCCCAAACCGCCACCTTATACTCCGTTCCAGAATACGACCCCACCACCATTACCCAAAACGAAGCCCAACCTAGGCATTCTAGTTTAACAACCCCCTCAGCAACCAGTTCCACAACCCCCGTCCGTAAACGGAATTGTAAGGACCTCTCAAAATTGCTAGAACAAGTACCCTCTCCTCCGCCATTCGAATCCTCTTCCCAATCTGTTTCCCCTCAAGGACCAGGAAGCCCTCATCCGACCAATTCTCCACGGCCATCAATAACTACTCCTCAACTACCGGCTTATCCCATCAGGAAGCCGAGAAAAGCGCTGCCAATGCCCCCCGAAATAGACCTGAAATCGAGATCTATATCTAGAATACCCATCCCCCAAAAACCATACCGATCACCACCGTCCAGCTCCAGTTCCGACTCTAGTTCCTTATCCTCGTTTCAGGACGACACCAATTCACCACGACCCACCTAATCATGGACCGCCAACCTGCTGCCATTATCCTCCTAACGCTTCCGACCTTACTCATGATCCAAGGACTGGAATTCGAAAATATTACATCCAAATTAGGCTTATTACCCATACGATTAGGTTCTGCCCGAATGATCAACCATTATCATACCATCACGCACTACTACCAATTAGGAGAAATACTTAACCAAGTGAACCAAATTAAGACCCATTTCCATGATATCATCAAAGTAATAGATGAAGATAGCGAACTTCAAAAAGTTGTCCGATCCCGAATTCAAATGATCGAACATATGCTAACAACTATTGAAGGACGATTGTTTGCATCAACCTTACCCCGCCGTCAGAGGCGAGGATTGCTAAACGGCCTAGGCTCTGTAGTTAAATTCATTACAGGAAACTTAGACGCCAATGACGAGGAAAATTTTAATCAAATTCTTCACCACCTGCATACAAACCAAGAAATACTGTCCCAACAAATTAGTCACCATTACTCAATCAATGAAAAATTTGTCACTGAATTGAATGAAACTATTTCGAATATTAATTACAACCACGACATTTTGGCTTTGGAAATAGAGCGATTGAGGGAAGCAAGCTCCTTTGCAACCCAGGTAGGAAAAGTAGAAAACGCGCTAGAACACAATCAATTGCTATTACAAATAATTTCAGATCTAACTCAAGACATAGAAAATTCGATAACTTTCTGCAAATTAGGTAAACTCCACCCAAGTATTATCAAACCAGAAACCCTACGACAAATCCTTAGGAGTCTTATACCATTCTATGGTAACAGTTTGCCCCTCTTTGAAGAAGAATCACTCTGGGAGATCCAAAATCACATAAAAGTGAAATGCTTCATAAGCTCTGAGGAAATCATCTATTTCTTAGATGTCCCCATCCTCCATACTACTCAGTTCGATTTGATTCTCCTTCAACCACTACCAACCTTCATTCCAAATTTCTATGCTACTATCCTACCCACCACCAAATACGCTCTAAAATCCACAACCGACCTACGATTCCTTAAGAATCCGTGTGAATATGGACGTAACTACTACTTGTGTCAGAATAGTCTTCAGCTAACCAGCGAAAACGACTGCGAGTTAGACATACTCACTAAGGGTTTGAACGGTCGTTGTGATTTAATACAACTAAATCTACAAAACAACCATATAGAACTCCTAGAAGAGGCTAATCGTTACGTCTTCTTATTCCCCTACGAAGATAAGATAAAAATTATTGACCAGGGTAATATACAGTTTAAATCCCTTTTCGGCATCTTCCTCGTTTCCCCAGGCAACAGCACGATAGAATATAGGAACCAAACCTTAACCACCCCATCCACCTATAGTAGCCATACCCCCTCTATGGTCATGTTCCAAAAACAGTCTTGGGATTTCAACAAGAAACCTACAGCGTTGATGAAACTCAGAAACTTAAAACAACTATCACCTCCTTCAATTCCCATACCTAGTACACGAGAACTTGTATTGAATCACCTTTCCCCTAGCGCCTGGACAATTCTTTTATACGTTGCTCTCATATCATTCTTCGCGTACACTGGATACCGTTTTTATAAACATAGAAGAAACATTCAAATTTCCCGAGATAATGTCTAACACCAGCTCGAAAATTATGTTGTAAATTGTTCATTTGTTATCAAGTATCATGTTTGGAATTAATGTCGAAATGTAAACTTAAAATTCCTTCGAGTTATCTCACGTAAATTGTAAAGCTAGCATAGTATTGTCTCACTATTGTCGTGCCAACCTCTGTTTATTGTTAATCATGTCACAACTATTGCTAACCACGTAATTTATACCTATTTGTGTGCATATCCTTTTATATTATTGTAAAGTTGTATAGTGTGTCATGATTGCTCGTCGAAACTGAAAAATTGAAATTTCTACTAAATTTCAATTTTATCTACAGGGAGGGAAGAGTTATAGTACCCGACCTACCATTACTGCTGACGCAGCCATGCACACTATAAAACCAACGTGGGCAGGCCCCGAGCCTTCAGTTCTCGGCCTGCTACTGTAACCGACCGACCCTGTGTGTGTTCCGCGTGATTTGTTCCAAGTGTTCTAATAACTTTATTGTCACCATTTAAAGTCTGTGTAATTCCGTGAATAAAGTTCGTTTCGCCTAAATTCATTTCAACCTTTTTTAAAAAGCCGACTCCTAAAGAACCTACCCTAACTTATATAATATATATATTATATGATGGAGTTCACAGGATTATCGTATACGATCGTCTAGCGGAGCACCCTGAGCATAGAGGAGGAAGAAGGAAGCAATAGGAGAAGTCCTTTACTTCAGGAGTCCATTCTCGTGTGTCTAGTGTGTTCAATTCACTAGTTACTAGTAGTTGGACTGGTAATAACAGGTGTATCAGTGATTAGGCTTACAGATATCAGAGATTACAGATATCAGATTTCTACTTCACTGGTGATGGTGGAAATAAAATACTCCCACGAAGGCAAATATTTCAAAACCTTTTTTTTTTTCTAAATCCGTGACTATACTATTAATTGAACAAAAAGCCCATCTAATACCTAAGTAACTTCTCTAAATGATCAATTATTACATTATTCATCTAATTAACCTCAAAGATTACCTCTTGGACGTTTCCACTGTCGTCGAACAGCTTGATGATGGGGTCCAGACCGCGCACGTATCGGATCGACAAGTTGGGGAACTTGGCGGGTTTGTCACTTTTGATGAAGGCTGAAATTAATAAAAAAGAAGTACCTAAGTGTTGGTAGTACAAGCTGTAAATGTAGAAGTTCACAGGATTTTTAATATTGGCATTCAACTCTCAAAGTTCAAAACAGCCACTACCTAAGAAATCTTTAAGTAGAGATACCTAATATTCAATTGTTATTGATTTCAGAGAATGTAGTACAACAGTTGAACAAATAGATTAACTGTTGTGGAACAATTGGTTAATCATGGTTCATAAACCAGGAGGTGCCAGCATTGGAGCAATGTATCGCCAGTGTCTTCAGGGGCACACCTGAGATCTTGAAAACCCTCTTGATTCCCTGCCTTGAAGTAACCACTAGTGTAGCCTACCCCAATTCTACTTCTAACACTTAAGTCTATAAATGGCTACGGATACAGGTTATGGGACAAGGTTATTGAACCCATGTTCAACTCACCTTGAATCTGTGGGTATGCACCGAATTTGCAGGTGCAGACTTCAAGTGTTGCCTTGGGATAGCGCTTGATGGCCGAACTCCCCTCGTCATGGGTGCAACATTCCAAACAGTGATCCCTTAGTTTCGAAATGAAATGGATTAATAAACAATTTGTGGATTAGATGAAGACTAAACCAGAAATAATTGTACCTACAGGTTACAATAAAAGCATTCAATTATGGTAACACAAGTTTACAAAAAAAGTGTATGCAAGCATTATGCAACCCATATATGAGATATATGGGTTGCATAATGCTTGCATACACTTTTTCTGTAAACTTGTGTTACCATAATTGAATGCATTTATTGTAACCTGTAGGTACAATTATTTCAGGTTTACAATAATTGTAAACCTGAAATAATTGTACCTACAGGTTACTAGTCGGGTTTCTGAAACGACTGATTCAATTATTGAATCAGTTTCAGAAACCCGACTAATCCAAAAAACTCGGTTTTCGTTTTTTGATCGACTCTGCATCGTTTTAGGTAGAGCTACACGTTGCAAGTTTTTTAAAAAATTGCTCACTTATACATTTATTTCATGCCACATAAAACCATGTATATTGGAAAATCTCAAATCTCTGTCAGACGGGCGACGTCAGCAGTTTTTCCTGGTAACTTGGGTTTTGTGGACTAGTCGGGTTTCTGAAACGACTGATTCAATTATTCCTCCAACTTAACCATGAGATGACCTTGTAGACCTTGTAACCTTGTAAATCTGAGCCGACGAAGGTCAACAGATATTATCTTTTGTTTCAACAGGGATATAATATATCATATATATAAGTTATAGCTGTGAGAACAACGCAACCCATTCACCTCCAGCGACCGGATATGGGTCATTCTCCCAGAAACCTAGAATTTGAAGTTTATGAATCCGAAAATTTCGAGGTGCAAATACGTGGCCCCAAAAAATTGGAAGCTGTCCTCTATTGAAAGCGAACATAATGTGATACCCAGCAACTCGGAACACCACCTGATTAGCAGTTTAAAAAATAATTCAAATTACGAACTTTTCAAACAACTTTCATCTATAAAAAAAAGTACTATTTTTTGGCACATTTAACACGGTCATTCCTCAACAAAAATGGGCAAGAGAATCCCTTCTTCGCAACCATTCTACAAACAGGAATAACATGACTGACTATAATTCCACGTTGCTAACTGCAGGTGTGGAAATTCAAGCTGCAGCAGACGTTGAAAGATATAAAACATAGTCTTATTCCCAAACTATTTTTATCGTAGAGCAAATCGAAAAAAAACACATTCAATTTAGCATTAAATCCTCTGCTGAATGTTATCTAACATAAAAAAAAGATAAATGATTGAATGCAGCCACATGTTCGCTTCAGTATTCATTCACTCGCCAGCATCATGGTGAGTGAATGAAAGGTGAGTGAATGAAGAAAACATGATCAATTTTTTTTTTCTCGGATTGGTCATGATTTTATCGAGAAATGAAAGGGTGGCGTATTTCGAGTTTATCATGGCGCACCCAGTGGTGGTTCCCGAAAAAATTAATCTTCATTGCTTACCTTGTTGATGAGGGTGAGTGAATGAAGTTCAATTAAAACACGCGCACGTTCAGCTGAACACTTTCTCGCTCGGAGGTCTGTAGGTACCTAGCTGGCGTCTTCGAGTGGAGCGAATGATCAGCTGATAGACGCGCGTTTGGCCTGAAATTCAGTTTCCCGCGAAAATAACGCGCTTCCCGCCATAAACGGAGAAAATCTACCGAGGTGAGTGAATGAATCAAGAAGCTCGGACACAACCTTGAAAATTCACTGCTTTGATAGTGAATGATTTTAAAATCTGTACCACTCCATTTTGCGATCTAGAGGTATCATCGAATTATGCACATTTTTTTAAACAGCAGAATCAATGTCAATAAATGACGTAGTGAAAGTTGAAGTTGGGAACTTCCAGTTTGGACAAGGTGAGTGAATGAAAAATTCAGTATTCCAAGATTTTTTAACAATAAATATAATTATTCTATCATTTCCACTAGATATGGATATTAATGAACAGACTATCTTGTTTTTTATGCATTTTTTTTTTAGAACCATAAATGCAACACAAAAGGCACAAAGTCTTCTGGACAGCGATTCTAGGTTTCTGGGAGAATGACCCATATGAGTCACCAGTCGCCAGATCAGCACCTTTCGACCGAGCTCAGCGGCGGCTCGCTATCGCTCGCCACCCACTCACCTTTCATCAATGACTCCCTTTGTCATGAAGAAACCATAAATACCCTCGAGCCCAGACTATCATTGTCAGTCTTCGCTCGTTGCTCATACAGCTCAGTTCTGTTGCATTCCGATTGTTTGTGCGTTTGTTGTAAATAAAATTTAATATCTTTTTAAAAACGGGTTTTCAATAAAACCAAATTTAATTTATAATATAATTAATTTATATATATATTATATATATATAAGTTACCTACGATGTTAACATAGTTTGCTGCGCTCAGCAGTCAGAGGCTATCCGAGGTTATATTAACACCGCGGCGACCCTTTCCTAGTCAGTTCTTCGCAGTCCGTCTTGTTGTTCGTGTCCATTCCGTTATTCTCTGTCAAAACTCTGTATTGCCAACCGTTAAACAACTGTTTTTCGAATAAAAGTGTGTTAAGTGGTTTTTTAAAAAGTGTTTTATTAAACCAACAAATTTAAGTGGCGCAGTCAGTAGGACACGAGTGACCGTAACAAGCATACTTACGGTTTTTCAAAGTGATTAAACTCGCGCACCTATCTCTCCAAATTCCGACCCGCCCTGTCGGAAATTCACAGTGAAAAGTGAAGTGAATTTTTGTGCCACGAACCAAGTACGACTGCAAGGCTCCTTACGAGACGGAATGGTCTTCGCCAGATTGTAAGTAATCATTCTGTACACTTCCTACTAAGAGACCACAACCAGCCTGCCCTGCTGAAATAACTCTAATAACAACGTCGAAGATTTGAGCCTGCCCTGCTAGAAATCTCCGAAATTACCTTTTTCGCCTGAAGTGTACTCATCAAAACAAAGATTCAACTCGCCTGCCCTGCGAGGATTCAATCAATATTAAAATTTAAATTCTAACTCGCCCGCCCTGCGAGAAAACTTCAAGTTGATTGACTTAGGCAAATAGCATCAGCCTTGTGCTATTGTCCAAACTCGCCCGCCCTGCGAGAAAATAAAATAAACCAATCAAAATCAATCATTGAGGAAATTGCACCCGCCCTGTGCAACCTACCTTCAGAAACAATATTTCATCATTTTGAATTGAAGAAAATCTCGAGCTAGACGCTTATCTTTCGCCGGACCCCTTCTGACGAATCAGCACTTTCCGAAGAGGAACTTTTGCCCTGACCTTCGCGGACTCTCTTCGCGTCAACACCTCTTTTTAGTCGTAATTTAGATTGTAATTAAATATTTTTTGTGCATGTTAAAATTAAGCATTGTTTTCATTAATTTTTCTAATCTTGCTGCTTTATTATTGGCTAGGCTTAGAACTGAATAAGTAGACCAATCTTTCTTTTCCTAGCACTTGGTAACCAAAACAATTTCAAAATTCCGAAAAATAGAGGAAACAAACCTTACCCCTCATTTTCTAAATACTTGTTGAGATCACTTACCAACAGAACCCCAACAAATAATTCTGATAGAACTCTCCCAAATAATCCATCCCTACAACCTATTCCCGAATCCACCGAACCAATCCTAGAAATAGACATGGCTCAGAACGGGGAAGCTACCGCCGCATATTTGGCTCAAACCATTAACGCACAGAGCGCGCAAATTGAGAGTCAAAATACCCAAATTGCGCAACTCCAGCAGATGTTGAGCCAAGTATTGACTCAGATGAGCGGTGCGTCTTCACCTGAAGTACAGTCCCGTGGATCCGCTGAAAAACACATTAGGAAAGAGCATCAGGATGCACTTCCTACGTTCAGTGGAAACCCAGAAGATCTCCAATACTTTCTTGAGATGGCTGAAATTCTCTGGGATGAATTCTACAACGAAAGTAACCCCGATAGTTTCAATAATAAGATTTTATTGGGGGTCATAAAAACCAAAATACTACCCCCTGCATCCACCAAAATCAGGGTCGCCCAACTTACCAATTTCATTGAAATCAAAGAAGCTTTACTTAACACATATGTCGACAGGCGTGACATATTTACTTTGAACATCGAACTAACATCGATAAGGCAAGGCGAACATGAGAGCCCCTTCCAATTTCACGATAGAGTACAAAAATTGTTGAATTTAATAATGGCATACCTGATGAACCATGGAAACGAGCATAAACGGGTATTGAGTGCACACTATGAACAATTGGCACTCAGATGCTTTCTCCTGCACCTTAAAGATCCTTTAGGGAGTATCTTACGTACTCGACAGCCCGATGACCTAGGAACTGCCCTTTCATGGCTCACAAATGATTACCAATTACTAACAAGAAAGACTGGTAATCAAGGTTCGAAACCAAAACCTCCACAAAACTATAAACCCCAAGGAGGATTGAAATTTTACTCCAATCAAAATTCCCAGTCCACCTCCAGCCAACCTGCCCAACCATTGCAGACGTTCAAACCTCAAGTTGCTAAACCTCAGTTTTCCAAACCTATATTCACCCCTAAACCGAATTTCGTACAGAGTCAAAAGCCTCAATTTTCCAAACCGCCCAGCAATCAAACGTACTCAAAACCGATGTCATGGCAAACATCAAATTTCCATAACATAGAGCCGACCTATGAAGAAGAGACGGATCAAGAAAACTATACGGTTGACTCCCCTACGGACGAAAATGAAGTAGTAGAAGAAAACCCTGAGACTTTTTTAGAGGAAAACCTCGACTCCCAACAGTCGAGTTGATGAATATTGAAAATTTAAGTAGACTCCCTTACATTACCTTACCTCAATTAAACTTAAAAATCCTAATAGATACTGGGAGCTCTAAAAGTTTTATCAACCCCGAAATTGTGAATAAACACTTTCCAAATAAAGTGATAACAGACCCCTTCTGGGTAAAGACAGCACATGGAACATCGAAAATAAATTTTAGCTCGATGGTACCATGTGGTGAGTTGTTCAAAATTCCTCGTCTCAATTTAAAATTTGGCATTTTTAAATTCCATAGTAAATTTGACATGCTACTAGGACTAGAAAACCTGATACCACTTGGTGCCTCAGTAAATTTAAAAACTTGTACATTAGAGACCCCTAATGTAGAAATTCCCATGTTCTACCTAGCCACTGACCAAGGCAACCTACATCTCTTGGATCCCCGATCAATTCAACAAGTTAAATTGAAGATAACCAATATAATGAATGGAGACGCTATCATCCCTTATACTAAAATAGATGGATTAGAAATTCCTCAGTGCTTAGTTACTGTTAGGAACCACATAGCCCATGCTCAAGTACTCAACTCACTAAACGTACCACTCAAATTTCAACAAAGTAAACCCATGAGTGCAGAACCCTTCGACTCAGACTCTGATAATATTTTACATTACCACCTGAACAACATTAATGAAACGAAACTGAAATTTGATCCAAACCAAATTAGGACCGACCACATGAGTGAGGAAGAGCGCAATGCTATTCTCACCCTTGCTGCCGAATTTAGTGACATTTTCCATCAGGAAGGAGAGCCACTGACCTTCTCTAACACTGTAAAACACGAAATTCGTACATCGGACGAAATTCCTGTTTATACACGGAATTATCGATTCCCTGAAATGTACAAACAGGAAGTAGAGAAACAAATGCAACAAATGTTGGATCAGGGAATCGTTCGCCCTTCTGATAGCCCTTGGAACAGCCCAATTTGGATTGTTCCAAAGAAAAAAGACGCAAGTGGGAAACAAAAACTGCGAATAGTTGTAGATTATCGAAAGCTAAATGATAAAACAATAGATATTAAATACCCTCTCCCGCAAATCAATGAAATTCTTGATAAACTCGGACGATGCCAATATTTCAGTTTGATAGATTTGGCGTCAGGTTACCATCAATTAGAAATCCATGAGTCCAGCATGGAGAAAACTGCCTTTAGCATTCCCAACAATCATCTGGAATTCACACGATTACCCTTCGGCTTAAAGAATGCCCCTGCTACCTTCCAGCGTGTCATGGACAATGTCCTCCGTGGCATAAATAACGAATTCTGCTGTGTTTATATGGACGACATCATTGTCTTCAGCACAAGTCTTGATGAGCATGTACAGCGTCTCCGCGCTGTATTTGCTCGGTTAAGAAAATCAAACCTCAAAGTGCAGTTAGACAAAACAGAATTCCTTCGGAAAGAAGTTGCTTATCTTGGGCATGTCATCACTACCGATGGAATTAAGCCTAATCCAGACAAGATTGAAGCAATTACTAAATACCCTATTCCGAAAACAACCAAAGACATTAAATCCTTCTTAGGACTCCTTGGATATTACAGAAAATTTATAAATAATTTTGCTGCAATTACTAAGCCTCTCACAAAATGTTTAAAGAAGAACAACCCCATCAATATCAACGATCCCGAATATGTCAAGTGTTTCGAATATTGTAAAACCCTGTTGAAAAATGAACCGATCCTCCAGTACCCTGATTTTAGCAAGCCCTTTCGTCTCACTACTGATGCAAGTAATTATGCTCTGGGAGCTGTGCTGAGCCAAATCACCAACGGCAGTGATCTCCCTGTGGCCTATGCTAGTCGCACGCTAAATGACTCTGAGCAACGTCTCGCTACCATAGAGAAGGAACTCCTGGCCATAGTGTGGGCAACCAGATACTTTCGCCCATATCTTTATGGAAATCATTTCAAAATTCTCTCTGATCACAAGCCCTTACAATATCTCTTCTCCATTAAAGACCTTAATTCAAAATTGTTCCGATGGAAAACCGCACTTCAGGAATTTGACTTCGAAATTCAATATAAACAGGGAGCCCTGAATACAAATGCCGATGCACTTTCCAGAATAGAACTTCTGAATAATAATGAAAATAGCACAAGCCCAATTGATTCGGACCTAGATAAAATTTTGGAAACGATCAATCCTTTAGACATAAACTCCTCTGACTTTGATGAACTTCTGAATGACATAGCAAGGACCGAAAATGACGAATCTGACGACATAAATTCAATGTTAGGAAACGCCCCAAGCATGCGTACTGGAATTGATACGGATTCCGGCCAAACGGTACACTCAAATTTTTTGGGAAACACTATCATCCAAATTCAAATCAAAGACGAACCAATAAATTACTGTAGGAACCAAATCATTGTTAAACTTAGCAACCAATCCCTAACTAATCCAGTCAGGGTAGACAAACCGTTCGACAATACTACACGCATTACAGTCCGCTTTTATCAACCAAATTTAGAACGAGAAGTCACTAAATTTGTGAAGGAATTTCTCAGACCGCAAGTAATTTATGGCATCTACTTTGAAAATGACATATATGAACAATTTGTAAGGATAATGACATCCAACTTCACCCACTCGCAACTTAATCTGACCAAATACACTAAATTCGTAAAAGACATAATCAATAAAGAAACCCGCCGGGACAAAATAGAACAGTATCATAACGGAACAACTAACCATAGAGGAATCGACGAAACCTACAAAAAATTACGCCAGGAATTTTATTGGCCAAACATGAAGTTTGACATCCAAAAATTCATAAACAATTGCGAGATCTGCTTAAGGTGCAAATATGATAGGAACCCAATTAAAACTAAATATAATATTACCCCCACCGCTTCACGACCCTTTGAAACAATTCATATTGACAGCCTCACGATAGAGGGATCCAAATTCATCACCATCATAGACTCATTCTCTCGATACGCTCAAGCGTATGGGGTCAATGCGTCCAGCAGCCTAGAGATCGTTAATGCTCTGGTAAAATATTTTACCCACCATGGACTTCCGACCACTGTCATCTCTGACAATGGATCCGAGTTCCGTGGCTCGTTGGTGAAAGAATTATTATGCTTACACAAAATCAACATCCATTTTATAAGTTCTCAGCACCCAGAATCCAATGGACTCGTGGAACGTTTCCACTCAACCCTCATTGAACATGTGAGGATTTTAAACAACCGAGAAGAATTTAAAAAAGATTCCATTAGAACCAAGGTCAACTATGCAATTGTGGCGTACAATAGTTCGATTCACTCAGTAACAAACTTAACTCCATTTGAAATACTGTACGGACATGTGGGGAATAAGACTCTACTAGACCTTGACATTGAACGGACGTTACTAAACGACTATTTAGCTAAACATAAAGACAGAATGAAAGTACTTTACAATAAAGTGACTGATGGAAATTCAAATTTTAAAGAAAAAGTCATTGATAACCTAAATTCAAAACGAGAGGAACTCCCGGTAATCCCTAGTAAAATTTATGTGAAAACCGTTCAAAAACAACAAAAAACCAAAGCTAAATATAATAAGGAAGAAATGAAAAATATTGACCCCGAGTTGAAAATAGCTACTATTGAACCTAGACACCATAACACAGTGGACAAAATCCACCTCTCTAACATCAAACGCCCCAGAAAATTTTTGGAGACTGACGTCCAGATGGCATGGGATCCCCACTTAAAGGAATCCGAAATACTAGTGAAGAAATTTGGTCTGACTTTAAGACGAGGCGATCTTCTTACTCTGAAGGAACGGGCATGGCTTAATGATAACATCATAAATTTCTACTTGGAATTAATTAATAACACTTTCCCAGATGTTCATTGTTTCAATACGTTTCTGTATCCCTCTATGCAAGCTGGCGGATATAGAAGGGTTAAGAGGTATTCCCGAGAAATCGACATATTTGGAAAAGATCTTATTTTGATACCGATCCATGATCAAAACCATTGGAGTTTAGTAGGTGTTATTCCTCCAGAAAAACGAATATTCTATTTAGACTCGATGAACCGAAATGGGGAGGATATAGTCAGGTTAATCTGGACATACTTGAAGGAGGAATATAGGCATAAGAGAAATTCTTTGCTCAAACTAGGAGAATGGGAACTAAGTCAAACGATTGATGCACCTCAGCAAATTGCCCAATCTGGCGACTGTGGTGTCTTCCTCTGCCAGTTCGCCAAAATGCTTGCCAACGCTGAATACCCTGACTTAGACCCCAAATCCACCCACGACCTACGTAAACAAATGTGTTCAGAAATCCTTTCGGCTAAATTGTTTCAGGAGCCTGCTGCTTTACCTCAGCCTGGTGACCTCAACTGACATTATGAATGTCACCACCAATCAAGGGATCTTGGCAATAAACCTAGGGAAAGCTCAGGTCATTCACTCTGAGCATACACTCGTTCATTACCTCAACTTAACTTCACTAACCGCCGAAGTTCAAAAACTCCAGTCGGAAAACGATGAGATATCGGACAGAATTCTCAGAGCTGAACTCTCAAATGAAACTCAAGCCCAGACAGACATCATACACTACACCATGAAGCTGATTACGGATAAACTTAGCAATATAAGGGCCTTAGAGGAACATTTTCCCCGGCCTAGGCGAGGAGTAATGAATGGTCTAGGTAGTATTATCAAGTTCATAACAGGTAACCTTGATAATACTGACGGTGAACGCTACGATAAATTGCTCGCACAACTAAAGGAGGATAACATAGGTGTGAAGAATCAGATGGAAAACCATTTTTCTATCAGTACTTCGATAATCAATAATTTCAAAAATTCTATCCAAACCATAAATGCAAACAATAAAGCCATCTTGCGGAACTTCCAGCGACTTGATGAAGTTAGCTCTCAACAAACCCAAATTTCCCGATACACCAGATCCTTGACCAACTTACAAAATCTCTCAACCCTTATACTCTCACTCCTGCAGGACGTAGAGATCTCCCTTACCTTCTGTAAACTCCGTACCTTCCACCCCTCAATTATTCATCCTAACGAGCTCCTAGAAGAACTCAAAAAGATTGCCCACTCGACTGGAAGTTATTCACCCACTGTTATCAACGATAAACTAATTAACGAGATGGAGTCCCTTGCGAAAGTAAATTGTCATGCAGCTGATGACCAGATCGTCTATTTCATCGATATTCCAATTTTCCTAAACACAAGTTTCGACCTTTACCACCTGACTTCCATCCCTTCCAAACTAGTTGATCACTACTTCACCATTTTGCCGCGCTACAGATACCTTCTTCAATCTGAGAACACTGGTGAAATCATACCATTGGAGGCAAAATGTCCATTTGATAAGATATTCTACTGTCCTCAATCAATAACTTCTATTGAAAACCCAATCTGTGAACGGTCCATACTTCACGCAAGTAACATCGAAGACTGCGACCGAGCTCGTCTGGAAATTGCCCACAACCATATTCATTTCCTCAAAGAGATAAATCAGCTTTTGCTTGTTTTTCCTAATGAAGATAAAGTAACAATTGTAAGTAACCTAGATACCACTGTATCAACCTTGCAAGGTATTTATCTCTTAAATATCAATGATAGTGAGATAATTTACGGTCAGCAAACAATTAGGAACATTCGTCAAACCTCTGCCAACTCCAAGTTTCTAGAAAACTTTCAACCTTTCCCTCTGGCAGCACCTCAACCAGAAATTACCATGCAGCTAACAGATTTAGAACTTGACGATGTTCCACGACAAGTTTTTGTACCAGTAGACCGTTACATTACAACCTCCAATTTAAGTATCATAATCCTCTATATCCTGTTATCTATAAGTATCATTTGCTGTGTCATTCGATATTTTTATAGAAACTATAAACGTTATGTATTAGCCCAGATGGCACAAACCAATGTAGGGAACGTTTCGGAACAGTGTTAACTAACTAAATTCAGAATATTGTCCTCAAGGTAGTAATAGCTGTATTAGGTGTGTTGTGTAGTATGTTAATGATAATTGTTCATGATAATGATAACTTTGTTAATGATAACTTTGACGTATGTCATTTTTTTTATTACTATTTTTGTATTATTTGTACTATTGTACTGTTACTGTTGTACTAGTACCATAATTCGTTCCCATCTCGCTGTCACTTGGCGGTCTCGAATCTTATGGAGGGAGGAGTTACCTACGATGTTAACATAGTTTGCTGCGCTCAGCAGTCAGAGGCTATCCGAGGTTATATTAACACCGCGGCGACCCTTTCCTAGTCAGTTCTTCGCAGTCCGTCTTGTTGTTCGTGTCCATTCCGTTATTCTCTGTCAAAACTCTGTATTGCCAACCGTTAAACAACTGTTTTTCGAATAAAAGTGTGTTAAGTGGTTTTTTAAAAAGTGTTTTATTAAACCAACAAATTTAAGTTATATTTAGTGTGTATCTTTATAATATTTGTAATTAAATATTTAAAGATGAAACCTCTTCAATCGCAGAACCAAGAATAATTATATTTTCCTAAACATGCCAACATCAACAGGTGAGGGAATAATTGCAGGTGATTAATAATTTGTAATATTGAGTAACTGGATTCTGATTCTAAAACTGAAATAAATGACGCCACAATACCCCCCTCCTTAATAAAAAACCATATCTCTGAAACGGACTGGTGGTCGGGTAATTCTTCCGCTCCGTGTGGTCTTGGTTCTCAACACCCAGGGTGTTGTGTGTGATGATGCAGGAGTCGTAAGTTGTGTTTCTTCCGTTGATGTTCCTTCTGGTGCTTCATCTTGCTGTGTTGATATGTGTGGCTGTATCGAAGGTGTAGAAGCTGTTGTCCGATATGTTGATGATGCTGGTTGGAATTCGATTGTTCGTGTCTCCTCTTCTTGTAACTCATTATTAGCGATATAAGCTGGTTTTAACCTTCCGATTTCTACCGGTACCTCTTTCCCTCTTCTGTTAATGATGTATGTTTTGTGTCCTGCTTACTACTAAAAATGGTCCGTCGTATGTTGGTTGCAGTGATCGTCTGACTCCATCGTTCCTAATAAATATATGACTGCAATTTTGAAGATCAGGATGTACAAAAACTTTAACGCGAGTATGGTGCTGAGCTGGCGTCGGTTGTAATCGGTTCATTGTTTGTTTCAAAGTGTCTACAAAAATTTGCTGTGGTGTGATGGTCGTACTTTCGTCTATAAATTCGCCTGGAATCCGCAAAGTAGTTCCATAAACTAGTTCGGCAGTGCTGCAATTGAGATCTTCTTTCACTGCTGTTCTCATACCCAAAAGCACTGTAGGGAGAACATCAACCCAACGCTCTGTAGCGTGACATTTGATGGCTGATTTTAACTGCCGGTGGGTGCGTTCCAAAATTCCGTTGGCTTTAGGATTGTATGCTGAGGTTAGCGAATGGTTGATTCCTAGTAATTTCACCAAATGACGGAAAAGTTCGCTTTCAAACTGTCTCCCCCGGTCAGTCGTGATTTTCTCTGGAGTACCAAACCTACTCACCCAATTGGTATAAAATCCATTGGCTACAGTTTCGGCCGTACAGTCCTCTAGCGGAATCACTTCTGGCCATCGCGTATAGCGATCTATACAGGTCAAGGCGTACGTGAAACCTCTACTTGGAGGAAGAGGCCCTATCAAGTCGATATGTACGTGCCTGAAGCGGTCTGAAGGTGGAGGGAAAATCCCTATTTCTCCATACGTGTGTCTCTGGACTTTACATTTTTGACAAGCGTTGCATGTTTTGACCCACTCTGCACAGTCTTTGGCCATGGATGACCACACAAAACGCTGTTTCAACATTTTGAGAGTGGCTTTCCTACCTGGATGGGACATTTGGTGAACACTGTCAAAAGCCGCTTTCCTGAACTTGGTTGGAATAAAAGGTCGAACGAATCCTATGGAAATGTCGCAATAGATTGACACATCTGCTCCTGACATTTTGATTTGTTTCCATACCAATGATGAACCTGAGATAGAGGGTGGTAAATCTTCCTCCCGCTGTTCCAAACCCACCTGAGAGTAGTCGACAGCTTCTATCTCTAGGCGTGAGAGACAATCTGCAACCATGTTATCTTTCCCTGTTATATATTTTATATCAGTTGTAAACTGCCCAATGTAATCCAATTGACGTGCTTGTCTAGGGGAAGCTTTGTCCAATTTTTGATGGAAAGCAAACGTCAATGGCTTATGATCTGTAAAGATCGTAAAAACTCTCCCTTCCAACAAATGTCGGAAATATCGCAGGGAAGAATATGCTGCGAGTAGTTCTCGATCATAGGCACTGTACTTCGTCTCAGCTGGGGAAAGGCGTCTAGAGAAGAACCCGATTGGTTGCCAAGCCTCATTCACAAATTGTTGGACACTGCCTCCTACTGCTGTATTTGAGGCATCAACCATTAGTGACCATGGCACATTGGCTTGTGGGTAAGCTAACATAACGGCGGATTTCAGTTCGTTTTTGCAACAGTGGAATGCTTGAATGGCTTCTGGAGATAATTGAATATCGGCATCTTGTTTTCCTGTATATCCTTTCAAATAATTGGATAACACCACCGTATGACGTGCTGCTTTACTTACGAATCTCCTATAAAAATTAAATAATCCTAAAAATCTTCTTAAGCCCAAAACGGTTTTTGGTGGTTCGAATTGTTCGATTTTTTCAACTTTGGAGGGTGATGGTTTTACTCCTTCTTGTGATATTAAATGTCCTAAAAATTCAATTTCTGTCTTCCCAAATTCACATTTAGTAGGATTTATTACTACGCCGTACTCACGAAATCTCTGGAATAAAGCACGTAAATCAGACATATGCTCTTCCTCAGATGCGCTTGCGATTAAGCAGTCATCTATATAATATATATTATGTTCTTACGCTTGGTAGTCCTCTTGTCAATTCATTCATGAATCTTTGGAAGGTCTGCGCAGCATTGCAGAGTCCAAATGTCATTTGTGGAAATTCAAATAGTCCAAATGGCGTGATAATAGCTGTCTTCTGAATGTCGTCAGGAGCCATAGGTATCTGGAAGTAGGCTTTTAATAGATCTATCTTTGAGAATATACGTTTACCATGAAGATCGTGTGTCTATTGAGAGTTGAGCAACTGGACCTCTACACTAGCTTGGATGATCTACTCGTTGGAAACCCATGTGTTACAACATCATGTGATTTTGACCAAAATTCCCCAGTTCTATTATTGTCGTCGTTCAGAGTTTTATTCTAAAATACAACTTTCCATTTTCTGACATTTCAGTACCATCTTCTACTGTTAAACAGAATAACACTCTGCAATAGGTTATGGGCCCAGAGAACATGTCAGAAGACAGAGTTACGACCACGATTGAGAAACTTCGAGATGAAGATGGGTTTGCAATATGGAAGTTCAAGATTCAAACTCTTCTTGAAGCGGACGACATGCTTAGTTTGATAAATGGTGAGTCGCAAAAACCCGTTTTAGCTGCAGGGGCTGATGAAGCGGCAGTTGAAGATTTCAACAGAGTACTGAAGGAATGGAAGAAGGCAGACGCCAAAGTCCGTAAGCTCATTGTAACAACTGTAAGTGACAATGTGACTGTGCTCATCATGTCCTGTCAAACAGCCAAAGAGATGTGGGACAAATTGTTGTCTGTTTTCGAACATAGGTCAGGAAACAATCTGTTCAGCGCACAAGAAAGGTTCTTTAAGTACGAAAAAAATCCTGAAGATAACATATCTACGCATATCTCAAAGTTGGAGAGCATAGCAAACCAAATGCGTACATTAGGGGAACCGCTCTCAGAAAACATGCTGATGACCAAAATACTGACAACATTGCCTTCCACGTTTGACCATTTTTTTAGTGCCTGGGAGTCAGAAACAGCAGCTAACAGAAATCTAGGAAATCTCACTGCTCGACTTCTTAACGAGGAAAAACGAATTTTAGGAAAGCAAGATAATGTAGCATTATCAGCTCAGCGCAACAGTCAACAGCACAAAATTAAGGACTTAGTGTGTGGGTATTGTAAAAAGCCAGGACACTTTAAGCGAGATTGCAGGAAGTTACAGAACAAACTTGCTGCTCTAAATAAGTCGCGAGCCAGTAACATGGCGTTGATTAATGTTTCTGATGAGGCCATTGCAGACTGTGAGTGGTATTTAGATTCTGGGGCTACTGATCACATGTGCTTCATTCGAGAATGGTTTTCGAATTTTGAGTCCCTTCAACCGGTTCCAGTCAAGATTGGAGATGGGTCAAGCATTCATGCAACAGGCACAGGTGACATAAACGTCATGGTTTTTGGAGGGGGGGCGTGGACCGCAAGGTATCTGAAAAATGTTTTGTACATTCCAGACTTGAAAAAAAATTTGTTCTCTGTCTCAGCTGCAATGGAAAAGGGAATGGATTTGTTTATGAGTGGTAATAAATGTGCTCTTTCAGATCACCAAGGAAATGAAATCGCCACTGGTTTTCGGAAAGGTAGGCTCTATAAAATGGAGTTCAAAGTTCTGGAGCCCAGTCGTCATGCCTGCATCATAGAGTCAATATACCTGTGGCACTGCAGGCTAGCGCATCAAAATGTCGAGCATTGCAAGAAAATTCTGGAACGTAAGAACATCAAGGTCAAGAATATTCAAGGTAATCCAAAATGTGAAGGGTGCATCTTAGGAAAACAACACAGGACACCGTTTAGAAGTAGCGAAACTATTTCCTCTGGTCCAGGTGATCTGATTCATGCAGACCTAGCAGGTCCCATGGAGTGCAATTCAGTCGGAGGATCAAGATACTTTCTGTTGTTTAAAGATGACTACTCGCATTTTAGAACAGTCTATTTTATAGCACACAAAAGTGAGGTGCAGAACAAGCTCGAGACATTCTTGAAACTCACTAAAAATACTTTAGGGCATGATATAAAAGTTCTCAGGACAGACAATGGACTTGAGTTTTGTAATAATGCCATAAAAACAATGTTGGAATGTAGAGGTATCATTCACCAACGAACAGTCCCCTACAATCCCGAACAAAATGGTTCAGCTGAGCGGGATAACAGGACCATTGTTGAAGAAGCTAGGAGTATGCTGCATGAAAAAAACTTGGAAAAACGCCTTTGGGCTGAAGCAGTGAACACTGCAGCATATGTTCTTAACCTGACTGGGACAAGTTCTGTGCAAGGCAAAACGCCGTTTGAACTTTGGCACAATAATGATTGTGGGATCAGTCATTTGAGGGTGTTTGGATCTAGAGTATTCGCACACATACCAAAACAAAAGAGAAGCAAATTCGACCCCAAAAGTAAAGAAGGCATTTTTGTCGGGTATGATAGCTGTGTGAAAGGATACAAAATTTATTATCCTCTACAAAATAAATTTGAATTCAGTAGGGATGTAATTTTCTTAGAGGACCAGGTGTATCGGGGAAGTAGCAGTGTTGATAGTTGCGTTGTCAGTATAGACATTGATTCTCAAGTTGAAGGTTCCGAAACTGCTCTACCATCTGCAATAGTTAATCCCAAAGCCCTCATAGATCATCCCGAAACTCCCATAGAACAACCTTCAAGTAATGAGGCAATTCAAGTTCCTATAGCCGTACAACAATTGTCCTGTAATGAAATTTTACCACGTCCAATAGCTGTTTCGTCTGAAGATACCAACAGGATGGGGCAGGCTAAATCTTTTTACAAATTGAGAGAACGCAAGCCAGCCAAACAGTTCACGTGCTGCACCGCTATGGCAGTCAATTCAGAACCCCAGAGTTATGAGGAGGCTGTGAAGAGCCCTGATGCTGACAAATGGAAGCAAGCAATGAAGGAAGAGCTGGACTCCCTGCATAAAAATGGAACCTGGGAACTCGTAGAATTGCCTCCAGGAAGGTCAGTAGTAGACAATAAGTGGGTGTTCAGGATTAAGCAGCCCAGCGGTCGGTACAAAGCCAGGCTAGTTGCCCGAGGGTTCTCACAAAGTTATGGGGAAGACTACCATGAAACATTCAGTCCTGTTGTGAGGTATGAATCTGTGCGAACGGTTTTGGCTTTGGCAGCTGCCGAAAATATGGATCTAGTTCAGTTTGATGTTAAGACGGCATTCCTGTATGGGTACTTGGAGGAGGAAATTTTCATGAAACAACCAAAAGGTTTTCTGGATGGGACGAATCGGGTATGTCGGCTTGTCAGAAGCTTATATGGACTGAAACAGGCTCCACGATGTTGGAACCAGCGATTCGCTCAGTTTCTAAAGACGTTTGACTTGAAAGTATCTGAAGCTGACAGCTGTGTGTTCATGAGAATTGATGGAGAAACAAAGATAATAATTTCTATATTTGTAGATGATGGACTAGTAGCGACAAAAAATTATGACTGTAGAATAATATTGGAATTTCTGAAAACCGAGTTTGAAATAACTACTTCTGATGTACACGAAGGTGTGTATCTGGGCCTAGAAATACAAAGACATGTAGACGGCTCAATTATGCTCACACAAACAGAGTACACTAGCAAAGTATTGACAAAATTTTGTATGGACGAATGTAAGCCAGTATCAACTCCAGCAGATAAAACTGTACTAAAGCCCAATGACGATTGCGTGGAGGCAGTGGGAGTACCATACAGGGAAGCGATTGGAAGCTTACTATACCTAGCGATTGCAACAAGACCTGACATAGGGTTTGCCGTCAACCACGCCAGTCAGCATGTAACAAATCCAATGGTCTCCCACTGGAATCACGTGAAACGTATATTTAGATATTTGAAAGGAACGAAGACCCTGGGTCTGAAATATCAGTCACAACCAAAACCAGAGATATATGTGTACACGGATGCGGATTATGCTGGAGATGTAGTAACTCGTAGGTCAACATCTGGTTTAGTAGTGAAGTTGGGGAACGGGCCCATTATTTGGTCGTCACAGAAACAGAGAGCTGTTAGTCTATCGACAAGCGAATCAGAATATATAGCTGCAAGTCTTGGTGTTCGGGAGTTGACCTGGGTGAAAAGACTACTAACAGAGCTCACTGGAGAGGAAGGAAATGCTACGCTGTTCGTGGATAATCAGAGTGCCATTCGCTTGATCAAAAATCCGGAATTTCATAAAAGAACTAAGCACATTGATGTTTCGTATCACTTCATTCGGGAGAAACTTGAACAGAAGCTATTTACTCTTCAGTATGTGGAATCCAAACGCCAAATTGCTGATATTATGACGAAACCTTTGGAACGACTAAGCTACCTTGCGTGTAGGCAGGATTTGAATCTCATCAAGAAAGAAGAGTTCCAGTCCAGCTGCAGTGGGAGTATTGAGAGTTGAGCAACTGGACCTCTACACTAGCTTGGATGATCTACTCGTTGGAAACCCATGTGTTACAACATCATGTGATTTTGACCAAAATTCCCCAGTTCTATTATTGTCGTCGTTCAGAGTTTAATTCTAAAATACAACTTTCCATTTTCTGACATTTCAGTACCATCTTCTACTGTTAAACAGAATAACACTCTGCAATAGTGTCAAATCCTGGATATTGGGTAATGGATACCGGTCTGGTTTTGTAATTCGGTTAAGAGCGCGATAGTCCCCACATGGCCTCCAGTCACCTGTCTTCTTTGGGACCATGTGCAAGGGGCTAGCCCATGAACTTTTTGACGGTCGGCAAATACCTTGTTGTAGCATGAAGTCAAATTCTTTCTTTGCTATAGCTAGTTTTTCTGGATCTAAACGTCTGAATTTACATGCAATAGGTGGTCCTTTTGTTTCTATGTGATGCATTACATTATGCTTGGCTGGTTTCATTTCCAGCGCTGGCCTTGTGGTATCTTTGAATTCTCTTAATAGTTCTTCGTATTGCACGGGTGATCTCTTGATACCTATTGTTCTTATAGAAGGTATCTTACATGTACTTACAATACCTCTCTTCGATACTGTTGTCATTTTATCGCGCAGTTTTTGTTCTTTGAGGTCCACTAGAAGTCCGTAGTGCTCTAGGAAATCGGCGCCTATGATAGGCTTGCTAACAGATGCGATTACGAATGGCCACGAGAAAGATCGACGTAATCCCAGGTCAAGGGTAAGTAGTCTAGTGCCGTAGGTCTTTATTTCGGAACTATTTGCTGCAAATAAACGGTATTTAACATTTACGCGAGAGTCAATATCCGAAGGAGGAATGACCGAAACGTCAGCCCCAGTATCAATGAGAAAACTCAGTTTGGTACTATCATCTTTGATGAATAAGCGGCTAGTATTTGGGCCTAAATCATCTGCCGCACTCAATGATTGGCCTGACTGTTTTCCGATTTCTCATATTTACCAAATTTACATGGAGGTTCACATTTTCGTGCTTTATTACCCCAACGATAATGAAATATACACATACACTTATTGTTTCTGGTCTGATCTTGACGAGAACGTGAGTTAGGTCGTTCTCTCGAGTTTGAATTACTCCTAAAATAAGGCCTACTTTGACGTGTGCTTAGAGCCTCTACTTGTTTCGTTAGTGTTTCAATTTTTTCGTCTATTGATAAGTGGGAATTATCTGAGCTAGAAGATTTACTTCGTGTTGATTCGACAGCATTAATTGTTGTTCCACCGAAATCACATGTTTCATGAACCTGATCAGCTAATGGCACTAATGCAGCTAGAGTTTGTTCTGAGCTCACCAATAGTATGCTTCTAGTACTCGCAGGAAGGTGTTGCATCCACATTGATTTCAATAATTGATCGGGTTGTTTGTTATTTGCAAGTTCACACATCTCCCTATGTAACTCACTTGGTTTCTTGTCGCCTAATGTTATCTCTTTGAAGAGACGCTGTAGTTTTCTTTCTTCAGAAACTCCAAAACAAGATAT
The DNA here is from genome assembly GCA_963920205.1 of Stenodema calcarata. Classification (NCBI taxonomy): domain Eukaryota; kingdom Metazoa; phylum Arthropoda; class Insecta; order Hemiptera; family Miridae; genus Stenodema; species Stenodema calcarata. The sequence continues at coordinate 26,512,047 of OY986059.1, read as the reverse complement.
GAGTCTTTCTTTCAAAGTCTGGTATTTGTTCCCTTCAGGAGGATTTATGATAATATCGCTTACTCTTGTACATATATCAGTCTCTATAGAACCAAGGATTAGATCATACTTGTCTTCATCGATCGTTATCCCTTTAACTCTGAACTGAGCCTCGACTTGCCGAAACCAAATAGGCACGTTCTGTTTCGAGAAAGGTGGGGCCTTGAAATTAATGCACGGTTTTGTCGTCACGGGCGCTTCTTCAGCATAAGCAGATCCATCTCCAGCTTCCATCATCACGTCGGGGTCACCAGTTTTTAGTGTGTATCTTTATAATATTTGTAATTAAATATTTAAAGATGAAACCTCTTCAATCGCAGAACCAAGAATAATTATATTTTCCTAAACATGCCAACATCAACAGGTGAGGGAATAATTGCAGGTGATTAATAATTTGGAATATTGAGTAACTGGATTCTGATTCTAAAACTGAAATAAATGACGCCACATATATATAATTTTAGATTGGGGAAACAAACAGAACAGATAAAACTCACATAACTCGTCTGAACGTTTCGCACCAAGCGTCGTCGGCAGACTCAATGTACTATATGTATATATATATCATAAATATATTATATTCAACAGATATACCTATAGGTTTTTGCGGTCGCCGATTCCAAACCTGAGGTCTGTTGACCTTCATCGGCTCAGGTTTACAGGGTCATGGTCTACAGTTAACCATGAGATGACCCTGTAGACTCTACAGGGTCATCTCATTTATTTATTTATTTTATTTATTTATTATGTTACATATTCTTTATACACAAATAATGTCAAATTAACAAATCTCCCAACATTATTGTGGGCAATAGGCATAAGAATGTGTCGCCTCACAAGAGTTGCGCCAAACTTAATTACTTAATCTTAATTATTTACATTTCTCTTCATGAATAATAAATTAATAAACATCAATTTTCTATATATACATACTAAAAATAATATTTTCTACCTCCGTAATGCCTATTTTTATCAACCACTCATATATTTTCTTTTTATATACATTACGGGCGTATTGTAGTGGGGACCTAAGTGGAGAATCCACCGCACGATGGTTAAGTGGGAGGAAATGATTGGAAAAATCTGAAAGAATTCGTAAATATTCTTCTTAGATTCCCCCAAGTTCGTTGTGTTTGACCGAACAGTAATCTCTTAGTGACCTTTTCTGGCTATTTGACCTTCAGATGACCCTGACGAGGACGTTGCTGAGACAAACATAAGAGCTTCGAAAGAAAATTACTTTAAAGGCAAATTAAAAAAATCCCCAGTCATGCGGCATGACTATAAGAGCGAATTTTCGAAGGACTAATTGGTTTTATGTAAATGGTCTTCATTAAAGAACATGATGTCCATGAAGAACATCTCAAGTAACAACCACGTTTCTTCATCTTCAACGTGCTCCAGTTTGAGAGCGGAAGATACCTATAGCAATTCTGACTTCCCAATCTTATTCAGCGTGTAAAAACCTTAAAAATGAGGTGTCACTTGACAGACCGTTTCATTTTGGGAATTTACAACAACCCTAAAACCCCACTCAGCTTTTGGACATTACAACGCTGAACACGACGGAGAAGTCAGAATTGCGATATCGCATTCCGTCATAAGATTAGAGCAGATTAACCATGAAGAACGTATTCTTCATCTTCAAAGTACCTACTCATGTTTGCGAACGAAATTAGGGATCGCAATTCTGACGTTACGATCGCATTCAGCGTATAAAAACCTTTAAGACCGTTTGAACTTCTGCGATCGTGGAAGGCTCATTCAGCCGAGGGTGAATGACATTCGTGCTTAAATTCATGTTGGTAAGTGATCCAGGATCTGGGATAGTCTCGGCGAGATATTCCTCCCATTGCAGCAATGAGACTTCAGAGCGCTTGTTTTTCAATCTTCTAACTGCCGCCCAAAACTCCCGTGCGTTTACCCAAATCTTCCTTCAATTTTTGAATAAATTGCTTTTCTTCGTATTTTTTCTTTGCAATGTATCGCTTCTTAGCAAGAAGATACTCTCCCAAGGCTTCAGTGTCCGTCTTCCATCTTCTATATGCTGCTTTCACCGCGTTCTTCAAATCCTGGCACTCCTTACTAAACCATTTACATTTAGGTAGATTTCGATTACCCTGCGACATGGTTCTGCAAAGTCCAACTTCTTTTAAAATGTATAAGATTCCGTCTTTGATTGTTGCATAATCATGGTCTTCGTTCCCAGTGATGTCAAGTCCATGTAAGACCCAGTTCTTGAACGATAGTTGAAAATCCTCTGCTTTTTTTGGATCCCATACTACCCTAACACACCTGGCTTCGGACATCCTACTTAATGGTGTATAGTTGCCTTTGAGCTTGGTTTGTATAAACAAGCAGCATTCTGAATGATCAGTAATTAATCCCAGTTTATTTTGTATGGCAAAGTCTGATGCACAACTAAGAGCGACGTCATTGAGCCAACATAAATCGATTGTACTTTGACCCTGAATTCCCATAAAGCTGAAGTATTCCTTGTTGTCGCTTTTGCTCCGTCCATTCACGATCGTGTATCCGTATTCCTCCATGATTTCGACAAGTTTTTTCCCCACCTGATCAGTTTTCCAGTCCATTGATTTCCGGCTTGCCGAAAAGGAAGTTTCTTGGAACAATACTTCCTCGCCTTGGTTCAGGATACCCACCCTTGCATTCCAGTCACCTATCATAAATATTCGGTATTCGACGAATTTACACAAGAGTGTTCAATATACCTATGAGTTCTTCAAAAAAATCCGTAGAGTCAGCCTTGGTGTTCATATAAATGTTTCCTATAACCATCTTAAGATTTTCTACAACTAGAATAACAAAAAATCTAGAGCATGCCAGCAATTTAACATCACCCAGCTCTTTTCTAACTAATGTTACAATTCCACCTTTGGCCCTACCAAGCGGATTGCAAGATTGCACAAGATTCGTAAGCATTATACTCCCGAAGAAAATTTGGAAAATTAATATTTTTTTCTGCCCAAGTTTCTTGGAAACAAACAATACTAAAGCTAAGAAGAAAATTAAGTTGATCTGGGGTTAAACTAAACAGGTTTCTCGCTCCGTCCATATTCCAGCTCAATATTCTACAGTCAGTATTACCTATTGTCTGCTATTTTTTTCCAATTGGCTCACTCGAAAAGTCGCGCTGCGTCTTCTTTCTCCACCTTTGCAGTTCTGGGCTAGATTGATCCTCTTCTCGTTTCCTTCGCGTCGGGGTCGAGAGTGTTGCCTGCTGACGTCCGATTTTTTCAACTAATCTTTCCGACTGTTGGCTGGGCTGCATTTCAAAGGTCTGACGCAGCTCGCTTAGCGACCAAGCTTGTTTATTCACAATCAGCTTGTCGTATTTAATATAGGCCTGCATCCCGTCGTTCCTCGCAACTTTACGATAATTCACTAACTCCTTCTGGATTTCCCGTACGTGAAGGGGTAGGTCTTCTCTAAGCGAAATATTAGTTCCCATCAGTTTTTTCGCTGCCTGGAAGCATTCAATTTTACACCCGGGTGTAGAAAAGGTAATCAATATTGGATTTGGGGCCGTAGCTCTACAACCCAAGAATTTCACCGCTATCACTTCCCTGTCTGAAATAATCAGGTGTAGTTTTGTTAGGAGAAACTCCAGAACCGCCGTTCTCAGTGGCATGTCTTTATTTGGGACCCAATTGAAGATGATGAGATTATTAATCCTTTCCCGGTCCCGCGAGTGCTGAATAAATTCTTCAAATGCTGCACAATTATCCTCAACTTTTTTGACTCGGGTGGTGAGCTCGTCAAGTTTCTTCTTTTGTTCTTTCATACTACTTTCTATCAATTCGAACTTCCCCAACTTGTGATTTATTTCCGCTATATCGCCCCTGATTGACGACAGCTCTTTCAGTTTATCCAACACATCATCCAACGTCGCCGTCATTCTGGCCGTCATTTGTTATTGTTGATAACAAGCGATACCGAACTTTAAGCTTAGAGGTGAGCCGGTCAAGCGACCCGGTCCGTAGCCGTGGAGGGGAAGGCTATACGCCCCACCGCCTTCCGCACCTTCTTATCAACGCCGCACACCGAATCACTAGGCGAATCGCGAAAAATCGGCCGAAAAGAATTATTGATCACTAGCTAGTACTGATAATATCGAGAAACTTTTTAGAAGCCTGTCAATTGCCAAGACAGATTGTTTGTGCAAATTTGAACTTTTTATCTCAATCCTATCGAGAGTTAACGTCTGGAATGACACATACATAATATGTATGTGTCATTCCAGACGTTAACTCTCGATATTATAGGTATATGTATATATAATTTTTGGTGTCTATTGGCAGTGGATTCAGGATGGTCTGAAACGGATTTTGGTATAAATTTTTTTCGAAAATTCGAGTTTTAAAAATTGTGGACCGAGAACAATAGCTACATTTTCTTCGAAAATTCGCTAAAAGATACCTACCTACGTAATTTACCTACATGCGAAGATGCCAAGCAATATTTATAAATATCACTACCACTATCGATACTTCGAGAAACTTTTTAGAAGCCTGTCAATTGCCAAGACAGATTGTTTGTGCAAATTTGAACTTATTATCTCAATCCTATCGAGAGTTAACGTCTGGAATGACACATGTGTGTATACATAATATGTATGTGTCATTCCAGACGTTAACTCTCGATATTATAGGTATATGTATATATAATTTTTGGTGTCTATTGGCAGTGGATTCAGGATGGTCTGAAACGGATTTTGGTATAAATTTTTTTCGAAAATTCGAGTTTTAAAAATTGTGGACCGAGAACAATAGCTACATTTTCTTCGAAAATTCGCTAAAAGATACCTACCTACGTAATTTACCTACATAAGAAGATGCCAAGCAATATTTATAAATATCACTACCACTATCGATACTTCTTATATCACCAAAAAGCTACATAGAGTTCCTAAGAGATAAGCTCATTATGGAAAGGCCGTATCTAGTGGCCTTATCTAAGCCGAGCAACTTTTGGATGGTAACCAAATAAGTCAGCTTTGACAGAAGTGGCCTAATCTAAAATTAACGCTATGTATGAGGCGCTCGACTCAATCAAACTTAACGGAATAAGTTTGAACTCAGCCGAAGCGCATGCGCAGTTGAGATTAGTTCGAACCTTTCTTCTATGACTTATCCCTTAGGAACAAATGTATACATTTGTACAATAAAGTTATCTAAAATTAAAAAAGAAAAAAGAAAAAAAAAAGAAAATAGAAGAATAATGACATTCGAACCTGATTTCTTCGAGGTTATGCTTCCTCAGTAAATCGCACGTTGAGCACAAAAGGCTTGCTTTGTTCATGCCAAGAGCCCAACAGTCGTCAGCGGAAAACTCTCCCTGTACAACGACCTGAATAGGGAAGAAAATAATTTATAATTATAATAAAAAAATGTAGGTACATATAATTATAATTTATAACTATATGTAATATAGTTATAAATTATAATTATATGTACCTACATTTTTTATTATATGTAATATAATATATTATATATTATATAATTCTAAAGAATGAATGTGGAAAGAAGAAAGTTTAAACTAATCTAAACATGCCTAATAAACAGAAAATATTCACCATTATAACGCATGTACATAATATACTCGTACATCGAGGGTGAAGTGGCAACAAGGCCTACCTCAAATGGGGCTGAACAACAAGGACTACCTCGAATGGTGTACATGACCTAAGTGATTTTTAAAAATTTTACAGAAGGCACAAAAAACTGTTTATTTTTAAAATTTGGGAACATGACATTGTACGTTATTGAATTTTTAAGGAACGTCAATTTCAATTTTAATAATATTTGAAATAATCAATCGGACTTTTTCAAGCAAGAACTGTAATGAGAATGTATTTCTCATGTGACTTTTGTGGATACAAAAGCTCAACATGTGATAACTGAAACAATAACAATATTGCAGTCACCATAAACTGTTGTAAACCTATTGATGACTCCAATACTTTCCCTCATCAACAGATTTCAAGGGTTTATGGATCTTGAACGTCAAGCCCTATTCTTCCACAAAGCATCTTGAGCCTCGGTTTGTGCAGTGGCTTCGTCATCATGTCTGCTGCTTTGTTCCCTATAGTTTCACCTGACATCACATAGCTCAGATGCTTTTCAGGTCTTCTGGTCAGCGATCTGTCTCGCAAAACTCTTGGAACATTTTTCTGATCTGACTGATCTTCAGGTTGCTGGAGCGCTCCTGCAGATTTGAGCTGAGACGTGTCTGGCTGAATTTCATCCTTTTAGAGGTTTTGGAAAGTTCTTTCAGGTTCAGGTATAGCAGTTGTTGTACCTTGTTCACCTTGTTGTTGAACTGGAGGAAGTAGAGTTTTCTAGCATAGTGGTCTGAGGATGGATATTGTGAAGTGGGTCCTCGTTGAAAATTACGTCGTGATACCTAATCAATGTGTTTCAATGGCGGCTGCTGATAGGAGCGTAAGTTGGATATTGACAGAAAAAAGGATTTAACTATTTGAATCGACGCACGAAACTGCTGCCCTGGTAGGAAGCCCAAAGCTGACCAATCAGAAGCACCTTGGAGCAAAAGGAAGGCTGTGCTCCAGCTCCCCTCCCTTGTCGCAAATTCCTTATGAATTCCCATTGATAACTTTCCAGTTATGAATGGTCGCCCTGTGAGATTGACCATTTAGAACGTTTCAGGGCGCATCACTAACTCGCTGCTCCGCTACCAAGGGCGCTGCTATTCATTCTCCATTCCAATGCCACCAAAGCGGACGAGGTAAATCATTGGAGTTAAATGCCCACTCGCTCGCTTGTTTGCATTTGCCAAGTACTTTCGAAAATAAAAATAAAACTCCCCAAACCGCAGATCACATATGTATTACATAATACAATCGCTGGACAGAGAGAAATGTTGACAGTGATTACAGTGCTGGAGTTGTTCAGCGGTGAAAATTGAACTATCTGTAATCTCAAATCAGCCCGTCATTATTTGATTTTCGCCCGTTGTTATGTTGTCTACTTTTCTGCTTTCTTATCTTATCTTATGAATAATTCAGTAGAGTTCATCAAACTCAACTAGATATTCCCGTTTGTCAGTCGAAGATAAGGCCGAAGATAATCCCAATTCGTGATGTTGGCCGTCCCTTCCCGTCACTTCCTGGACTCGAGCAAACATTGAGAGTGAAAAATCGTCCTGATTCGTGTCGGAAGTTCAACGCCGAATATTGGTGAATAACAAATTATCCTGGGGTAGACACCCGATCAGTAATATCTTTGTTCCTGGGGATGATACCTATGGGTGTTCGTGATAAATATTTTTGTTCCTAGGGTAGACACCCGATTCGTGATATTTTTGTTCCTGGGGTGTTATCGCCAATTTATATACGATAATTTTATTTTATTTTTGTATTCCCCATTATTTACCTCAATGATCACTAACCCCTCACTTTCCCCATAACCGTTTCCTCTACCCATCCTCTTTCCTTCCCCTCCCTGGCAAGAGTTGCTTTCACCTCCACGTTGGTTCTTGCTGAGCTGATATACATTTCAGCTTTAACAATAACATACATTTTTTGGGTTTACCCCATTATGATAATTTCAGAATTTCGTTTTCCGTTAGAGAACATTTTTCATGTCTATTGTACGAGTATGTATTTAATCGCGTTTGTAATTGGAAGATGAGAAAGCTTACAGGATTTATCCCATTTGCATATGGTTGAAATTTGTATTTGATTGAGAAAAGCATCTCTCCCGTCCCCTTCTCCATATTCCCGCTTTATCTATGTGCACCCCCTGAGTTTCAGGGCAGGAGCCGCCACTGGTAGGTAAGCTATGAGGGAACTCGTCCTATGTACAATAAAAACCTTTTCAATTTCAATTTTACAGGTCCTTACTTCCATTCTGATGGTGGTCGAGTACAACAAATTTTACAGGTCCTTACTTCCAATCCATGACTCCCAAAATGCGACAATCAGACAAAAATATCCTTCTCTAAAGTAGTTGTTACAAATGTGCGAAATGTTCTGCAAGGAACTGATCACATGCACAGCTTTATAATCGGTGGGATCGTGTGACTCCGGTCAGTTGGAGTCTCAATTTCTCCTCCAATGAGAACCAGAACCTGGAAAACGAACGAAAAAGCTATAAAAACCAATGAATGAAAACAGTGTCTATTTGAAAATAAGTAAGTAGTTACTTAGGTAGAGGACGGTGGGGCAGTTATGACCACTTCTTGTATTAGTTGGAATGTTGGTCCGACGAATACAAGAAGTGGACATAACTGCCCCACCGTCCCTTCACTAATGTGAGAGATTACAACGTAAGAAAGGTTGGTATTTACCTGTGAAACAGTGGGTTTCGTGTGCCAAAAGCGGATGAAAAAATCTCTGTCATCGAGATTGGAGAAATGGCTGATCTTCCGGTTGAGAAACCGTGTATGGTCTTCTCCGCTCGATAAATTCGTCATCGGAAGTATAATCTGAATCCATTTTTTATGGTACACTTTTTATGGAAAAATGAAAACGAGGCGGGATGAAATTATAAACACAGCTACGAACGAACAGTCAAGCGCCTAAACCAGAAAAGATGAGGTTATAATCAACTGATTAGCCGCTATTCAATACTTTTTCGGGCTGATAAATTTAACGGTCCGTTTTCGCTAATCGGTTCTATAAAGGGTATTGAAAAACAGTTGAATAGGCTCATCTCTCTCTTATCATCTCTTTATCAGTTGGTTATATGGTATTCGTCGGTACACTGTCTCAAGGTTTTAGAACTGACGATTCTAAGGCCCTTATTTTACTGGAGGATCCATCATGACCGCATCATTTTAGCATAAATGACTCCAAAATACGTAGGTCATTCGTTGAGTACCTCAACGCATCTTCAGGGACAATCGAGGTTATCATGTACGATATCCGTAGTCAGTTAAGTCGAATATTAACAGGTAGGCATCATACTATCAACTGTTGATCTCTGAATACCGATAGCTCTGTGTGGCCCATCGTATGAACTCAGTTGTTTCCTCACGGCCGAAACAAGTTTTTGGACGTGAAAATACTAAGTAAAAGTGGTTATACGTAACCAAGATTTGAAAATAAAGAGCAATATCACGCCAATCGTAACTAAATCAAAACTGTACAAACCTCCGCTACATGATGAACAACGAAGAACGCCAAAACAGTCTTGAAAGAACTCATACTGGCTCCGTAAATCAAAATGGTTTAATGAAAATCGCAGACAACGTAAGGATTACAAACACAAATCAAAATCACCTACTCAAAATGAAAACACTATTATTATTATGAGACCAAATTCGATTGATTTCCTAGATTATCAATACCACGTAACCACCACAGAAAACCCTACTATACTACTATACCACTTAAGATGTCAGGTTATGTTTGGGAAGGCTATACCAATTGTTGTTAATTTCGCCCTGGACAAAACCGTGGAGGAACACTTGTATTTTTTTTTTTAAATATTTTTATTTCCAGTATTTTATTTACGAAAAGGTACGTAGGTACATTTTACTTCTTCTGTTTTACAACAGGACAAATCTGTGTAGGCTTAATCTTTTAATTTACATGGAAATTAATCCTCAATATGGGCTAAAGCCCGTGTTAGAGGATGAGTTCTGTATACGATCTGCCCTAAATAAACAATGCTCAAAGATACCATACAACGACATTGAATCATAATTATATAATTTAGTTCATAAGTGTTTCTCGAGGTTACAATTTGCTGCTGGCGTTTAGTTTCAACATGTCTAATTATAATATCATAAAATTCTATCACTTCATTATTTTTATTGAGTGAAGTGTTATTTTTATTTGTTTTATTTTTATTTTTTTATTTTTTTTTATTTAATTATTGATAAGCTTTTCTAAATAGTAGTGGTTTACGTACTTGCTTATATTAAATATATGTAGGAATAACAATCTACAATAGCTATGCCACAAATTTTAAAAAATACCTTGCAATCTGCACTAACAGCAAATAGAAAATTTCTATTTGCTGTTAGTGCAGATTGCAAGGTATTTTTAAAATTTGTGGCATAGCTATTGTAGATTGTTATTCCTACATATAAGTAATGATTTTGCGCTAAAGTTGTACGAGTTTTAGTTAGCTGAATATTTTTAACATGAATAATGTTTTTGCAGTGGCCTACCAGAGTTGAAAAGCGTAACGAAGTTTAAGGGCCGGATTAATAGTCTGGTCTCAAGTGTGAGAGTCACTCACACTCGTGGAAGTGGCCGGGGCCCCCAAGTAAGGATCCCACTGGAGATTGGAATTAATAGTCTGAGTGGGACCCGCACTTTGCTGAGTAAGTACAGGTGTCACTTGGGGGAGTTGGGGTCCGACTTGTGTAGGATCCATGCAGATTTCTTCCAGGGAGGTTACAATCTACCAGGTTATCGCGTGTTGTTAACCATATTTTACGAGTTTGTTTTCGCGGAGTTCTATCAAATTACATAATATTACTATACTAATTACCTACATTCTATGTAATTTGATAGCTTTTTAGTTTGTGAGTTAGGTATGTGACGTTGTTTTGGTGTTGGACGTTTTCGCTCTTCAACACAATAGTGGAAACTGTCTTCAAAATAAACCTAAGCGAACGAACGGTGTTTTCCGTTGTAGATTCTGAAAATTTGTAGTGTTAATTGTGTTTTCCCACTTTATTCTTCGTTTGAAAAGGTATTCATAGAAGAAAGAATTATTAGATACTCGTAAATGGGAAAAATGAAGTGAACGGCTGAGCATTTTTTGATTGCTTACGTTTTCCTATCTTACATTACTATTTTATTTTGGTTGTTCCTAATAAATTCCTCAAACAAAAGTGTTGTCCTTTTACAATTTATTTTGTCTACCTACCCTTCGGCATGGCCGCTCAACAAAGATAATATTATAATAGCACAATGTCATATCACAAAGATAATATTATAATAGCACATACTTAATATGTGCTATTATTATGATAACATGACATAATATTATTATCACATATTATTATTGACATTTTCATGTCTTTCATATGGCACATAACAGAAAAATCGTCACGAAATTTGCTCACGAAAATTGTCCCAAGTCGCCACAATGATGATTATGACCATCAGAAGTGAAGTTGTTCGTTATTGGAATTAGGTAGGTACTTTACAGTTTGATATTACTTCCCAGTTTCGGCCCTGATCATCCTAGAAAGCTGATACTCGGTATACAAACTCTTGAGGGAACTCAAATGATATGCGCATGACTTGATACGAAGTTTGTTTGCACACAACATGAAAATGTCTCAATGTGTTGCAGACTCGTATTTATGACATAATATCTCCATTTTTACGTACCTACATTAACGTTATCCGACATTTTACCTGGCAAGTGTAGTAGAAGAAAAATTACGGTAAGAGGAAAATAGTGGAGGGTGGAAGACTCCAAAATAAGCAATCTAGGATAGTTATGTCAAGGATGATTTACGTCATGAAATTACAAAAAAAAGCGTTTTATTAAGTACAAAAAAATTATTGAAACATACAGAAGAGTTTAATCAATGTGTTTTTAGGCACATCATACAAGCAAGAGCTTATTTTCAGGTCGATGTGAGCAAGGTTGTAGTTTTCTCTTATTCCTCACTGGGCTCAAAATGTAACTCCTTTGCCAAGATAGCCAATATCCCCCATGTGATGATTGGATGCACCAGAGGAACCAGTACCTGCAATATAAGTAAATGATAAGTATAAATAGAGAAGTGAAGCCTGTATTTAACTGAATTAATTTAGAATATTGGCCATTTCGATGAAATTGGCAAACAACTAGCGAAAACGACGAGTTGACAATGCTTGGACAACAGTTTCTTTTAAAATCGGCGTTACTGGCCATCTACAGAGTATTTTCCTGGTCTAGCACATATTTATTTCAAATAAACATCATAATAATTTTAAAAAAAAACAGGCCTTTTCACAGGGCAATTTACAGAATATTTCATCACTCATCGAATCGAGTCAGCTCAACCTAACCTTTGAAAAGTTGCGTATAACTTACCTTTTCAGAATCCTGACGATCAAATTAATCGTGAAACTCCATTGCAGCAAGTAAAATAACGATTTATTTGAATTCGAATTGAATTTGAATTCGAGATCAATTTGAGGGCACATTGTTTTGTTAGCGATGAAAACGCGTTATAGAAACGATCGAACTGATAAGCCGATACTCAAGGTACCTATCGAGGTTACTTGGGATAAATCCCAAGTTTGGCTGGTTCAAGTACGGGTCCCACTCGGAATTTCGTCTACGGGCTGAGTGCAAGTGTGAGGGACCCTGAAGTGTCGATCGTACTCAGGTCTCCAAGTGCCGTCTATAAATACCGATCGGAGACTTGAATAGGGGCTTCTGACCCTCAAGTGTCGACTATAAATCCGGCCCTAAGTCACGAAATTATGTCACGAAGATTTTTAATGATTTTCACGTACAACCGAGCCGTTTCTAGGGAAATGAAACTTCTTTAGTTTTCAACGGACAAAAATCGTTCTCCATTCGTTGGAAAGCCTTTAATTTATGCATAAATTATATACTGCCAAAACCGCTGTAAATATCGAAGAAGCTGAGATACAGCCCTGAGTAAATAAAACTGTAAACAACATATAAAACAACAACTAATAAATTTTCCGCACATTTCTTAATATTTTCCATACAGACAAAGAAAAGGGATAAGGAAAAGGGGAAACGGGACGCAAAAACATTAGGGGTATTCATGGTTTGGTCGTTCGAGATCGAGAACGTCGCGAATGTCGCAAACGTCGCGGTTGCCATGGGAAACGGGATGAGTGCGCATGCGCGGCTTGGGATTCTCGACTCGATCCGTCGAGTCGATTTTCCGGAGTCGGAGGTCTGGTAAAAATCGAGTAGCGATGGTCGAGCTTGGTCGTGAACTGCAGCAGCGCTTCCTAGCGGTGTGATAAGGATACTTACACGGGCGTTGTCATGTGATATCGCATACTTGAGATAACAGTAGTTTAAAAAAAGCAGATCTAGTACTTCATTCATTCGCTCGGAGCGCTGTAACCACGATTTCACTTCGAAACTCGACGGTCATCGAAGGGGGCGTTCATGGTTCAGTCCGTTTGCGACCAGCTCGATTGCGACGATCTCGACAGTCGACTCAAACCATGAATACCCCTATTATTCATGTTTTGCATAGCAAATACCTCGTTCTATACAAAGTATAGAAGAGAAAAGATCCGGGGGGTCCAGGGGGGCTTGCCCCCCTGGCGAGGCCCGAAGCGCCGAGTTTTCTAATCTAAATCGAGTTTGTCTGCTATGTGATGGGAAGACGTAGTTTTTATCCCTGAGCACTTGTTTTACGGAATTTAGTTTTATTAAATCCTCAAAGGGAAGTAGGTAGCTTAATTTTTTTAAATACCTAGAGGAATCAACGGGGGGAGGGGTGGGGCTAGGGGGCTATAGCCCCCCCCCTCCCCGCCAACGGGTCTAAACTTACACTGGGTAAAACGGGAAATTTCTGAGAATATAAATAATTATAACGTGCAATTTAAAGGAGTTTGAAATAAACAAACAGATAAGCTGAGGATTACAGACGGCATCCAATGGTTGAACCTAGTTTGTATTGTAAGTACCCAATGGCGGATCTACGGGGGGGGGGGGGGCTATAGCCCCCCATTGGGTCTAAACTTACACTGGATAAAACGGGAAATTTCTGAGAATATAAAAAATGTAACTTAAGGAGTTTAATAAACAAAACTCCTTAAACTTAATTTAAGGAGTTTTGAAATAAACAAACAGATAAGCTGAGGATTACAGACGAGATCCAATGTTTTAACCTAGTTTATATTTCTGGTAACCAAAGAAAACAAAATGTAATTTATTTAAAATAATTGCTAACCCTGAGACACGAGCAAGAGCACAGCCGCCATTTCGCACAAGAGACCTGAAATCTGAATCCCGCGCCACTCTCTTCTGTTTACATTAAATTCATGAAACGAGACAGTCTGACAAGCGACATCTCATTTTAATGGTTTATTTAGGTAGAACGCGAAGGTGAAGTCAGAATTGCGATATCTTTTTCCGTTCTCAAACTGGAGCACTTTGAAGATGAAGAAACGTAGTTGTTACTTCAGATGTTCTTCACGGTTCATCTGTTCGAATCTGATAATGGAATGAAATATCGCAATTTCGACATCACCATCGTGTTCAGAATTGAAAAATCTATAACCTGAGGTGTTACTCGGCAAAAAAAGGAGACCAAAATTTGTTATGAAACCAGTGTAATAGAGAAATTTTTCATAAAACCAGCTATTTCGTCGAAAATTCGCTCTTATAGCCATGCTCCATAACATTGGAATTTTTTCTTTTTCAAATTACTTATATTTACTTATAGTCCAGTACCTAGTTAGAGGAATTTATCTTGCAAAATGTGTTGTAAAAGATTTCATTGTTTTAATTGGTCTATTTGGGACCCAATAACATGAATTCAGAGTTTGCACACAAAATTTCGAACGACAATAATTATTCTTTTCAGTCAAAAAGTCAGAAATCAGTCGAATAGAAAATGTTTTACGATTGATCAAATAATAGCGAGTTTTTCCAATTTTTGCAAAAACTGACACTACACGATTTTCAATGTGCTGTACTGCTACAAAATCAAACCCAATCGCCAACACCAGGCTCTAAAATTAAAAGAACATCAATTGGAGATTTCAAAAATCATCAACATTTTTAAATTGGTCGAAGTATTAGGCACAGGGGAACTGAGGTTGGACAGTGTCTTGCGCTTGCTAGAGTGGTTGCACCACAGCAGCTTGCTCCTGCAACAAAGCAGGTTTGTTCTTCTCCGCTTTCTGCAAGCACTGCTCAGGAATCTCCTCTGAACGTTTCGGAATTTCCAATGAATTTCCAATGAACCATTGGAATCGCCCAAAGAAAAAACTCTGCAAATTCTAGACACAACGATTTATTATCTTCTTTGTACAGATCACCCTTCTGTCTAGATCACTAGGTCTAAATGTCTAGATCCTAAATGTTAGATTAATTATTATTATGAATTAGGTATCACTAATTAATAATAATTTTATCAAGTACTTAGTGAAAATTATTATAATTTATTGTTAGGTATTAATAATTTGTATTTACTATTAATAATAATTATTATGATGTTGAGGGATGTCGAGGGTCATTCTTACCGACGGTCAAACTAAATCACACACACATAATAATTATTATTAATTATGATTAATTAATACGATATTCGGCTGTTGGAATCGACTGGGTTCCTTTGCGCAGAACCTGAATGATAGAGATGATGAATTAATTACAAATAAAATGTACCGATATAATTCTGGGGTTTTTAATACTACGTCGGCAATAATAATTATAATAATAATTGCCGACGTAGGTAGTATTAAAAATCCCAAAATTATTTTTCTATAAAAGAAGTACCCACCAACAAAACTCAGCAAATTCTTGATACGACGGTTTATTATCTTCTTTGTACAGATCGCCCTTCTGTCTAGACCACCAAATGATAGATTAATCATTATTATGAATTATAATTAATAATTATTATCAAGTAGTGTAAATTATTAAAAATTATTGTTAGTTATTAATTATTTTTAACTATTATTAATAAGTAATAATTACTATTAATGTTAATTATAATTATTAGGTATTATTGTTATTAATTAACTCGATATCTGAAACCATGAGCTATTCGAATCAGCTGGGCCAGTATAAACATTGATCCGACAGGCTGCCGCATGATTCACTTTAAAGTTGACGGCTGCTGATATGCTCCAACTTTGAGCCCTTTTTGTTAAGGAACGGCTGGTCGTACAAAGCTGCGGATGGTCTTAAAAAATTCTAAAAAATAAACTCACTCGGCAGGATTCAGATTTTGTCTCCGACCGTTCTGTTTTCGGTACCGAGCGGAGTCGACCTCCCGTCAAGAGGGTCGTCCTGGCAACCAGGAAACGGAGTGGGGATGGCGCCGCACCGGCGTGAAGGGGTGAAACTCCGAGTCCGGCCAACAATCCAGTCGCCAGTTCCACTAGTAGTATAGTAGGGTTTTCTGTGGTCACGGGTGACGCATTAGTCGTATGTGAGGTTAGTTCGAGTCGTTGTTGTGATCCTGCTTCACATCATCGCCAAGTTTTGGTAGTTTTGTTGTTGTCGCCCGAAGGGTGGACGAGTCGACTTGACAAGTACGTATGTCTTTACCGAACAGTCCCATTCTCTTGATTACCTATGTCATCCCACCAGGGTCTTCTATGAAATTCTTCACTGGAAAGGCGGCCATGCCCTTCACCACGTAGGTGGCGTCGCAGCATCCAATCAATAACCTTCCGCCGGCTGAGGTGTCTTGGTAACCAAACTATCTACAGCTCTGTAGCAGACCTACCTACTCAGAAACCCTGCACTAAGCTAATTTTGATAGAAAAACATTCAATAACGTAATTTCCGTCTGCTTGGTGAATGATACTATCATTCACCAAGTAGACGGAAATTAAGTTAGTTGTTGGAGAAATAGGTTCCTAGTGAAGCTTACTAAGATTTTTCCAGTAGAATTTGAGGTTTGACAACGTTTGGATGGGCACCACCAACCCTCTACCTTTTTGACTAGCCATAGATTGGCACTCTACCTTCATTAGGTAGGTTAAAATACTAGCCATGAACCTGAAAACCTCAGATCCGTAGATTCTTGGTAATACTGAATAATTAGTCCATACTTAAGTAGGTCCTATAATATTATAGTACAATATATATATTATAATAATATTATTATAATTGTAAAGAAAGCACTCGCGGTGATATAGGTACTGGATATTTTCACAGGAGGAGAAAATAGAAAGAGAGCAACTACTAACTTAATTTTCATCTTTTGGAAATTTGGCTCTATGCAACATATTTCCCACTGTTTTATTTCAGGGTTGTGTTCTGTCATAACTACATGTTTCGCCTATGATGTTGCGTAGGAGTCATCATCAGGATTTTGACTGCTTTTGAGTAACGCTCTTTTATTGTCATAATTATGGTCTTTTATTCTTTCTGTACCTAGCTGTCTGGTTTCACCAATATACGTGGAATTACAATCTTGGCATTTGACAGAGTATACAATGTTGCCAATTTCTTCTTTTTTCAAGGTGTCTTCAAGTTTTGAAAAATGTTTTCTGTTCCTGTAGTTTGGGTGATTGTAGAAAACTATTCGTGTGGTAGGGCTGTAGGTATTAAGTTTTTTCTTTATGATTTCTGATGTGGTCCCTATGTATCTGATGGAGGCAAAGCTAGTTGTCGTGGTTGGCGATGGAGTCGAGGATTGTGTAGATGTGACAATGTTCTGCGGTTGATGTTGATCGTTATTTGTATGTTGTTTGTTCGTTTGAGTGGAGGGTTGTTTGGTTGTTAGAAAAATGAGTTTTTTAATGGTTTTTAGTGGATAATTGTTGGCTAGTAGTATTGTTTTGCAGTCTGATAATTTTGGGATGAAATTGGGGATCTGATAGGCCGATTCTTCTTTGAAAAAGATTTTTTGCGGTGTTGAATTTAAAATGATAAGGTTGATGTAAATGGAAATTAATGATGCGTCCAGAATACGTTGGCTTTTGGTAGTAATCAGTTATTATGGTACCATCTGGTTGTCTGATAATTTTAAGGTCTAAAAAGTTTAAACAATTGTTATTTTCTAATTCTAATGTGAACTTCATTTGTGGTTTGTAATAGTTGTTAAATTCAGTGAGTAATGAATCTATTATTGAATGATGTACTATGAGTGCTGAATCGTCTACATATTTGTTAACCCACCTTACCTTATCGCCGAATTTAGGAATTATTGTTTTATAGATTTCGTCTAACACTAGATCTGCAAATAGTGAAGGGACAGGGGACCCCATGGGAACTAATATTTGTTTGTAAAACGTGTTTTGGTACTAAGTAATTGCCATCTAGTACAAAATCTACTATTTCAATGAAAGTCTTGTAGTCTTACTTGAAAGTCTTGTAGTCATAACTTTGGGTTCCTATATTTGATGTTTGGCCAATGTTTTTTTATTACTGTAATTATGAGGTCTATGGGAATGGTGCTGAAGAGGGATGTTGAGTCCATTGAAATAAGTTTGTAATCTTGTGGTACGGTGACATTATTCAATGATTGTTTAGTCTGGCAGGAGTTTTTGGTGTTGAATAATTCGGTATCTATACAGGGTTTTAGTAACGTACCTAAATATTTCGAAAGATTGTAGTTAGGGCTGTCTATGGAACTGACAATAGGTCTGAGTTGTGTAGGATCTTGGATTTTGTGAATTTTGAGTAGTGAATGAATGAAAACATGCTTTTATTGTTGAAAATAATATAACATCTGTTGATAAGTAAATAGACATGCGATAATCTTGACCGTTAGATGAGTTTGCCTCTTGCAGAAAAATAAAATAATCAATGAATCACTAAATAACTTATTGCACTTGGTACAAAAAAAAAAAAAACATTTACTTAACTAATGTCACAATTTGTCAGAGAATACTTTAAAAACAATATACATATTCAAGTAATATTACGTATGTAAAATGGGCATTGCCTGAGTACAAACCTAAATAAACAATATAAACTATACAGGAACTAAATACAATGGACAATAACCACTTGATAACTGGACAAACATAATCGTCTAACTTGACAAGTCGTACTCAATGTATGCTTTATGCCTTAGACCCCATGCCACTGAGCAAAACTTCACCAAACTAGGGCTATCCGATTTTATCAACTTTAATAGTCTTCCCAGCTAACTTTTCTTGATTTTAAATAGCGAAGTCTTACCCCAATCAATGCAGTACAATTTCCAACAAAATGAAATGCGTTTTCAGTTTCTCCACTACTGCATAAGTCACACCCCTGATTGCCTGACTCATATGGTCTACGATTCAGCGCCAATAGATCACCCCTGATCTTGAAAAACCATTTACAATGATGGAAGCTTCTAATGCTGTTAAGAGGTATTACCTCACTTTCGAATCGAAGGGCCCGGTATTGAAGATGGTTTTGTGAATTTAGTGCTTTTTGTTCAAATGCGGACTGCAAGGAGCTTCCGATGGCCTCGATACTTTCCTTAATTAAGGGTTTCCATTCACTGAGCTCCTTGTGAGGGTTCAAAGGGATATCATACCGTGCCCTCAGCTCTTGCCCAGTAAACCTCAAGCTCAATGCATTTTTTTGCCAAAAAGTTAGGGAGCCGACCTACAGGCATTTTCATAACTTTATATATATAATTGAAGTGCGTCCGTAGGGTATATATGTATAGGGGCTTCAACTGTGTTTCTAAAAACAGCATATAATTTGGGGTCGATCTTGGTAAAGAAAACACGGATTTCACGAAAAAACGCAGAACGGACTCGACATTATCACTATAAAAAATACCCCAAACCTATGACGCATAAGAAAGAATTGATCGGGCCACGGCGTCAAACACCTTAAGCTTCTCCTCATACGAAATTGTGGGATGAAACATGAAACGCTTCCACATACCTGCGATCGCAAACTTCGCCGCGGTACTCTTTTCTTTCAAATGGGGAGAAAACGTTAGGGTAGGAGTCAACAAAATGCCTAAGTACCTATTGACTACATTGATTTCATGGTCTCTATACCACCATCTCTCTTTTGCACTCGGTCTTCCGCCATTTCTGAACACCATTATTTTTGACTTGGTCAAATTGAGTTCCAGACCCCACATCGTGCAATATTCTGCAAGCCTGTTGACCGTCCTTTGCAGTCCCACCACACTTGACGACAACAGAACTACGTCATCGGCGTAGGCCAGGTGCCGAACTTCATGGTCCCCACCCACACACCCTCCTCTAGAAATTCATGCAAGTCATTAATAAAAATTGCAAACAAACTAGGCGAAAGTAGACATCCTTGCTTTACCCCTGTAGAGGTTTGAAAATAGTCGGTGGTGGTGGAGTCAGAAAACTTAACGGCGGCTTTCGTGTGTGTGCAAAGGCTACTTAAGGCTCTAATAAATTTTGGGTAGTGCATAAATTCGTGGGGTTACACATTTGTGTGAAACGAGCTGTGTTTGTGTCTATCTATTATCTATTATTTTCTCTTTATGAAGATTGTAAAGTATTCTATTGCCGTTTCTTTCTAATGTTTTGGTGGGATCTTTTTTTATTTTATTACAGGTTGTAACATCATGCTGGATGTTGGTTAATCTGTTGTGATAATCCATTTTGGACATAATGACAGTAACAGCCCCTTTGTCAGCTTTTAGGACTAGTAGTTCTGGATTTTGTTTCAGAAATTCTTTAGTCGTCTATTGTTCTTGTTCTGTGATGAATGTGTTGTTATTTTGGTTGTGAGGGAGTTTTCCTGTTTTTAGATTTGTCAACACAGCTTGGTCATTTGAATACAACCTACTTCTCAACACTAGTCAATCCCATCAACACTGTATATATAAATTCAATTTTGTTTGATTAAAACACTGTTTTTAAAAAGATTTGAATTTTATTGAATTTATAAACGCATAAACATCGGACAGAAATACAGGTCTGAGCTGTAGGAACTATGAGTGAAGACTGACGGTGATAGTCCGGGCTCGAGGGTTTTTATTATTTCTTCGTGACAGAGGGAGTGTTTGATGAAAGGTGAGTGGGTGGCGAGCGATAGCGAGTCGCCGCTGAGCTCAGTCGAAGGTGCTGATCTGGCGACTGGTGACTCATCTCTGGTCGCATGGGATTCGCTGGCGATGAATGGGTTGCATTGTCCTCACTGCTATAACTCCTCCCGCCGAGGAGTTATAACTCACTGCTATAACTCGAGTGGAACATGGGGGTGACTCATGCTGGATGATGAGTCATTTCCTGTTGCACTGGTGGTTGGAACAGAAACTGTAAGGGAGAACTCACTGGTTGTGTATTAGTACTTTTGCGTTTCTTTAAATGATATGAAATTCCAACGATAATTATTATAATAATTAGTACATACCTTGGGTAACTAATAAGTGGAAGTAATCATAATCAACATCTGAGTCTGGAGTTAGGAATGGCCAATGTTCGTTAAATTTTGGGAATGACTAGTAATCTTTTAAATTTAGTTTCAAGGGGCGAATTTCGGTCTTGGTTATTTCATTGGGGGGTATGAGCGGTATTCGCAGTGTCCCTTGAATTGACATTGTACTTCTGATGGGTTCGTCATTGATGAAAATTTCGTCTGTGGATGGTTGAATTATCCACGTGTAGGGAACAGGTCAATTTAGAGTTGACTTCATATTCTACGAAATTGTTGAATAGTTTCAATTTACTCTTTTTGTTTTCTTCCTTTATTTTTTGGAGTTCTAATTCTAGAGTTTGAAGGGGTATTACGCTCGGGTGCGTGATGCCTAATTTGCAAAAGGTGAGAGATGTTTCTATGTCTCTCAATTGGTCATTGATAGAATTGACATTTAATACCATTTGAGCTGCGGCTTCGTGCAAGTAGGCTGATTGGCCATTTATTGAGGATTGGTTGTTGGAATACAATTTGGATAATTTATTTTTTATTTCTTGGTTATTTTGATTTAGTGTAGCTATAGTTTCGTTATATCTCTGAATTAAGTCTATTACGAGGTGGTGTTCTTTATTTAATTGGTCTGAATTTTTCGTGTTTCCGTCTTTTAATTTTTTGATAAGTTTGTCATATTTTATTCTGTCATCGTCGTCAAGATTACCAGTAACTGTTATGAACTGTTATGAACCATAACTGTTATGAACTTAACAATTGAGCCGAGACCATTTATAAGGCCTCTTTTGGTGCGTCGTTTTGATGTGATGTAATTTCTTGGTCGAAGGTTTGTAAGTTTCTCATTTGCGACGTGTAGTATAGAGTCGATTGTTTGTGTGTGTTCTTGGAGGGCTGGTGATAATTTTGTAGTCTTTAGGTTATCCTTAAATTTTTGGAATGTGGTTGAAAGTTCTTCGAGTGGGGAGAATACGTCTTTTAGGTCATATTGAATGATAAGTAAGTGTTCGTCCGTTTCTACGTAGGCAGGTCCGAGGTTGATAGGGAGTAGTCCTCCACTACTTCCAATGTTCATGATTTCAGCGGCGAAGGCGCTTGAAATGGATCTGCAAAGAGGGTCAAGAATTAAATTGTTCTAACTGTTTTAGTAGGACATTATTTAAATTTCTTCACGTAATTTAGGGGTAAAATGTAGGGGTTTCCCTTGAGATAGTAAGTCTGCATATTTGCATACAAATAATCCGCAGTCGGACATGTTAGTCTGTCTGGGGATAGAGGAAATTGTGCTTAGTGTCCATTCGTTACGTTCTAATAATTCTCCGTATTTGTCCTTCCAGTCTTCTTTGAGATATTCGAATACTGTTTCTAATATGGAATCGCCATTATATCCTAGGGAGTCGTAGTACTCTATAGTTTTTAATTTGGGTCTGACCGCCACTAGTCTCCAATGAGCGGTCTCGTGAACTGGGATTAGAATTATTTCTTTGTCTCTGAGATTACCCTTTTTTGAGTGACTTCTCACATGGTTGTAACGTTTAAGGTACGATGTATACAGGAAGGTATGGAACGCATAGGTACGAGGGAGTTTGTTGTTATCTTCATTTCTTAAGTTGATCAGTTCTATATAGGCGTTTATGACATGGTCGTTTAGCCAGTTTGTACCCTTGATAGAATTAATATTGTCTTCTGTCAGAGTTAACCGTAGTTTTCTTTCGGTTTTCTGTTTACTAGGTTTGTTTTCGATTAGTTGGTCATTTACTTCTTCTGGTTCATCTATTAATTCTGTGTCTGTGTCGTATCTATGGATACTTCTCTTGGGATATCAGGCATTGTGGTTTCTCTTTTCTCGTTTAGTTTGTTAATGTTCTTCTCTTTCTCTATTGTTTGATTGTCGTGTAAAATTTGGTATAGTTTGTCCATTTTCGTTTTATGTTCTGAGATGTACATGTTTGTTAATTTTGTTTCTATTTCGGGGAGAATAGGAGTTTTTGAACCAAATGTTCCATTGATTATTTCGTACGGCGTGATGCCCGTACTAGAGTGAATACTATTGTTATAAGAGATTAACGAGTATTTGAATTTTTCTCTTATCGGAGTGGGTTTAAACTCATTGCTTTCTGACATTGTAGGGATAATTTCAATAATGGTGGAATGAAATCTTTCAATCGGGGAGTTGGAGTTAGGATTCTGTGTGCATGTGTAGTGGATGTTTAGGTATGTTTTGAACCTTTAGGAACTCTTTTACGAGTGATGAGCTAAACTCGTTCCCATTGTCCATGATTACTTCTGATGATTACCGTGATGTGATATAAAGGTTAAGAGTTTCTTTGTGATTTTTATGTTATTAAGTGATTTGAGGGGGTATGCCTGAGCATATTTTGAAAATTTGTCTATAATTGTTAAGAATTTTTGTCTCTCAATGGTCAGGGTGTGCATGTGAACCGTTTCAAAAGGTCGTGAAGGGGTAGGTATGTGTTACATTAAAGGCAGGTTTTAGGGGTCTACGTTCATATTTGCACTTTAAGCATAATTCACACCGATTTATGACATTGGTTATATTGTCTTTTAATTTGGGCCAGAAGTAAGTCCGTTTTATTTGTTGGTATGTTTCGTCAATGCCACGATGAAATCTTTCTTGTCTATGATTGCATAGTATAATGTTAGTTTGGTCTTCTTTGTCTTCAACGTCTAATAATTTTTCTGTGTGTTTAGTTAATTTTATTTCCGAGGTCTTCAATTTATTCATGAGTATGTTTGACATTTGTTCGTAGATGTCTGTTTCAAAGTATAGTCCGTAGGGAACTTTGGGCGTTATGTGTTCGATCAGGAATTTTATAATCTCATCTTCCAAGTTCCTTTTGGAGAATTTTACTATAGTTCGGGTTTTTTCATTTTGGAATAATTTTTCGGTCTTTATATATAAACACAGATATATATAACGTTATATTTAACACATATATATCTGTGTTAAATTTTTCTCCCACTTGTATTATGATTTGGTGTTTACTGTGGTTTACGGCATTATTTTTTATGGGGATCAGAGCAGTATCCTTTCCCTCTTTGTCGGAATGTACAGTTCCTCTGTCTGTTTCGTCTTGGTCGAAGTTTACTATGAGAGAGGGTGTATGTTCTTTAGGTTTCGGTATTACTTCCTTTGTGTGTACTTCGATTCTAGAAAGGGCGTCCGCGTTTTGATTGTGTTTCCCCTTTTTGTACTTGATTTCGAAATCAAACTCCTCCAGCCTGAGTTTCCAGCGGAAAAGTTTAGAATTAGGTTCCTTCAGGGAATGAAGCCATTGGAGAGGCTGATGGTCAGTTTCTAACGTGAATTTTCGGCCGTACAGGTAGGGTCGAAAGTACTGACAGGCCCAAACACATGCGAGGAGCTCTCGTTCGATCGTGGAAAGTTTCCTTTCCGTATCGTTGAGAGTGCGGCTAGCATATGCGACGGGATGCGTCTCTCCGTCAAAGTTTTGTGATAAGACGGCGCCAAGGGCAACTCCTGAGGCATCTGTATTAAGTAGGAATGGTTTCTCGAAATCGGGGTATTTTAGTACTGGATCATTTGTTAGAAGGGTTTTACATTGTTTTACATTTGATGTATTCTGGATCAGTGATGACTATCTTGTTACCTTTCTTTAATCGTGTAGTTAGTGGTTTTGTGAATTCTGCCAGATTTTTAATAAATTTCCTGTAGTACGACAATAGTCCGAGGAACCCTTTTAATTCTCTATTGGTTTTTGGAATTGGGAATTTTTTTATGGCTTCCACTTTTTTGGGGTTTGATTTTATTCCTACTTCGGTAATTTGGTGCCCTAAAAATGCCACTTCTTTCCTCAAGAACTCGGTCTTATCCAATTGGACCTTAAGGTTCGCTTGGCGGAGTCTGTCAAAGATGGTTCTCAATCTTACCATAATATGTTCTTGTAGGCTTAACATATTATGTTCTTGTAGGCTGGATGAGAAGACTATGATGTCATCCATATACACCGCGCATATTTCGTTTTGGACTCCTCGAGGGCAATTGTCCATTAAGCGTTGAAACGTGCTAGGGGCATTTTTTAGTCCAAATGGCATTTTCTTGAACTCCCATTTCCCGTGTTCAGCTGAATGCGGTTTTAGGGATACTTGTCTTGTCCATTTCGACTTGCCAGAATCCGGAAGTGAGATCTAACGTTGTAAAATATTTGCACTTCCCCAATTTTGATAAGATGTCTTCTATGTTAGGTAGGTTGTAGTGGTCGTCTAGCGTTTTATTGTTAAAGGCTGTGTAATCTATGACAATTCGAAATTTTTTCTTCCCGGATGCGTCGTCTTTCTTAGGGACG
The DNA here is from genome assembly GCA_963920205.1 of Stenodema calcarata. Lineage (NCBI taxonomy): Eukaryota > Metazoa > Arthropoda > Insecta > Hemiptera > Miridae > Stenodema > Stenodema calcarata. The sequence continues at coordinate 26,486,696 of OY986059.1, read as the reverse complement.
ATTCAAAGGGGAGAGTTATAGGGGGAGTTAGATGGTTGTATGATGTCATTGTCTAACATTTTGGTTTATTATCTTCGATAATGAACCATTGGAATCGCCCAAAGAAAAAAAAATTTTAACCCCCCCTCAAAATTTGTTGGTTTACGTTTCAAGATACGTAGATTCAGAAAATCGAATTAAAAAAAATCCGTCCGTCCGCCGTACGCCGTCCGCCGTACGCCGTCCGCCGTCCGCGCCACTTTGCCCAGTTAGCGTTGAGTTAAAATTACGAAATTTGGTTTCTGGGTTTGGACCAGCCCCACAATGATCCTCGAAACTTTTCATAACCCTAGGTCAAGGGGAAGGGGTTCAAAACGAATTTTGAAATTTTGAAAATTCCATATCTCGAAAAATTCCCATCAAACGGTATGTTTTTTATTTCATATTTAGATAGAGTTTATTACTAAGAATTTTTTAAGACCATCCGCAGCTTTGTACAACCAGCCGTTCGTTCACAATGACGGCTCAAAGATTGTGCCTCACAACACGATCGTGAGTCAAACTGTTGAAATACAGGTCCATTTTTATACTAACAAGCTCTTTGGAACATCATATGGCTTAAGTGATGTCGAGTTTATTGTTCTGAGGTGCGTTTCGTGCTACGGAAATGAAGGTAATTTCGAATGTTTGTTGGTAGGTACTTCTTTTATAGAAAAATTATTACCGACGTAGTATTAAAAACCCCAGAATTATATCGTATTAATTAATCATAATTAATAATAATTATTATGAATAATAAATACAAATTATTAATACCTAACAATAAATTATAATAATTTTCACTAGGTACTTGATAAAATTGATAATAATAATTAATCTAACATTTAGGATCTAGACATTTAGACCTAGTGATCTAGACAGAAGGGTGATCTGTACAAAGAAGATAATGAACCGTTGTGTCAAGAATTTGCAGAGTTTTTTGGATTTGGCTCTTCATTTCGGATTTATAGACTTCAGGATATCTGTACGACTTTGAATAAACCGGGATCTCATCTGTTGTACGAATTTCGAGTGTGGTCATGTTAGTTGGTTCGGCTGAACTTAGAGATTTCACACTAAGGGTGAGAGGGGAGTCTGATGTGTTAATAGCGATGCATCTAGCGATATGATTCTCTACATTAACCAAATAGTTAGGGATTTCAATCGGTCCTATTTTTCTGTGGTTGATTATGGCTGTTCTATTTTCGATATTAGTGAGGTGAATTTCACTCTGTCTTCCCGATCTAGGGGGTATGCTGTCTTTTTCGATATTCGGTTTTTGGGGAATATTCAAATTGCAATTCAGTTTCTTGGATTTTTAAGATGTTATTTTGGGGAATATTCTAATTGCAATTCAGTATCTTGGATTTTTAAGATGTTATTTTTTTAGTTTCAGTGTGGCTTCTAACAACTGAAGGTTGTCCAGCCCAAGCAGGCGGTCAAATTCCCTGTGAAAGTCGAATACATAAAACTTGCATTTAGTAGGTATGTTAGTTGTTGGGTTAAACATGTTGCTTTGCAATCTTATGCTATGTGTTCCGGAAGTGTGACCGTGTGACGTGGTCACTAGGAATTTATCATTTTTCATTAACTTCTTGAACTTCTTATGCGCTATTTTTGTAGTTACAAAACTATTTGAACTACCAGTGTCTATTAGAACTTTGAGTTTATTGTTGGTCACGATGAAGGGTAGGTTAGTCGATGATTTTTCCAGGTGCATTAGGTCGAATCTACTTCTTCCTCGGGATCCTCTAAAAAATGGTTCTCTGCTTCCTCTTCTACTTCTTCTTCTTCGTGTGGTAGATTTTCTTGAAGTTCGTGGTTTAGAGTCGTTTGGTAACTCATTTGGTCCTTCGTTCGCAAGTGGAAGGGAATGTACGGAGGTTCTGGTCTCGGTTGGTGTGGTTTTTGTGAATTTTGTGGAGGGAAGTTTGGTTTTTTGGGTGGTCCCATTTGATTGTGTTGGGGTTTGGTCGAATGCCACTGAGGTTTTTGGCGTTGATAATTGGGGTTGGACTGTTGGTAATTGGGTTTGGATTGTTGGTAATTAGGTTTTGATGGTGACGTTTGTTGTGGTTTCCTGTCTAGGTATTTCTTCCGCAGAGCTGGGAATTGATATTCGTTGGTTAGAATATTTATTGCATCGTTTAAATCCTTAGGACCCTTCGAGATAAGAAGCCGTCCTATGTCTTCATGCAACCCCATGAGAAACCCACGAAGTGCTATTCTTTCCATGAGTTTCATGGTCGTATGAGTATATTCCTCTGGTGAATTTCTTAGTTTAGATATCAGTAGGGTGAATAATTTGCTCACACGAGCGTGGAATTCAAAGGGAGTCTCGAGCTGCCCTTGTCTTATTCTTCCCAATTCGAGGATAAGGTGCTCCTCGTCTCTCTTCTCGCTGAAATTTGCGATGAGAGCAGCCTTAATCTCTTCCCAGTTATTTAGTGGGCTACTAATATAGTATATATAGGCATCTATAGTAGATTTTTAGTAGTAGTTATTTTTGCCCGTAGGTTGTTCAGAATAACTTTATTCTGATAGCAGTCTGGATCTGCTATATCGTAAAATTGCCCTAGCAATTCTTCGCTGCGTTCGATGAACTGGGCTAACATTTCCGGTTCACCATTGAACTCTGGTACCCCGCTAAAGTCGTTTTTATCCGGTTTAGCTCGAGGGTGTACCAGTGCAGGAGGGACTACCGCCTGAATCAGTTCTTGTAACTGTGCAGGTGATAGCGTAAAAAACACAATAAATTAGCGTACCTAACAATAAATTATAATAATTTTCACTAGGAACTTGATACAATTATTAATAATTAGTGATAATTCATAATAATAATTAATCTTACATTTAGGATCTAGACATTTCGACCTAGTGATCTAGACAGATAATGAACCGTTGTCAAGAATTTGCAGTTTTTTTATTCGATTTTCTGAATCTACGTATCTTGAAACGTAAACCAACAAATTTTGAGGTGGGGTTAAAAAATTTTTTTCTTTGGGCGATTCCAATGGTTCATTATCGAAGATAATAAACCAAAATCCGTCCGTCCGCCGTCCGCGGCACTTTGCGTTGAGTTAAAATTTCGAAATTTTTGTTACGGATTCCGACCAACTCCACAATGATCCTCGAAACTTCTCATAACCCTAGGTCAAGGGGAAGGGGTTCAAAACGAATTTTGAAATTTTTAAAATTCCAAAAGATTCGCATCAAACGGTGTATTTTGGTTTATTATCTTCGATAATGAACCATTGGAATCGCCCAAAGAACAAATTTTTTTAACCCCCCCTCGAGGTTTGTTGGTTTTTAACCCCCCCTCGAAATTTGTTGGATATTTAGATAGTTTATTTTTTAGAATTTTTTAAGACCGTCCACAGCTTTGTAACCAATAACAAATATTAGATAATTTACTTAATTAATTAGATAATCTAACAATTTACACTACTTGATAATAATTATTAATAATTACCGGCAATTCATTATAATAATTAATCTATCATTCAGTAATCGAGACAGTAGGGTGATCTTTACAAAGATGTTTATTCGATTTTCTGAATCTACGTATCTTTAAACGTAAACCAACAAATTTGGGGGGGGGGGGGGTTTCTTTCTGCAGTATCGTTAAGTACCTCGTTATCGCCCAAAATACCTATGGATGGACATCATCACTTATTCAGTAGGTATCGTGTTCCTCACGAAATTGTAGTCGGTACACTCATTGTATGTGCAAACAGACGAAATTTTTTCTTGGAATCGATAGTTCGTCTGTAAATGATATGTACTTCGAACGTCCGTCCTTGAACCCCTCCCGAGGTTTCGCTGGTCTTAGCGGCCTCCAGTTAGCTTGTTTGTAGATGGAGGGGATTGGAGTCAGTTGACCTTCTTTCCTCCAGAGCTACCGTGGCAGGTATGTGGTTAGTGGGATCTGACAATAACTTGCGTTGTCTCAGCGAGTAGTTTCAAAGAGAGGGAGAGCTTTTCAAATATAGCTTTAGCATTGAACGCACACTCCATTAATCGCTCGGACTACAAATTGTGATCAAACATAACATGCTTTCCAAACGCATTCTTTTGGAAACGCTAGTCCCTTGAATCAAGGTAACCTCATTTTAATTATTTATTACATTTGAAACACCAAGTTTCGGAAATAAACTTGGCGGATGTCTAAGCCCTGAGGTTTTGACCTTTTGTTAACAAACAATTGTGATGGTGTGGAAGCTTGTAAGAGCACTTTTGAATCAATGGCACCAAAGCAACTTTTATATTCAATCAAATCCATTACCCTCTTCCTCTGTTCAATCGGATTAATTCTTATTAGCTCTAGAGAGCTACCAGAGCTGGTAGTTAAATGTATGCGCTTCGTGTACCTTATACGTACTTATACCAGAAAGAAGGAATCAACATAACTTCTCGGTGGACTTTCGGACTAAACATCCTACGTAACATCATTTAATGAAGTGGATCCCAATCACGGGTAGGTGCCTAAGTGATTGGGGTCCACTTCATTAATTGATGTGTCTTCAGAACCGGGAGACTTGGGTAAGTAGTTGCTATCATCAGTGTTGGCGTCTTCATCCCTTTTTGGCCCACTTTCAGAGCTGCTTTGTCCAGATTCATAGGCAGATTGTGAGTCTTCAGTTTCTTCATCGGAGTTATCTTCATTGTCTGAATCATTAGGTATCTTCTCTTCGCATCTTCTAGATATAGGGGTAGCTGCACGGTTGAATCCTCAGACATTGCTTTTTCTTGAAAATTGACTTCCATCTCATTAGTCAGGATAATAGGTAGGTATGTGTAATATTAGGACGCTCACTCCATCTAATGATATTCTAAAGAACTAGGGAGTTCCACTCATTACCGCTCTCGATGGCACTGCTACCGGTACCACCTGTTAGCTGGTCAGTCATAAACCGTGTCTAATTGAATCGTGTTGTCTTTTGTTATGAAAACCCCGTTTCCACTAGTTTAACCCTTCAGGACTCGCGTCATTTTACTCGCGTCGGGTCTATTCGACCCCGTCCATTTTAAATTCAAATTTGTCATTAAAACTCAGCATGTTCTTGACCCAACGGTTTATCATCTTCTTCGTGCAGATCACCCTTCTGTCTAGATCACTAAATGGTAGATTGTGAATTACAATTAATTGTTAATAATTATTATGAAGTAGTGGTGTAAATTAGTATTAATCATTAATACTCTTTATTAATAATTATTAATAATAATTACCTACTAGAGATGGGGAAAATATGTCGTTTCATTTGGCAAAATATGTAAAAAATTATAATATAATTTTTTATATTATGTCATTTATATCATTGATTCGGCCGAAATATGTCATTTGAAATCTCAAAATATAATATATAATACACTATATTATAGTGTATGATTCGGCTGTACTCACAAAAACCACAATAAGTAAGTATACTTTTTTGCACTGTTTTATTGTTTTAGGATTTCTACAATTTACATATTATGTATACAATATTTATATCGTACAATATGTAAATTGTGGAGACCACTCCACATGTTGTTCCCAGCAACGTGGATTGTTGTCGTCTCCAATTGTGCTAGTCCCCAAAAAGGACGGGTCGACTCGCTTTTGTGTGGACTACAGGAAACTGAATGAGGTCACAAAAAAGGATTCTTACGCCCTCCCTTGTGTACAGGACCTTCTGGATGCCTTGGCTGGATCAGCTTGGTTTTGTGTACTTGACCTCAAAAGTGGGTACTGGCAAATTGGGCTGCGGCCAGAGGATAAAAAAAAACAGCTTTTTCCATTTATCGCAAGGGTCTTTGGCAGTTCAAAGTCATGCCCTTTGGATTGTGTAATGCGCCAGCCACATTCCAGATACTGATGGAGAAAGTAGTCCCCTCTGATCTTGCACTTACTTACCTGGACGACCTAATCATTTATGGCCCTGATTTCCAAACGGTTCTGACAAAATTGGAGAAAGCTCTCATGTGCTTACAGAATGCCAATGTACAGATCAATATGACAAAGTGCACATTTTTCAAGCGGCAAACGCAGTACCTAGGCCATATAATCTCGGCTGACGGTGTTCAGGCTGATCCAAGGAAAACAGAAGCCGTCACCAATTGGCCAACTCCCAAAACAAAGAAGGAAGCCCACAGCTTTCTTGGCTTTTGTTCCTATCACAGGAGACTAGTAAAACATTTTGCTGAAATATCAAAACCCCTTACGAGGCTAACAGAGAGTGGAAGGTTGTTTTGCTGGGTCACCGACTGCGAGGATAGCTTCCAAGGGTTAAAAAGGGCAATGACATCGGCACCTGTGTTAGCCTTCCCAGACTTGTCGCGGCCTTTCATACTAGACTGTGACGCTAGTGCTCATGTCGTAGGCGCAGTGCTATCACAACAGGATGGGCAAAAGGAAACTGTCGTTGCATACTTCAGTCGACCCCTCTCGCGGCCCGAAATGAATTACTGTGCCACACGCCGGGAGTTGCGAGCCGTTGTCCGTGCAATAGGCCACTTTCATCATTACCTGTATGGAAACCACTTCCTGTTACGAACGGACCACGCTGCCTTGACATGGCTAACATCTTTCAAGCGACCCGAGGTACAGTTGGCTCGGTGGATTGAGACGCTTCAGACCTACAATTTCACTGTTTCACATAGACCAGGCAAAGATCATGCAAATGCTGATGGTCTGTCCCGCCGGCCATGCGGAGGAAATTGTAGGTATTGTTGCCGACAAGAACAGCGTGAACTGGAAGTCAACAGTATCCACCTACTTCCGGAAGGAGGCCAGGGGAACGAACAGCGAGACGACTCAGTTATACAGCCGGTCATTCAGTGGAAAATTGAAGACAGACGGCCTACTACAGAAGAAGTGAGCGAAGGCAATCAAAGACTCAAGCAGCTGGTGAGCCGCTGGGATTTACTTGAGGTCAGAGGCGGGGAGCTTTGCCACCAATGGCTGGATAGGGCGGCCAAGAGACGGCAATGGGTAGTAGGGCAGTTCAGTTCCTACCACAGTTCATCGTCAAGACGATCCTAGAGCTCTGCCATGATGGACCCACTGCTGGACATTTTGGGTTTTGGAAGACTCTAGCAAGAGTCAGACAGTGGTATTTCTGGCCGGGTATGACGTCAGATATACGGGCATGGTGCCGTACCTGCACTACCTGTCAGAGATTCAAATGCCCCTGTCTTATGCGGCCTGCCCCACTGAAGCAAATGTTGGTTGGGGCACCGTTTGAGAGGATTGAGATCGACATCCTCGGTCCCTACCCAGTGACTACCCGGGGTAACAGGTATGTGGTGGTAGTGTCTTACTACTTTTCAAAATGGCCAGAAGCTATTGCTATTCCAAACCAGGAAGCAGAAACGGTCGCCACCGTGTTAGTAGAACAGGTGTTCAGTCGGATTGGCGTTCCAATGGAAATTCATACGGATCAGGGAAGAAATTTTGAAGCCAAGTTGCTAAAAGAGGTCGCAAACCTTCTCGGCTTCCATCGTACGCGTACTACAGCTCTCCACCCTTAATCGGCCAGACTAGTAGAACGATTGAACCGGTCCCTCAACAAATACCTGAGCATGTTTGTAAGCAACCATCAGAAGGGTTGGGATACTGAGGTTCCATTATTCTTGATGGCCTACCGACCAACTCCCCATCAAACCACGGCATATTCACCAGCACAACTTGTTTTTGGTCGAGATATGAGGCTGCCTGCGACCTTAGTACGCCCACCCGCCGAACAGACCCCACTCGAAACTCCGTATGCGCTCGATTTACGTGACAGTCTAGAGACCGTGAGGAGGTACGCACTGGAAGAAGCCAAGATGAAGATGCGCACGCAAAAAGAGACATTCAATCGCAGGGCTCGCGCTCCACCCTTCAAAGAAGGTGATTGGGTCTGGGTGTTTGACCCGAAAAGGAAGCGGGGCCTCTGCCCGAAGCTGCAGCCTTCGTGGACAGGACCTTGGGTCGTTGAGAAGAAGCTCAATGATGTCCTATTTGACGTGAAGCTCGCTGGGAGGAAAAGGAGACTTCATGCAAAGAGACTCGCCCCGGCTAACGTTCGCCCAAAGAACGAAGAGGATGAGGGGGGCAATGTGGAGACCACTCCACATGTTGTTCCCAGCAACGTGGATTGTTGAATTATTGTTATTGTTGAAAAAGTTAATTGTTAAAAATATACCCGTTCTTGTTAGACAATTCTCGTACAATATTATACAATATTTACTATTCAATTACGTCGGCGTTGTCATTGTTCGATTCACTGTCTTTGTCTTTATCCTGGTTGTAAAACAACATGAGCTGTTTGCCCAGATTGCCCACGGTTAAACGGGTTCTCTTGTCAGACAGGATGTGTTTCAGTTTGGAAAATTTCCTCTCCACATCCACGGAAGTAATAGGTGCAAATTTCATGGCAAATGCATCTTGAACCTTCCATTCTTCAGGGAGCTTACCTTTTATGCATTTGAAGTTTCGCCTTCACCTTCCGGCACACCACTCCACTCCACGGCATTTCAACTACGTCATGATCAAGCTGTTCCAAATACTGAGAGGGTATTTTGAGAAATACTAACCCTAAATGATTATCTGTGCAAAAACATTAATAGCAACTTACTGGTTTGCAACACAATTTGCAGTAGATTTGGTTGCCATCCAATGTAAAATGAGTTTCACGTGCTATCCATTTTCTCATCAAAGAAACTTTAACTGATGGAGAAGATGATTTGAGGTTGGAAACCATGGTTAGAATGCGAATGTTAGAACGACAAACGTCAACTGAATCCCGTAAGGGCTAAACAAACATTTTCTCGTTTAAAATCACTCGTTTACATGTCTTGTGAGTCACCAATTTTCAATTTTTGACCATCTAAGAATTATTCTGTGACACACTGGCATACCCTATTGTGGAGAAGTACTAAGAATTTATTTATAAGCCTCAATAGTTCCAAAATTGGTTAACCAAGGTTATCTTACACATGCATCTCATTTATGAAAGACGTCGGTGGACACCTTTGTCTTCTAATACGTTTTGCAGTGCTGACCAGGCATCTTTAGCAGTTATGACATCCATAACATAAGGAAATGCGCAATTAGCAACTTTCAAATTTATTCGCGCCAATGCCATTTCATCTGGACTTGTTTTGTAGCTGCGTCGGTGGTATCCCCTTCTGGGTAGCCGTTTACATCACAACATAGGTAGGTAATCACTGACCAAACGAGAAATTTCCATTCAAGGTAATCTCTACCACGATGTTTTTTGAAATTCATGACATTATTATGCGAACGTGAATTCATTGTGAAGGTTTACTTTTAGTAGAAAACTCGTCAAACAATAAAAGCGCGGAGAATAGATAATCACGGCAAGGTTAGCTGCAGAGAAACGGTGACTGGGCAGATGATCGTAAAAAATGCCAAGTTTACATACTGTATACAGATAGGGTAAAATGCACATATTTAACGCGTTGAAAATTAAAATAAACTTTATAATAATTATAATCCGACAATTATTATCGGATGTATTTCGAAATAAGATGGCAAAATTACAGCAGACGAAAAAGAGCAGACAACGATAGTTTAGATCATTAGAAAATTAGAAAAAATTGGATTTGTATTATTACAAAAAGGTATTATTTAAACAATTTTACAGATGAGAAACCGAGTGAATATTGCAATGTGGTCTATCCCTGACTCACGGTTAAAATTTCTAGACTGTAGTTTACCAGGAAGATGAAAAAAGGTAGTTTTATTCTGGGCGTCTGGGGGTTGGGTCACATAACGGCCGTTTTCGACGCGAAAGTTTAGTGTTTTTCCTAAACCTTTGCGCGGTCACTGTGAACGAACGGCTGGTCGCAAACAAATCCAATTGGTCTTAAAAGATTCGTAATTTTTCAGGTCATTCACAAGTGAACTAAAAATTACACCGTTTCATGAGAATTTTTAGAGATATGACATTGTCGAAATTTCAAAGTTCGTTTTGAACCCCTTCCCCTTGACCTAGGGTTATGAAAAGTTTCGAGGATCATTGTGGGGCTGGTCCAAACCCAGAAACCAAATTTTGTAATTTTAGCTCAACGCTAACTGGGCAAAGTCGCACGGACGGCGTACGGGGGACGGCGTACGGGTGACGGACGGATTTTTTTTTTTATTCGATTTTCTGAATCTACGTATCTTGAAACGTAAACCAACAAATTTTGAGGGGGGGTTAAAAAAAATTTTTCTTTGGGCGATTCCAATGGTTCATTATCGAAGATAATAAACCAAAAGCCGATGAGCTCTACAAATACCATAGTAAATAAACAACAGCCGGTTCAAACCAGATATTTCACCTCGATTCCCACCTTGGAAGGGGCGAACTGATGGTAATTATACTCCAGTCCACTTAGTCTGATTGGGTATAGAAAATAGAAATAGAGAGTAGTAACTCATAATATAACCAAAGTAGAAGGTTACAGTATTCATCATTGTATGGAATGGTTTCAATGTAACGTCAGGATCAACAGTTATCCACCTTTGATGAACCTCATTGCTTTGGTGATAGAACTCCAAATTATTCCTCTCATATTTTTTGTAACAGTTGTTTTACTTTGTTTCAGACAGATTGGGAAAAGGCTCAGATATGACGCTGGTGAGTAGTGGATTCTCACTGAGAGCTGGAGGTGGTGGTCAACTTTCTTTAATTTGTTGAAATGGCTGATCTCCCTGCAATGGTAAAGGTAAAGGTATTGTCAACATTACCTACTACTACACGTCGTAGGTTTTGAAACTCATAAAATGTGAGGGATAAAAAAGTATCGGCTCCGATACTGCGAAAAAAGTATCGATACTATGATAGTTTAGCTGATAGTTAGCTGAGGCTTTTGTGCATTTTTTAGGCTTACAGGCTATGACCAATCACCAGAATTATGGAGGACTAATAATCGTTGGAAAAACAGGCAGTTTTCAAGAATTGACGAAATTAACTATTCGGGCTCATTTTTCACTCTCAGTTCCCTCCAGAAAATTATTATTAGAGGCTGAAAAGACGGAAAATTTAACGCTCTTTCCAACGGTTTACTTAGATTTGGTTTTACGAAAAAAATCTTAACATTGAAAAAACTCAGGTTTTTAGTGGTTTAAAAAAAAAACTTTAAGGGACACTTTTTGTTGGAAATTGGTTGTAGAACACGTGGTTAAAAATTTCCGGATCATAAGTGAGACACCCTGTATATGAGCAAAAAAAGTATCCTTATGTATCGGTATTTTTCCCCAAACGTATCGGTATTTTTCCCCAAACGTATCGGTATTTTCCCCAAACGTATCGATACTTTAAAGTACCATCGATACTTTTGGGACATCCCAGCCTATTCTTTCTTTTCCGCTATAGGAAAACACGAGATTGTTCTAATTTGAATCCTGCAGTGTTTTACGTTCACTGAGTTTTTCTGAGTGAGTTAGCCACTACATAGTACGTTAGACGAGAATATTTGAAAACACCCTAAGTAACTGATTCATGAATTAGAGTCAGGCTTAGGGTTTGTTGTCACAGACCCCACTCATACTCTATGGACTCTATTTTGCATTTATGGCATTGCATCTACTTTGTTTCAGAAAAGTTGAAAACAGCAGCTACAGGGGGATGTGGGACAAGCGATGGTGTCGTGGAGTGTGGAGCCTCGCCTTCTTACTCGGTGGCGTCTTCTGCCTATGGAGGCTCAGCGGCTGCCCAGGACCACCAGCCAGCTTTTCCCTCCTTATCCCCAATTTTTCACCTCTCGTACCTGATAACTTTTCAACTGCCCCTCAGCCTTACCTGCTGCACACGTTGCCCCCGCAAGACCCATCAACTCTCATAAACCTCCCAGAGTTCTGTTTCCTGTCGCTGCCGATGCCCTGCAATGATACACCACTTGTTGTAGCGGCAGTCCATTCTGCTCCTTTGAACTTTCTGAACCGTCAAGTCATAAGGTCCACGTGGGGAACTGCCATGAAAGTGGTAATGTACCACTTTCTGTTTATTGTTATGATAGTGATAGTTCTCTATTGAGATAGTAGTTATGTACCCTAAAAAACTCAGTCCCACTCGGTTTCACCGAATACGTTTCCTCTGTTGCACCTGCAAGGAGCTTTTCGCTTCTTTCAATGCTGTTGACGGCAGGGGCGTAGCGTCAGGGGAAGCGCAGGGAGTGGCGCTTCCCCACAAGAAAAAAAAACGTAGGTAAAATAATAACAAAACATTTAATCAACAGTAAAACATTCAATTGAAAATTACCTACAGCTAGGTACTACCTTTGATGGTTGCATTGAATCATGGATCCAATGACTAAGACTGGCATGGCCGAAGCCAAGTCATTTAAGAAGAAGAAGAATTACCAATATTTGATTGCAGTTGAGGCCACCATCGATATGTATACATATCGATATGCATACCGTGACGGGAACTAAATAGGTGGGGATGAACCCACTATGACAAGTGGGACAGCGCTGGCGACTTCCACTGTCAAACGCGGGAGGGCGAAGGATCGATAATATCCATTGACATGGAAGAAAGCTTAGTACGCTGAAGGAACAGGTGGCACACCTAGTGAATCTCATGACCCATCAACCATTGACTGAAGTTGTCCAATGATTGGACTCCAATCATTTCGCCATGACGTTGACTCATTAAGGGCACAGCAATGTCTTCGCCAAGGGGTAGATACGGGTCACATGGGGAATCCCCTCTTAGATGACAATGACGTACCGAGGCCAATTGGCCCTCGGACAGGCGATCCCCCAAAACCACTTAAGTATGACGGTTCTATTCCTTGGGAGGAATACAGAACACAGTTCTCAATAATCGCACAAGCCAACAGGTGGAGTGATCGTGGGATGGGGGAGCATCTTGTCGCATCTCTCTCTGGGGCACCCCTGACAGTAGTCCACAATTTACCCGGAGTTCATCCAGCTAGCTTCCAAAAGTTGTCAGAAGCATTCCAAGTACGATTTGGCTCAGAACATCTAAGCACACTGCTCCATACCTGTTATATCCATGTTAAAGTATCCATACAAATTGCTATGTTGGCAGTATTGCAGTAAACGGCGCCATATCGGCAACTAGGCATTCCCTGAATAAAGCCAAGTATAATAACGCGTGTATAGTATTATTTTCAATTACTTTCCTTTTCAATGTACCAGTGTAAATTCATAACAATTGGCGACGAGGATGGGATCGTAAATCTGTTTACTGTCAACTCTTCTTTTTGATAAAGTGGTAATACAAACTCGGGAGACATGTCCTGTTTTCCCACACGAGTTACAATGTAGAGACGATCGTTGAGTACGACATTCATGCGATCGATGTGAAGAACGGCCACAATTGAAACAGAGATCAGCAATGCCCAAAGCACGAAAATCGAGCTTCGAATTTTGTCGGGAGTGTGAGCGGTTCCTGGACGAGTCTGATTTGGTAAATGAAGGGTTGAAGTTAGAAGATTTCCGAGAATTATGTCTGTGACGCGACTGAGAAACTTTATTAGTTGAAATTTGCTGAGAGGTTGATGCAGAACTAGAATTATTCATTAGCTCTTGACTTTGGATACGAGAAGCTTCTAATGCAATTGATTTGGCAACTATTTCGTCAAATTTTGTATTGTCGGATTGTAAAAGTTGTTCCCGGATCCAATTATCTTTGATTCCCCTGATGAATTGGGCTCGTAAGAAGATATCCGAGGCAGAGACTTTTTGTTGACACTGGCAAGTGACAAAAAATTCGCAGTCGGAAATGTTGCGTTGTAAAGTGGCAACATATTCAGGAATAGTTTGAGATTCCTCTTGGTAAGACGATAAAAAATAGTGCTGCGATACGACAACATTTTTTGGTGGTGAAAGCATTTGTGAAAAAACTTTCACGAGATCATCAAACCCGAGGTTTTTGAGTGGCTTCTCGGGGCCCAAATAAGCCGATAAATTGTTATAATGAGTGGAGCCTATTGATGCACAAAGTAACTGGGCTTTTTTAGTGACATCTGTAACATTTTTCATCTCAAGATAATTGTTGAAACGGTCGAGATAATTGGAAAACTTCTCATTTTTCGCATCAAAATTTTCGAATGGAGCAACGGATACTGAGGTAGGTTGCATAGCAATGAGTTCTTTGACAAACTGAGCTTGACTTGCTGTAAGAGCTGTTGTGATTGCGCCGAGAAATTGACTGAATTGTTGTTCATCCATGGTAAAATATGTAGAATTAGAAAATTTATTCTATTATTTATTATTAGAAAATTTATTCTTATTATTCTTATTATTAATAAAATTTATTCTATTATTTATTATTAGAAAATTTATTCTTCCGACTCATGCTCAGATTCTGAACATTCATACAGCGCCAATTACCTTGAACCCGTTTGTCCTGCCAACAACACTAACCTTATTGAATTACATGACATGTATTCAGTTTCTGGGAAATATCTCATTACAATTTCTATTAACAACAGACCTCAAAGAATGGAGGTTGACTCTGGTGCTCGTTTTTCAATTATGCCCTGTAGTATTAAATGTCTATACCTTTTAGAATAAGGCTTTATTCAGCTAAGAAGAGCACATCATAAAATAGTCTTTCACAATAGAAATGCCACGTAGGTGAATTTGGAAACATATGATCGAAATAATAATAAGTAATAATAATCAACAGTAACAGAATATCACATTCTCCCCCACTTCATTTATGAACATAGTCCCGTAGGTACGCGGGAGGTTCGCGCTTACGCGTGCTCCTCCTGAGATGGACGTTTTGATTGACAGGGTTGTCGTCTTCCCTTGAGGATGGCAAAGGAGCATCGTTCGTGGTTGAAGGTTCAGCAGCAGGTTCTGGCGAAAGCTGAGGTTCGCCTCGATCCAACAGAAGATGAGGTTCATCAGGGTGTAAAACTACCTCGTCTTGAAGGTGGTCCGTGAGATCACCGGAAGGGGCTAGATGTCGTGTCGAAACCGTAGTTTCTCGACCATCTGGTAGTCGAACGTGAGCGTAGTTTGGATTCGCTTCAAGTAGTTCCACCTCTTCAACGAGGGGATCGTATTTGCTCTGCCTCTGGAATTTTCGAAGCAGCACTGGTCCTTGCTGAAGCAGCCATGCAGGTAGGGAGGTGCCGCAGGAAGACCTTCTTGGGTGCTGGAACATACGCTCGTGAGGGGTGCTGTTGGTAGCAGTACACAGTAGAGCTCGGATGCAATGTAAAGCTTCGTTGAGAACTGCTTCCCACTGCTTGGTATCAAGTCCATGTTGTCTCAATGCAAGGTTAACAGTCTCCCAAATTATCTTGTTATACCTTTCACACTGACCATTCCCTTGTGGGTTGTAAGGGCTGGTTCGACTAGTGGCGACTCCCTGCGAGTGTAAGAATGTTTTCAAGTCATCCGACATGAACGAGGCACCTTGGTCGCTGTGGATGTAAGCAGGGAGTCCAAATAGCGTGAAAAGATTGGTCAGGTGTCGACGTATACTGGCAGAAGAGACGTCAGGACTCGGAAAGGCGAATGGAAACCTGCTATACTCGTCGACTACAGTCAGGATATAACGATTACGGCTGTTGGTGGGGAGTGGTCCTTTAAAATCGAGATTTAATCTTTCCCAAGGGGAGGTGGCTTTGATCAGATGAGTTGGTTCTTTTGCGTAGAAACGAGGTTTTATTTCTGCACAAATTTTGCAAGAAGCTGTCATTTTCCGAATTTCGTCCAAAGAAAACGGGAGGTTCTTTGATCGTATCCAATGGTACATCCTTGTTACGCCCGGATGGTTCATTTTTTCATGCCAGTTGGTTAAAGGAGAAGTAGTGCTCATGGAAGCTGTGACCCTTGAAAGAGTATCTGCTGAGATGTTTTGTTTTCCTGGTCTATAGATAATGTCATATTTGTAGGGAGCCAATTCAATACGCCATCTTAAGATTTTCTCGTTTTTTATTTTGGTTGCATGGTGGTTATCAAACATGAATGATACACTCTTTTGGTCAGTATCGATTGATTCATCTGACCGTTGCTTACGAGAAGCTAGGCAGTGTCTCGCATAAACTACATTTTTTGCTTAACGTACAGTCCTTTCAGGATGGCTACCGCTGCATCAAAGGTCGTGCAGCCGCTGAAGTATAGGTATACAGTAGGAGAGACAAAGTTGATGAGGAGTTGTAATTTCTTAGCAGAGTTCAAAGTGTTATCGGTACTAAGGAAATGCGTAAAGGTAGCATACCAGTGGATCCATTCGTGTGCAGCGTTAGGTGACGATGGATCAGCGTCGAGTCGTTCAGGTTTGAGGAACTTATCCATGATTTTTCTTAGCTGAATAAATTGTAGTATTAAATGTCTATACCTTTTAGAATAAGGCTTTATTCAGCTAAGAAGAGCACATCATAAAATAGTCTTTCACAATAGAAATGCCACGTAGGTGAATTTGGAAACATATGATCGAAATAATAATAAGTAATAATAATCAACAGTAACAGAATATCACATGCCCCATGACAAATTTGAAGCTCTCCATCTCGGAATTGACTTATTACCTTCCAAAATAAGTTTTCGCGCATTTTCCAATGACACCGTTGCATGTTTGGGAAAAGTTGAAGTTAATGTCACCTACAAACACAGATCTATGTTCGGCGAATTATACATTGTCCCTGCTGGTCACGATGCTTTGGTTGGTCGTGATTGGATCCGTGGTCTTGATCTGGAGCTAAAACAGATTGATGCCGACATGACTCTTCAAATTTCAGACACTTAGCCAATTACATGCCACACACATAGGTATCATGCGGATGAAGCAGTTGGCTCGACGCTACATTTACTGGGAAGGTCTTGATAGAGATATTGAAAATCTTGTCAAATCATGTGAACAGTGTGCACTACAGCGGAAATCTCCATCAAAAGTTCCAGTTCATCCCTGGGAAGAACCTAAGAACAACTGGGAACGCATTCACATTGATTATGCAGGCCCTTTTGAGAACCACCACTTTCTCATTTGCATTGACGCCAAAACCAAATGGCCAGAAGTCCGAATTTCACGTGAAGCGCCTACTACATTTTCTACCATTTCTCTTCTTGAAGACATTTTTGCCACGCACGGGTATCCAGCCATCATAGTATCTGACAATGCCACCATCTTTACGTCTTCAGAATTCCAATCCTACTGCTCCAGCCGAGGTATCACGCAAAAATTAATAGCCCCAGGCCATCCTGCCACAAACGGCCAAGCAGAACGTTTTGTTCAAACGTTTAAGAACAGGATGAAGGCATCTGCTCATGCAGGGGGCTCCCTGGCTGAACGCGTGAGGGAAATTTTATTAATTTATCGTGCCTCTCCTCTAAGCTCCGGAATTTCACCTGCTGAGCAATACCTACACAGGAAGATGAGAATTCAACTAGACGCCATCTTCCCCAGAAAACCAGCCACATCTCAGTCTGTTCAAAACTCTGTTCGTTCTCTTCAAGTGGGGGAGAGAGTTCAGGCGAAGATCTTCCAGAATAACTCTGAGATCTGGCAGTTTGGTGTCATCAAGAATCGGCTTGGCACAAGACACTACCTTGTTCAACTGGACTCAGGACGTGTACTGAAGAGACACATTAATCAGTTAGTCTCTACCAAAGTTCTACCAGCCCAACATAAACCTTGTGAACAACAAAGAAGTACCAGCAGGAGATGTGTCACATTCAATGTGCCTGTCCTCCCTAGACAAGGTCAGTCACAATTGGGGCAGCCAGAAAATGGACCATCAGATACTGCAGAGCCATCAGCCACACCTGCTCCAACCACGTCCACTGAAGATTCTGTACGTCGGTCAACCAGACATCGAAAACCCCCTTCATATCTTCAAGACTACAATACAACCATAAATTCAAGTTAGATCTTTCAAATTATTCAAAATCTCTCTATTGGCCATTCTGAAAATTTTCAGAGTTTTCAATTCTTAAATTTCTTCACTTATCAGTATTACTTTTCATATTGTTCACTCCCCATTGTATTCATTCTGGCTTTTTTATTTTTTTTTACTTATTAACAATTTTCATATAAGTGGGGGAGACTGTTATATCCATGTTAAAGTATCCATACAAATTGCTATGTTGGCAGTATTGCAGTAAACGGCGCCATATCGGCAACTAGGCATTCCCTGAATAAAGCCAAGTATAATAACGCGTGTATAGTATTATTTTCAATTACTTTCCTTTTCAATGTACCAGTGTAAATTCATAACAATACCCAACTACAGAGTCGCAAGCAGCGCAAGGGGGAAACACTAACCAAACTAGTCACTAATATTGAGCGATTAGCACGAGGATCGTTCCCTGATTGCCCACCAAATGCTGTTGACAGGATAGCAATCAGGTCCTTCATGCATGCTATCGAGAATGCGAATGTGATGTTAGCCGTTGGCCTATCCACTCCTGCAACATTGAGAGAGGCTCTGCTAACAGCACAAGTACACGATGCTGACCGCGTAACACTCCCAACACAAGCTGAAGGACCTTCGTGGTGTTACGAATGCAGAGGCCTTGGTCATTTCCGTAGGGAATGCCCCAAAAGAACTCAGCAGGAAAACTAGAGATAGTCAGGGCAACGGGCCGTGCCCTGGCTAACCCCTTGAATGGCCCATATAGATGTACAAAATACCCACCAAGTGCCCTCTTTGTGGATGTGGAGCTTGGAAAACAACGTTGTGAGTTGCTGGTTGATACAGGCGCTACAGTTTCTATCATACGACCTGATGTAGCGCAAGTGCATGTAGTGTTCACGGCTCACGCAAATAACGAAAACAGGTAATTCTGACGTGGTTTATTAGGCACAACAATCTCTGTACGTCTACTGAGCTTACATTTGAAGACGAGGGAAGGAAGGTTGATAACGGCAGGGCTGCCAACATAAGAACAACTAATCTTACACCTTTCCTACCAAGAATACACTAAGACTGGTGAACACAATGTACGCCAATTGTTGAGGAAAGCCCCAGAACAGTAGAGAATTTACAACATGGGATACCACAACGAGAAATGAACCAACAGAAAAAGACAAATTACAGATCATTGAACAAAAAGAAGAAATAGGTATATGGCATTGACATATTGAAAAATAAATGACAGACAAATCACAAACTATTGAACAAGAGTAATACAAATAAATTACAAACTATTGAACATAATCAAGCAAATAAGCTGGTCGTCTAACCTCCCGACCATATCTAGTTGTGCAAGGAGCAACCCCTTGAAGATCACATGGTGGAGACTGAATGGTGGATCCACCCGGAAGAGGAGAACCCGCTGGTGATTGAGGGGGAGGCCCTGGAGAATCAACTGTGCCCAAAGTGCCACCCGTAAGACAAACCCCACCATTAGGAACAGTACCAACACCCATCCTATGAGAGACAATTCCTCCCCCACCATCATTTACATTCGTATTCCTCCTAATGAACCTGCGATTACGCCTGAACACTCGTCCCCTCCCATCCCTGAGCAGATATGATCGGTAAGGAAGGGCTTCCAAAATCACACCCGCCCGCCACTGAGTGCGATTGTCACCAAGGTCGAGCTTGAAATAAATATGAGTACCAGGCGGCAATTCCTCAAGCTGGCATGCCCCTTTGTTAAAATAGGCCGCTTGCTTGTCCCTACTCTGCTCATGACGGTGCTGAACATCCAGATGACTAACAGGTTGAGGCTGTAGAGCATTGTACGCACAAGGCAACTTTGATTTTAGAGATCTGCACATCATTATTTGAGCGGGTGAAAACCCCAAATCTTTGAGGGGTGTGTTCCTATATTCCAGTAATGCATAGCTCACATCCTGATTGCTTCTAAGACATTTACGAAGTATATTTTTGACAATGCTCACCCCTTTTTCAGCTAACCCATTTGCTTGACTATGCTTAGGGCTGATCAGGCACGAACGAAAGTTCCAATCACTCGCAAACTGCTGGAAGGCAAAACTTCCAAAAGGAACATTATCTGAGACCAAGACGTCAGGCACACCAAGCCTAGAAAAAATTGACTTGAGCTTGGTGATAACCGTTTCTGAATTTAAATTATCAATTGAACACATCTCAACCCAATTGGAGTAGTCATCATAGCAAACCAAAAAATGACGGCCACCAAAAAACAATAAATCACAGCCAACCCTTTCCCAAGGACGGGTCGTAGGGCGAGACGATAAGAGAGGCTCCTTTTTGTTATTATTCGCCAAAGACGAGCAAATGTCACACTTCAACACAAAATCTTCAATATCGGTACCCATATTTATCCAAAAAAGACACTGACGTGCCCGTTGTTTAGTTTTTACAACCCCAAAATGACACTCATGAATAAGGTTCAACATGAAAGGTACTAATTTACGTGGGACAACTAAACGATCCTCAAAAAACAATAAGCCCTCAGATTCACTGAGGTAATCTTTAACAGCATAGTACCGACGCAAGTTTTTCGGGACGGCTCCTTCGTCAGGCCACCCCGCAGAAATAAAGAGCTTTAAAGTGCGTAACTCCAAATCCTCCTGAGTCGCTTTCACAAACTGGTTTTTACGTTGAGATGAAATATTAATATTACTGAGTTGTGTGTGACTATGAACTGTTATAACATTGTAAGACAAATCTGCTTCCTCATCACTGAGGTATGCCCTAGATAGGGCATCCGCTATATACATTTCACGGCCGGGTAAATAAGAAATTGACACATTATACCTCATAAGACGTAACAAGAGCTTTTGGAGCCTAGGCGAAACTTTATTTAAACTTTTTTTAACTAATGTCTCCAACGGCCGATGGTCAGACTTAATACTAACTACATTACCATACGTGAGCTGATGAAATTTTTCGACTGCAAAAACACAAGCCAGGAGCTCCTTTTCAATCTGTGAGTAACCCTGTTCTGCGTCAGTGAGCGCACGAGAAGCAAAGCCTAAGGGATGTCCAGCCTGTAACAATACCGAACCCATCCCACTTTGTGAACTATCAGTTTGAATTTCTAGCGGCAGGGTATGATCATAGAATCGCAAAACTGGTGCGGAAGTGAGCAATTTTTTTAAACACTCAAATTCCTTTACATGCTCAGGGCCCCAATTAAATACTGTATCATTCCTAGTCAAATCACGGAGGTGTTGTGTACATTTCGAAAATGTTGGGATAAATTTGGACAAATACTTGCACATGCCTAGAAAACGCAATACCCCTTTTTTATCTAGTGGCGGAGGCATTTCAGTGATAGCTTTCACATGCCTTTCATCCGGATGAATGCCATGTTTACCCACTATAACTCCCATGAACCGAACATTAGACATCCTAAGTTGAACTTTTTCTGCGTTAAATTTAACCCCAAAATCCCTAGCCCGTTGAAGAACCAATTCTAGACTTCTATCATGATCAGCTGTATCATTCCCTGAAATGATCAGGTCATCAAAATAAGGAAATACCCCTGGAATGTCCCCAAAAATTTCCATACACTTGGCCATAAAAATTTCAGGCGCACAAGAGACTCCAAAACACAACCTATTCCATTTATATCTCCCAAACGGCGTATGAAACGTCGTCAAGTAGGAGGAATTATCGTCAAGTTCCATGTGCCAAAAACCTTGTTTCATATCAAGAACCGAAAACACGGTTTTATTAGTTAAATTCACAGTAACCTCCTCCAGAGTAGGGATGTGGTAACGGGGACGCTTGATCGCTTTGTTGAGGTTCTTTGGGCACAAACACAGCCTCAAATCACCATTGGGTTTCCCCACAATTATCAAGTTCGAAACCCAGTCAGTAGGTTTTTCAACCTTTGAAATTATACCCCTACTTTCGAGGTCGTGCAGAGTTGATTTCAGCTTGTCCCTTAACTTATAAGGTACACCACGTTGTCTATCAATTACAGGGGGAACATTCGGATCCACATAAATTTTTACCCTCCCCGGTACTTTCCCTAATCCCTCAAAACTATCTGAGTATTTGCACAACAATGGATCCGCAATGACACTGAACATTTTCTTAATTAAATTCAATTTGACACTTGTTTTGAGACCCAAAATACATTCGACATGCCCCGAAACAACTTCAAATGGGACAGCCTTATGAACCATGTCTCCTAACTTAGTTTCTACGATAATTCTCCCCACAGGTTTTAAAACTCCCGAACTACCAAATGGAGCTAACAAAGTTTGAGTGGGTAGCAACGGTGGCGTAGGCCACATTTTTTCAACAACTGAGCTACTTAAAATATTTGCCTCAGCACCAGAGTCAATTTTTGCACGAACATGAACGTTACACATTTCCAAATCTACATACCATGCTAGATCCACGTTACTGGAATCGCTCTCATTCCCCGCATCAGCCGATATGGTGTGTACCGCCGCAGAATTCTTCGGGGACTGGACAACAGCATTCGACTTCATTGCAGCTTGGGTCGGATTTGATTTCTTGGGGCACATCCTCGCGAAGTGGTTCGGCCTCTGGCAGGTGTGACAGACCTTATTGAACGCCGGACATCGTTCAGGGTACGGCATATGCGAGTAGCCACAATTCTTGCATAGCTGACCCGAGGTACCTCGATAGGTCATCCGATTTCCATCTCCACGGTATCCTGCGCCTGAACTCCTCTGTTGGGTTGAAGGCACTGACCCAGAAATATTCCTGACGGCATCCACTGATAAGGTTCCTTGATGTTTCCCATCTCCATGAATACTACTGGTCTGACGTTTTGCAGCTTCCGTCGCCCAACAAAGTTCCTCAGCCTTGGCTAGGGTCAGTTTATCGCCTTGACATAACATCATCTCGGTGAGATCAGGATCATTGACCCCTACTACTACCCTGTCACGAATCAAGTTTTCCCGTTCATTCTCATGAAAATCGCAACAGGCCGCTTGCGACTTCAATTCAATCAAAAACGCATCAAAATTCCTACCTTCATGTTGTACAATCCTGTTGAAGAGAAACCTCTCATACACAGAGTTTCTTTTCTGACCACAATGTTCATCAAACGCCTTGATAACGTCCTTGTAGGTTGTCGTATCAGCTAACCCCAGCGTATTAAACACCTCCACACCTTTCCTTCCAAGGCATGTCATCATGACACCCACCTTCACGACGTCATCTGCAGCGGACAATTCTTTACCGGCTAAATAGAAATTGAGCTGCTGTTTGAAAGTCTTCCACTCCTTTCCCAAGTTCGGGGAATCAAAGTCAATAGCTGAAGGCACCATGTTCGTTAATCCACTCATTTCGACTTTTGAGTAACTTCTGACACCATGTAGTGTTCACGGCTCACGCAAATAACGAAAACAGGTAATTCTGACGTGGTTTATTAGGCACAACAATCTCTGTACGTCTACTGAGCTTACATTTGAAGACGAGGGAAGGAAGGTTGATAACGGCAGGGCTGCCAACATAAGAACAACTAATCTTACAGTGCATGGATTGTCTGTGCAGCCATCAACAACTAATGTCCTCACAACAGCGGGGCAAGGTGGTTTTAGGGGAGAGTAAAGCCACAATAAAATTAGGAAAAATGCACTGCACGTGGAACTTGTTTTTTTCATTTCCAACATTTCTGATAAGGGCATCTTAGGGGTAGATTTTCTACAGCAAGTTGAGGCCAGGTTAGATGTGCCACAAGAGAAACTGTGGATGCGTGACCAGGATGTGCCTTTGTATAAAAGATGGCTCTGTGTAGAACGAGGGCTTCAGCTGATGGCAGAGTCTATTGATCCCTCTTGGGTAGATTTGGCCCTTGCTGATTCTGCCTTGGAAAAGGGGGGAGAGCAATACCGGAAAGCAGAAGCTCTCTTGAAGAAATATACCGACATATTTGCTGTTGGGAACCAACCATTAGGAAGGTGCTCAATTGTGTGCCATTCCATAGACACTGGTGATGCAAGGCCAATAAAACAGAACTCTAGAAGGATGTCATACTCGCAGCAGCAACATGTTGACAAGTTGGTCAAGGAGATGGTTGACCAAGGGGTGATAGAACCCTCACAGAGTCCCTGGGCTTCTCCAGTTGTTTTGGTCCCCAAGAAAGATGGCTCTACACGTTTTTGCATTGATTACCGACGCCTCAATTCAGTCACCAAAAAGGACTCCTATGCCTTACGCTGCATTCAGAGCATGCTTGATGCTCTCATCGGCTGGTTGTCTGTTGTCTTGACCTTAAAAGTGGGTACTGGCAGGTCACCATGAACCAATCTGATAAGGAGTTCTCCCTTTTGAGCTTTGCAATGCTCCAGCCACCTTCCAGAGGTTGATGGAAAGGGTCATACCAGCTGATCTTGGGCTAGTGTATTTGGATGACATCATTATTCATAACTCAGAGTTTGGTGCTGTTTTAAGAAAACTAGAAGGGGTATTCCTGAGACTCAAGGATGCAGGACTGCAAATCCACCCAAAGAAATGTACGTTTTATCAGCGAGAAACGCTCTATTTAGGGCATGTCATATCAGGCGAGGGAGTGCATACTGACCCAAAGAAGACTCAGGCAGTGGAACAGTGGCCCGTCCCTGATACCAAAAAGGAAGTTTGCTCATTACTATAGGAGGTTCGTAAAGGATTTTGCTAAAGTATCCCGGCCACTGCACTGTCTTACGGATAACCATAGTCCGTTTGTCTGGACTGAGCAATGTGAGGACAGTTTCAATCAGCTGAAGAAAGCCATGATTTCCTCTCCAGTTCTGGCATTTCCAGACTTGACGAAGCCCTACTACCTGGATTGTGATGCCAGTGCCCATTCTGTGGGAGCTGTCTTATCACAGTTCGTTAATGGGGAAGAAAGAGTGGTTGCCTACTACAGTAAAACTTTTTCAACACAACGGAAGAACTATTGTGCGACAAGGCGAGAACTTTTGGCTGCAGTGTTAAGTATTGAGCATTTTCATGAATATTTGTATGGCACTCAATTCACATTGCGGACAGATCATGCCTCCCTAACATGGTTGATGTCATTTAAGAGACCAGAAGGGCAGCTAGCAAGATGGTTGGAGACACTTCAAACTTATTCATTTGACATAGTCCACCGACCAGGAAAATCTGGGAATGCTGATTGACTCTCAAGACGTCCTTATGGGAACACCCGTTCAATCTGCGACCAAAAAGAGATGCTATTCATTTCGAAAAAGGTAAATTTTATTGGTAAGGCAACTGTACAGACAGAGGTTTGGCAGGACGATGTCATCCCGACTGAAATTGCCAGATTGAAAACAAAATTAAAACCATCGATGGAGGAATTGACTCCAATAGACCCCAAAGTGAAGCAGCTAATGGTAAGATAGGGCTCCCTGCAAGCAAAGGATGGAATTTTGTGGCACAGGTGGGAGACACCACGCGGCAGGAGCTATTGGCAAGTGGTAGTCCCCGAGAATCAGATCACCAAAGTACTCCAACAATGCCACAATAGCCCTAAAGGAGGCCACTTTGGATTTTTCAAGACACTTGATAAGGTTCGCCAGCACTACTTCTGGCCAAGTATGGGATCAGATGTACCCATCAATGAAAGCCAGCGCCCCTCAAACAGTTCATGGTGGGGGGTCCATTTGAAAGGGTTGGCATGGACATTCTTGGACCTTTCCCATGCCCAAAAATTGGTAATCGCTATGTTCTTGTAATTTCAGACTATTTCACAAAATGGCCTGAGGCGATATCTGTCCCCAATCAAGAAGCAGAAACAGTTGCTTCAGCTCTGGTGGAACAAGTCGTCAGCCGCCATGGAGTTCCAGCAGAAATAAATATGGATCAAGGGCGCAACTTTGAGTGAAAGTTAGTGAATGAAATGAGCAGACTGCTGGGGATGCGACACACCCCATCGAAGGCCACTTCATCCCCAGTCTGGAGGACTGGTAGAGCGCCTAAATCGCACAATAAAAAGTACTTGACTGCGTTCATAAGTGCGGAACAGGACAACTGGGACAAGCTCATACCGTTTTTCCTGCTAGCATATCGAACATCCTCTCATGTTACCACGGGGTTTTCTCCCGCCATCATGGTGTATGGTCATGAACTCCAACTTCCCGAGGATCTAGTGCGGCCGGTCCGGGATGAACCCCAGTTTTCAACAACCTATGCCTTCCAGTTGCGGAAGGATTTGTGTTAAATTCGGGAATTCGCACACCGGAACATGGGTTACCAAATGACACAACAGAAGGACAGGTTCGACAGACATGCTAAGCCAGTGATTTTTCTGGAGGGGGACTGGGTGTGGGTGCATGAACCTCGAAGAACGGTAGGGCGATGCCCTAAACTACAACCTACTGAGGTCGAAGAACAAAAAAGTACATTCACGTTAATGGCATGGCCCGTGCAGATGTGAAGAAGACAGGGGTAGTGTGATGGAAATTGATCACATGTTTAGTTTCAGAGTTGTTGACTTGGATTTCTAGAATTGTTTGGGTTGTTGATCTAAAAAGATAGGTTGTTGTTGATTATATGAGTTTTGTTATACCAAACGGCAGATTTTGTTACAGTCATGAAGCTCATTTTAGTACTGAATTTAGTACTGAACGGGTGTGTTGGAGCCCAGCGTGACCATATGGTACCAGGAAAAGACGGGAGTGTTAGAGACCAGCGTGCCCACATGGTACCAGGTCCTCCAGGCCACATGGGAGGTCATGGAATTTTTTGTCTATTGGTTTATTATCTTCGATAATGAACCATTGGAATTGCCCAAAGAAAAATTTTTTTAACCCCACGTCAAGTTTTTTTGGTTTACGTTTCAAGATACGGAGATTCAGAAAATCGAATAAATCGAAATTTTTTTTATGGGTTCCGACCAACCCCACAATGGTCCTCGAAACTTTTCATAACCCTAGCTCAAGGGGAAGGGGTTCAAAACGAATTTTGAAATTTTGAAAATTTCATATCTCGGATAATTCCCATCAAACGGTATCTTTTTATTTCATATTTAGATAGAGTTTATTCCGTAGAATTTTTTAAGACCATCCACAGCTTTGTACGGCCAGCCGTTCGTTTACAATGACGGCTCAAAGGTTGAGCCTGTCAACACGATTGTGAATCAAACAGTTGAAATACAGGTCAATTTTCATACTAACGAGCTGTTTGGAACATCATATGGCTTTTATAGAAAAATTATTGCTGACGTAGTATTAAAAAGCCCAGAATTATATCAGTACATTTTATTTGTAATTAATTCATCATCTCTATCATTCAGGTTCTGCACAAACGAACCCAGTCGATTCCAACAGCCGGATATCGTATTAATTAATCATAATTAATAATAATAATTATTAATAATAAATAATTAATAATAATTTTCACTAGGTACTTGATAAAATTATTAATAATTAGTGATGATTCATAATAATAATTAATCTAACATTTAGGATCTAGACATTTAGACCTAGTGATCTAGACAGAAGGGTGATCTGTACAAAGAAGATAATGAACCGTTGTGTCAAGAATTTGCAGTTTTTTGGTGTTTTGAATGTACCTATGACAATTATCATATTGAACCATAATCATATTAAAAAAGTAAAACCCACGATTTTTCACCAAAAATCGCGAATAACTCGAGAACCGTTGGAAAAAGTGGCAGTGTGTTACACCCATTCGAAAGCCCATTAAATTGCCTATCGACCCTTGAACAGGCGCAACTCTACGCCAATTTTTCTGACCACCGTTTAACTTTCAGCTTCTCGAAAATTAGTAGATACCTATTGGATTTATTCACTTATTTTCCGCTGCGGATTATCCAAATCGAATCATATTTAGTTCAAAATTATTGAGCAGTTACTAGACGTCCTATTAGACATTTCAGGACCAACCACACCAATTTCGATTGATTTTTACGGCAGTTATCGTTGAAAATAGGAATACCACCATAACTTCTTTCTTTTTCTTCTTAGGAAGCTCATTTTCGATTAAAATTGAATAGTCAAGTATGCTGAATAATACTAAAAAAGAATACCTATCTGAAATAATTCCAATTTTGAAGAAGTTATGACCATTTGAACTACCTGAAAGTTACTCTTCCCTCCCCCCCCTAATTGGGTGGAAGGGGAAAAAATGTACAAAAGGCCTCGCAAAATCCCTTGGATGGAAACAAACGTGTGTGCAAAATTTCAGCTCGATCCATTTTGTCTGCTGGGCTGTAGCCTCGTCAATGAACAAGAACAATAAAAACGTGAAAAATAGCAGTTTTAAAACATTTAAACCCCCGACTCCTGATGGTCCCAAGAGTTGAAATTTGGTTTACGTCCTCACAGGCACCTAGATAGTTGGTGTACAAAAAATTAACTCACGAGACACTCAGGGGAGGGTGAAAAGCCCAACTTGTTCCGTCGCATAATCAGTGTCTCAGTCGCTTCGGTTGTCAGGCCTTTGGTTTTCTTGGCGTGCGGGACGCTCCCGCGTTCCTAGATTATTTAGGTTAACAGGATCTGGTTTTGGAGTGTAGCCTCAAAGGTCACATAGGTCTCGCAGTACCTCCCTTATGCAGAATTGGATGCAGCGAGGAGTGGAAATCACCTCCCTGCCTAACTAATACCGCCATTATCCACAAAGATTTTTATAGATTCGAACTACTTATACCTACTAATCCATATTGACTGTTTTTCTCATTGGCAATATAATTTTCTAGGTCTTCATGCTGGGAGAGTCCAATTCCAGCAAAATCACATCGCAGCTGGACCAAGAAATCAAAGACTACGGGGATATGGTGCAGGGATCGTTCCTAGACACTTACAGGAACTTGACTTATAAGCACGCCATGGCGTTGAAGTGGACGACGTACTACTGCCCAGGAGCACGCTATCTGCTCAAAACAGACGATGACGTCTTCGTACACACAGCTCGGCTCCAAAAACTAATTCACCAGGAACTGTCGCCGCTAGGAGCCCGGCGGCTTATTCTATGCGATATCATTGAACGTGGTTTCGTCCAGAGAACTTTCAGGTGATTGTCTTGTTTGGAGAGCATACTTCCTGGGAAGATGACACCTTCTCAGCCACATAGTGGCTGCATGACTGTTTGTAGCATTGATAGGAGGTTACAATTTCAGGAGCTCTAAATTCATTTTCATGCTGCCCCTCT
Organism: Stenodema calcarata; assembly: GCA_963920205.1. Taxonomy (NCBI): domain Eukaryota; kingdom Metazoa; phylum Arthropoda; class Insecta; order Hemiptera; family Miridae; genus Stenodema; species Stenodema calcarata. The sequence goes on along the minus strand of OY986059.1, from coordinate 26,457,698 downwards.
CTGGCTAGTGTGATTTGGCCTCACCCCTATCAGTTGAGTGCCTTTTTTCACCTGATTCGTGATCGATGACTCAGATTGTTCTTTTCAACTATAATAGTTAGTTACAAGTGTTTATCGCCACCCAAATATTATGGCAACTCATTTTTGGTTTATTATCTTCGATAATGAACCATTGGAATCGACCAAAGAAAAACTCTGCAAATTCTTGACACAACGGGCCATTATCTTCTTTGTACAGATCACCCTTCTGTCTAGATCACTAGGTCTAAATTTTAGATTAATTATTATTATGAATTATCACTAATTATTAATAATTTTATCAAGTACCTAGTGAAAATTATTATTAATAATTATTATTATTAATTATGATTAATTAATACGATATCCGGCTGTTGGAATCGACTGGGTTCGTTTGTGCAGAACCTGAATGATAGAGATGATGAATTAATTACAAATAAAATGTACTGATATAATTCTGGGCTTTTTAATACTACGTCAGCAATAATTTTTCTATAAAAGAAGTACCTACCAACAAACATTCGAAATTACCTTCATTTCCGTAGCACGAAACGTACCTCAGAACAAAAAAATCGACATCACTAAAACCATAATCATATTATGATGTTTCATACAGCTCCTTAGAATGAACTGTATTCCAACCGTTTGATTCACGATCGTGTTGGTAGGTTCAACCTTTGAGCCCTCATTGTGAACGATCGGCTTGTCGTACAAAGCTGTGGACGGTCTTAAAAAATTCTAAGGAATAAACTCTATCTAAATATGAAATAAAAACTCTGCAAATTCTTGACACAACGGTTTATTATCTTCCTTGTGCAGATCACCCTTCTGTCTAGATCACTAGGTCTAAATGTCAAGATCCTAAATGTTAGATGAATTATTATTATCAATTATCACTAATTACTAACAATTTTATCAAGTACCTAGTGAAAATTATTATAATTTATTGTTAGGTATTCTTAATTTGTATTTATTATTAATAATTATTATTATTAATTATGATTAATTAATAGGATATAATTCTCGGGTTTTTAATACTACGTCGGTAATAATTTTTCTATAAAAGAAGTACCTACCAACAAACATTCGAAATTACCTTCATTTCTGTAGCACGAAACGCACCTCAGAACAATAAACTCGACATCACTTTAGCCATATGATGTTCCAAAGAGCTTGTTAGTATGAAAATGGACCTGTATTTCAACAGTTTGATTCACGATCGTGTTGTGAGGCACAATCTTTGAGCCGTCATTGTGAACGAACGGCTGGTCGTACAAAGCTGCGGATGGTCTTAAAAAATTCTTAGGAACAAACTCTATCTAAATATGAAATAAAAAACATACCGTTCTATATGAATTTTTCGAGACATGGAATTTTCAAAATTTCAAAATTCGTTTTGAACCCCTTCCCCTTGACCTAGGGTTATGAAAAGTTTCGAGGATCATTGTGGGGCTGGTCCAAACCCAGAAACCAAATTTCGTAATTTTAGCTCAACGCTAACTGGGCAAAGTGCCGCGGACGGCGGACGGACGGATTTTTTTTATTCGATTTTCTGAATCTACGTATCTTGAAACGTAAACCAACAAATTTTGAGGGGGGGTTAAAATTTTTTTTTCTTTGGGCGATTCCAATGGTTCATTATCGAAGATAATAAACCAAAACATACCGTTTCATTTAAATTTTTCGAGTTTTCGAATTTTCAAAATTTCAAAATTCTTTTTGAACCCCTTCCCCTCGACCTAGAAACCCCTTCCCCTCGACCGTTATGAAACGTTTCGAGGACCATTGTGGGGTTGGTCGGAACCCATGAAAAAAATTTCGTAATTTTTTTTTCGACTTTCTGAATCTACGTACCTATCTTGAAACGTAAACCAACAAATTTTGACATGGGGTTAAAAAAAATTTTTCTTTGGCGATTCCAATGGTTCATTATCGAAGGTAATAAACCGAAAGTAATTTGGCATAACCAAACAGAACAACTTATTTTGTTCAGCTGGTGAACTGTTACGTATTCCTACCCCTTAATAATCCTCTCCCGATTTTCTTCAGGTCCAAATGGAGAGTTTCCCCTTCGGAGTATCCCAACCGGTATTACCCCCCTTATTGCACGGGATGGGCTGTCCTATACTCACCAGATGTCGTCTTCAAGCTCTACGCGGAAGCTCAGCAAAGACCTTACTTCTGGATCGATGATGTACACATCACAGGCACCCTGGCGTCACTCGTCAACGTCGCACAGACTCACAACAAGCATCTTATGAGGTTTCTCAATTTCTAGTCTTTTTACGCCTAAATCTATTTTTTAGTGACAGACCAAAGTTTAGGCCGATTTCAGCAAAAACTTGTAGAAAATATTTGTATATAGCATTTAATTGCTATATAAAAATATTTTCGACAAGTTTTTGCTAACAGTTACTGTTCAGTTATGACTATTCAAATAATATTTGCAAATAGTATATTATACCAAGTTTTTACTCACTTATGCTTTATATTATGGATACGCTCACCACCGAATCCTTATACCAAATATTTCCAACTATCAAAAATATTTCCAACTAGGTACTGAAAATTCAACCCTTGGCTGAAATTAGATTTAATTTCACTTTGATCCACACGCGTGGCAGCCCGACACGGATGGCAACACTGGCATCTCGTCTTTTCCCTCCTTAAAAAAACCACCGGAGCCATCTTCTTCAGCTATCTACCGGTGAATATTATCAAGACTCACGTCTCATGAATCTACGCCTAAGTCGGACTCACCGAATAAGTCCAAGGTATTTAAGCCTAATAAGTTCGCACCTAAAGGCAATTCTGGTTCAGCTTTCCTGGCTCATTCATAGAATCAACAACAAAAGGATCTTGTACCCATAGTCTGTTATGTGAGTAAAGAATCTCACACTATTAAGGATTGCTCTAAGTTTAGATTTAGTAATCCTTCTCAAAGATTAAACTTACTGAAGAACTTCTCAGGATGTAGGAATTGCCTTTACCCATTTCACGCCACCTCTGAGTGCAAATCCAAATATTCATGCAAGTATTGCAATCAGCGGCATCATAAGGATCTACATTTGGGATCAATCCCCTCTAGGTCTTCTAATGCTGACGCTCAGGCATCTACGTCATGCCAGACCAACTCATCAGTCTGTGGTGCTACCATATTTTCATTCAATCGAGTACTCTTAAGTACTGTTAAAGCGTTGCTAGTGGATTCGTTTGGTAGAACCCACGAATTTCGCGGAATCCTGGACCCAGGTAGCCAATTCTCATTTATTGTAGAATCTGCTGCACGAAAACTGGGCAAAACCACTAAACCATTTCGAGGAAATATCACAGGTGTAAGTTCATCGCCTCTTCACACAATATTAGGTAAAATTAATATCACCTTTCAACCTAAGGCTTCGTCTCCTCTTCATACCGAAGGCCATAGTGGTGCCTATCATAATCCCAGCTCTACCACAGACAAATCTATCGTCAGCTATGTGGTATGACTATCCGTCATATAGCCTTAGCGACCCTGAGTTCAACCTATCACAACCTGTGCGTTTCTTATAGGCGCCGATCTGTACTGCGAGGTAGTTTCCTCGGCTCCAGTCACTCTCCATGAAAATAGACCAAGACTTATCGACACTGTATTTGGATTCAGTGTAATCGGCAGGTACGTATGTGATTAGCTGGTGTGCCTCAAGGAAGTGTATTAGGCCCACTCCTATACCTCCTTTACACGAGCGATTTACCAGAAGTGGCTCATAACACAACAGCAACGTTTGCAGATGACACTGCGGTCCTGGCAGTCGGCGACAGCAACAACGAGTCGATCACAAAACTTAACAAATCCATCTCCAAAATCAGTCACTGGACATCAAAATGGAGGATCAGACTAAATGAGGCTAAATCGGTACATGTCGATTTTACCAATCGTAAGATTGGCTACATTCCTACTTTCCTTAATAATGTGGCGATTCCCTACGCGAATGAAGCCAAATACCTAGGCATGACGCTGGACGCCAAGCTCAGATGGAAGGAACACGTCAAAAAGAAGAGAAGTGAACTCAACATAAAACTCCGAAAAATGTACTGGCTCATCGGCCGGCGATCCTCAATGACCATCGAAAACAAGCTACTGTTGTACAATCAAGTACCTACTTAAGCCAGTTTGGACGTATGGAGCGCAGTTGTGGGGCTGCACAGCTCCAACCAATAGACAGATGATTCAACGCTTCCAGAACTCAGTACTGCGGTGTATCACTGATGCGCCGTGGTACTTCCGAAATGACGCCCTTCACCGCGAACTTCAAGTGGACAGTGTAGATGCAGTGATTAAACAGAGAGCTTCCGCTCATCTCGCCAGACTAAAAGATCATGTGAATGAGGAAGCTGCGAAGCTCCTGGACATCCAAGATCTAACGCGGCGCCTTAAGCGCTTGAAACCGCAAAAGCTTGTGTAGGAAGTGAATGTGACAAGTTCAGAGAGACATGGGACTGAGTATGATGTATCTCGAGTCCTGATAAGGAATGACGTAGTACAATAAGTCAAAGTAATATTGTTAATGAGTATACTCGGTGCAATAAAATATTATTAAATTAAAAAAAACACCCGCGTAATTTCCCAATTGAAAAATTCTGGGAAATCGAGGAACCGTTGCTCATCCCAACAATGTCAGAGGAAAAACTGGAATGCGAAGAGCATTTTATGAAAACTCACTACAGAGTGAACGGCGGGAGGTACGGCGTCCGTCTCCCGTTCAAACCAGGTACACCGAAAATCGTACCTAACGTCAAGGTGGCTTTAAATCGATATTACTCTCTGGAGAAAAAGTTAGCTAGAAACGAGCAATTGAAAACTGATTATCATGCCTTTATGGAGGAATACCTTCAGCTTGGGCACATGAGCGCTGCCAAAGAATCGCCAGCTTACCTTATTCCACACCATCCGGTGTATAAATTAGATCTGCAAGGCAAAGGTAAACAGAGTCGTTTTTGATGCTAGTTATGTGACACCATCAAACTCCTTGAACGATCATCTGTTTACCGGACCAAAACTTCAATCAGATATTGGTTCGGTAGTGTTGAATTTTCGCAGATTTGATTATGTACTCACATGTGACATAGTCAAGTGTTTCAGACAAATTTTAGTACGTCCTCAGGACCGTAAGTACCAACAAATTGCGTGGCGCTTTGACCCCTGTGAGGCTGTCACATTTTATGAGCTCACCACTGTGACTTACGGGTTGAGAAGCAGCCCCTATCAAAGTCAACGGGTTGTTTTGCAACTGTTAGAAGATGACGGTGACGCTTGTCCTTTGGCAGCCCAGGCCCTCCGATAGTCAATTTACGTGGATGATTGCCCTTGCGGGGCTGATTCACCTGAACAACTGATTGAGTTGAAAACCCAACTTATAGCTCTACTCGGAAAGGGAGGTTTTGAGTTGGGGAAATGGCATACAAATTACCCACCACTACTGGCAGGTGAGCTAACCTCAATGCACCCAGTTCCAATCTGTGATGAAGACGATGAATATACCACCAAAGTCCTAGGTATGGCTTGGGACCCAAAATCAGACACATTCAAATACAATATCAACTTACCTGAGGATCAGGACTTTTCTAAGCGCAATATTTTATCAGTAATTGCACGTCTGTTTGATCCATTGGGTTATGTGGCTCCGATTATTTTTCACGCTAAAACCATTTTCCAGGAAACCTGGAAATCTGGCGTTAATTGGGATGATGAAGTACCACCACTAATACAAGCTACATGGGCAAGGTTTATGAGCGATTTGCATAACATCTCGCGCGTCTCAATATCATGACCTATCGGCCAAAACAGACACTATTTACCGTCTAATTGGTTTCTCGGATGCGAGTGAACCTGGCTTTTGTGGAGTTTTATATGTGCATTCAACTCAGGGGTCTCATAGCTTCACGAATCTTATGAAATCAAAAACGAGACCCATCGATGTTCCTGAAATGAAGCCACCAAAGCCTGCAGTAGTGTTAGCTGCTGTGCAACAACCCAATGATCTTATCAACTATATGCAACGCCATTCTTCATTCCTGCGTCTGGTCCGCGTTATGGGCTATATCAAGCGTTTTATTGCCAACGCCCGCATCCCAAAACGCCGTCGACGCTTTCGCAAGATTGGACCTTTATCAGCTGTTGATTTCAGGCGAGCACACAACACCTGCGTTCAATTGGTGCAACAATACCATTTTCCTGAAGTATTCAAGAACCCTACTAAGGAAGGTTTGAACAAAGAGTTCAGACGTCTGGCAGTTTTGGTTGATCACGACAATCTAATACGCGTTGGTGGCCGGTTATCAAACGCACCTCTAAGCGCTGATCATCGTCACCCGATATTGCTGCCCGCACGCTCTCACTTCACCAACCTAGTCATCGATCATCTCCATCGTAAAAACAATAACCCTGGACCTTCTGCCCTGGTGTCTTTCCTAAGACAACAATATTGGGTTTTCAAGGCCAGAGATCTAATCCGCATCCATAAAATGAAGTGTGTGATTTGTACCCGTTACGCCATGTTAGCCACACCTACACTGATGGGAGATCTTCCTCCAGCTCGTGTCACTGGCATCCGACCCTTCATGAATTGTGGAGTGGACATGGCTGGACCCTTGATCTGCAGAGACTCAGAGCGCCGAAATTCAAAGATCCACAAGGCCTTCACATGTCTGGCTCCACGTGCCTTACATCTTGAACTGCCTCACACCTTGTCTGTAGAATCTTTTCTTGATGCATTCGACAGATTTATTGCTAGGAGGGGCATCCCAGTCAAGATGCACTCAGATAATGGATCGAATATTGTTGGAACCGCCAGATATATTCGAGAAACCCATGAATTCATTCTGAGTGAAGAAAATCAATCATCAATTGTCAACCGAACATCTCACCTGAACGTGGAGTGGAGTTTTAACCCACCGATTTCTCCTCACTTTGGAGGCAGCTGGGAGTCTGAGGTAAAATCAGTCAAAGGCCTATTGCATAAGACTGTTGGTTCCAACCCTTACACTGCCGACGAACTAAACACCATGTTTGTAAAAATTGAGGGGATTTTAAATTCTCGCCCGCTTCTGCCCTTGTCACCAAGTTCTGACGACCCAGAGGCCTTGACGCCGGGCCATTTCACAATTGGACAACCTACCAATGCACTTCCGGAACCTGATTTCTCTGACATATCTTCCAATAGTCCAAACAGATGGGAACTTATCAGAGAAAGAGTCCAACTTTTTTAGGACCGTTGGAAGGTAGAGTACCTGAGTTCTCTTCAGATTCGTGCAAAATGGGACAAGAAGACACCTTCAGCTCGGCGATGTAGTCCTCATCAAAATAACCAAACGTCGCCTACCCATTGGCCCATGGCCAGAGTCACCAAAATCCATCCAGGAAATGATGGCGTCGTCTGGGTTGTCACACTGAAGACTAGTACGGGCATGTTTAAGCGTTCAGCTGTCAATCTGGTCCCCTTGCCAATTAATGACCATTCTGAAGATCGCAACTCCAACTAAGAAACGTTGCATGTTTACGAATAGAAGCCTTATGGAAGTTTCTATTGTTTATTGCATGGTCATTACAGACCGTTTGGAAACTTTAATTTTCTCATTGAATCATCTGCACTTTAAGTAAAAGTTTGCTCATTCTGCTACCACTTCAAATTTCTTTAATCTGAGCGCTCTAGTTGGAAATAGGCGGCAGGATGGATGCGCTCACCGCCAAATCCTTATACCAAATATTTCCAACTATCACAAATATTTCCAACTAGGTACTGAAAATTCAACCCTTGGCTGAAATTAGATTTAATTTCACTTTGATCCACACGCGTGGCAGCCCGACCCGGATGGCAACACTGGCATCTCGTCTTTTCCCTCCATAAAAAACCACCGGAGCCATCTTCTTCAGCTATCTACCGGTGAATATTATCAAGCTCGAACAAAATCGTAATTTACCACGAAAATTTTGCCCAAAATCCGCATCAACCGACCTGCAGTGCGCCAGACTCGTGCATAGTTTTCAAAGAGACCTTCATGAAGTCGTTGCTGCCCAGAATCCTACGTACCCACCAACCCGCTAAGGACCGTCACCAGTCGATCTCGTCTCCAATCCCAACCCATCATATTAAGTAAATCAATTTGAAGTACAGCCAAGGTATGTGGTGTTCAAGCGAATGATTTTTTTCTTTTCTCGATTTGTAATAAAGTGGTATTAAGTAATCTTAACCATTTTAGTTGCAGTCATTCATTGAGTAAGCACCCCGACCAGGCTAAACATATTAGTAGGCATATGAAAAACTGGAGAGGAGTGAAAATGAAATATTGTTGAAGCAAGATTATGAAGCAAGCTAAGGATGAGAAATGGGTGGATGGCTGTACCTTATTGAGTGTGGTGACGTCATTGGCGAAATGCCGTAGAAAAATTAAAAATCTAAGGAACTGACGTTAGCGCCTCCTGAAAGATGGATAGAAAGGGTAACAATCAGTGCAATGAGTATAGAGATGTTGTGACTCCGGACTGGGGAGAAAGAACGCGTAAGTACATTTCTGAGTTACTATGTACCATATTATTGGTACACCTGATAAACAAGAAGGTGTTTAACTGTGTCCTGCGTGAAGAATGACTGCCCTGCCTAAGCAATAACTGTGTCCTTAGTGGTCATTGTATAAAGGGTTTCCCTTGAGACAGAATTACCTTAGCACTGTAGGCGCTTCGGAGTTGATTTTTGTTGTTAGTTTTTCTACCTCAATTTTATATTTCAGCGCTACATGTTTTCGTTCCCAACTTAGTTACTTTTTATAAATAATAAAAATCATTCAAGTTCCGAAAATTGATCAAGCGAGTTAATTTCAAAATACTAGTACAGTGGTACAATCCTTCTATCTTCTTTCACTGTACGATTTCTGTTTCTTTTTTTCTACGTCGAGGTCACCAATTATTTTTATGTATCGTACCATCTGGGTGGGTGTGTACTCAGGAGTTCAAAAAACATTGATTTTTCAGATCTCCTCGTCAACAGCTTTTATTTGAACCCATAGATTATAATAGGAATATCTAGAGCCCTCACCCACTGTGTGGTCCCCTCGGGTTCCCCCACTGATAGGCACCCCCGGGTTCAAAGAACATTAATTTCGGTTTTTGAAAACGATGTGCAGTTCGAATCAGCTGGGCCAGTATGAGCATACATTCGACAGGCTGCCGCATGATTCACTCTCATGATGAAAGCTTTTGATAATATCATACTCCTACTTTGAGCCCTCATTGTGAAGGAACAGCTTATCGTACAAAGCTGTAGATGGTTTTAAAACATTTTAAAAAACCAAAAATTCAAGATGGCTGAAACCTATCTCCCTCTACCCATTCAAAAACTCTACGAGTCTAAGGAGATAGTGTTTACCTAGGAAGATAGATTTAGTAAATGAAATGAATTTTGCCATCATAAAAAAGCAATATATTATAATATAATTATAATATTATTGCTTGTTTATGATGGCAAAATTGTGAATTTGAAAAAAAAGATGAAACACCTCCCCCCCCCCGTTGTGGGGGCAGATGTGGCGAGGGCTGGAGAGGGAGAGCATAAGGAAGACAACTCCCGCCCCCCCCTCATCAATCTCCTCTCCCCCCTTCTCGAATCTCATCACCTCATCAACCACCCACATCTACTCCTTTTCCTCTTTCTCACCCTCTTCCACACTCACATTCACCCACAATTTAAATTGAAGCAGTTGTGGCGGGGGGGGGAGAGGGAGAGCATAAGGAAGACAACTCCCGCCACCCCCTCATCAAACACCTCTCCCCCTTCTCGAATCTCATCACCCACCCACATCTGCGCCTTTTCCTCTTTCTCACCCAGTTCCACACTCACATTCACCCACAATTTAAATTTAAGCAGTCGTGGCGAGGTTGTGGGTGGAGAGGAAGAGACTGTTTGACTGTTTATTTTGTTGACCTGCACAGAAATTAGGGCCATAAGTCCCTCTCTACTACTCTGGCAGGAAACGTGATTACACAAATACAAACAAACAAACTTTCTTGCTAAATGCTTGCATACGAGTCTGCAACACATTGGGACATTTTATGTCAATATTAATGCTCTATATCCAATCCTAATAAACCGTTCAGTAACGAATACCTCAAGCAATTGATCACAAAACAAGCGGCAGTGTTCACTATATCTATTTATAACATAAAAATATATATAAGTCTGACATAAATACCAAGAACAAATACGCAAAAAATCCGTTATAATTCGAGAGCTTTCGATCGAATGGAGAACGATTTTTGTCCGATGAAAACTACAGAAGTTTCATTTCCCTAGCAATGGCTTGGTTGTAAGTGAAAATTATCGTAAAATGTCGGTAACGATTTTCGAGGACACTTTTTCGTGACAGTTTTTTATTTTATTTTTATAATGTGCCAAAGCAAAGACATAAAATGTCAAAATAAACTCTATGTAAACTCTATGTAAAAACTATACCGTTCCGTATACGGTTATGAAAAGTTTCGAGGATCATAATGATTGTGGGGTTGAATCCTCGTGTTCAGCGTTGGAAAAACTATAAACCGATGTGTTACTTGGCAAAATGAGACGAAATATGTTATACATCCAGTAAAATAGAGATATTTTACATAAAACCAGTTATTTCTTCGGAAATTTTCTCTTATAGCCATGCTGCATGACTGAATGTTTTTGTCAGTTTTTCTGAGTTTGTCATAAAAATGGCTAAATACTGCCATTTTGCCCTTAAATTCCAAATAATTTTCAGGGGAGCCCCCCCCCCCCCATCACACTGCTTTTATCCTCGTAGTTATGAGTTTTTCATGTCGTTCAATCTAAGTTCTTTCCTCACTGGTTTTGAAATCATCGGAATCATACCACGTCTCATTTCAGGCTCCCAGAACAGTGTCAAGACATGGTTAACGATGGTACGCTGGTTGATCATAACGGCGACTTCATCTTTTGCCTAACAAACAACAAAAACATCCGGAAACTGTGGTACCTCATGGAAGAGGTGCCGTCGGCATCGAAATTCGTAACTTTAACGTGAGGACGTCTGGTATGAGGAGCGCTACAATGTATATAGAAATTTGTACACAATTTAGACCCATACTTAAATCCGGCCCTGGTGAAAAGTGTAAATTATCGGTGTATGTTTCACCGAGTTTCAATAGTCCAAATATAGGTTACAAAAAAATCCGCTTTCTCTGTTCTCCAGTTTAACTAATTCAACAGGAACTGTGCTCCTATTGAAGCCACCAACGATAAATTGAAAAGCAAAGGAGAGTTATATCAGTGATTTTCTGTTCCGCCCTAGACTGCTTTAGGAATGAATTTTATTCAAGTTGTGGTCTGTTCGTTATTGTACTGGGAGTATATTGGGATCCATCTTAAACTATCTATTTGAATAGCTATAGATCAGTAATGAAATATTACATACGCAATTGGCACTGTACCTATCCTTGGTGCCTGTTGTTTCATAAATATGCCAATTTTTCCTTGTGATCGTTATGGTTTTTATGAAATTATTAATTTATATTCGTCGTTAATTCTAAGGAAAGTGTATACTATTGTTAACTACGTTTTAAACGAGAAAAAAGAGGTTCTACCAACACGTGTAAAAAATGTAAAATTTTAACGAATTAATTTATTTATTAATTCAATTAGTGGAGTTTTTTTTAAATGTAATTAGTGTAATAAAATGCGACCTTGCGTTCATGCCACTACACCGCTAGAATATACGGAAAGGTTGGTTTTTTTACAGGCCCTAATTCCACGCATCAAAATTCAATATTGTGCCAAATTCGTATATGAAAGAAGCTAACGGTGTGAGTGGGGTGAAGTTAAAGTGGAATTACGACTAGGTTTTAATGTTTTTTGTGAACAACAAATTTATGAATTATAGTAGGTACCTACATAATTATATACCTACAGATGTATGAGTGGTAGTCAAACGTAGGGAAGACTTGAAGTAACTTAGACTCTTTTGCGAAAAAATCAATTTTAGGCTAATATGTATTACTAACATTATATAATATATAATATCTTATATACTACCTATATCTTGCTCGTTGATAGACACAAAACATTGTAAGTCTAACGGAGTCTGAAGGATTTGACTGCTCAACTATTAGGAAATGCTCTAGTTCGTTTATACTCGTAGTATAAAAGTGGTTTTGGGGGTTTTTCTCTCATCTTTTCTATATTTTTCTCAGTGAGTTCAACGATTTCTCCTCTTGCACCTTTTTCGAGTACATAACGTGTATATGCAGATTACTAGGTACTTGTAGAGTTCAAGATTGGATGTACTTAGCGTTAGAAGTGCGTACCTTTAATCTTTGTAACAATCAATTCAAGAAGCTAAAATGTTTGAATTACACATGCTGCGTTAGGAAGGTGATTCTTGTTATAACCTACCGCTCTGTAACCTCTCTTATCCTCTCTATCTGGTGGATTGCGTGGGACAAGGTAATGAATTAATATGTTTCTTAAACTACTCGTGAAATATTACTTACTTACTTTGAATCATTTTTACGATTCATTAACGAAAATGTTAACCATTGTATTTGATATTGTGTAGTCAATCTGTTCTATGAAAAATACTCAATTGCAATTCTTTTGTACAAGCAACACAATTACAATGTGGGGAAAATTATATGAGGTGAGAATTTATCTTTATTTAATTATTTTTGTTACTCTTGTCTCAGTAGTCATTGTCACTGTGCAGTAATTAATTTATTGATATTCGCTCCTTGTTATTTATTTCAGTTCAATTTATTGTTGTATTATTGAGTGTATTTTGTGCAATGAGTACACGACTTCTGCCCTGTTAAATAAAAACGCCTCAAGTGGAATGTTTATGAAAATGGAATTTTTACGGCACCCCCTATTTTGGACCTGGTCTTTTCGATGGTGAAGTCCGAATTTCAAAATTCAAACCGGAAGTGGGGGAAATTCCGACCATAAAACTCCTCAACTCACCAAAATATTGAGATGAGGCGTTTTACTTAAAAAAAATGTACATCATTTTCCTAACAAAACATCCGTTTGATTGAGTTGTTTACGTTAAGGTGACTGCCTCACGAGCAAGTTGAGGCATTTTACCTAAACAAATAATCCCAAAACAGACTGGAAATTTTAAAATCGCCTTAAGTGCAATTAATCGATTATAAATCGATTAATTGGCGATTTTTGGTTTATTATCTTCGATAATGAACCATTGGAATCGCCCAAAGAAAAAAAAATTTTAACCCCCCCTCAAAATTTGTTGGTTTACGATTCAAGATATATTGTTAGGTATTAAAATTTGTATTTATTATTAATAATAATTATTAATAATTATGATTAATTAATACGATATAATTCTGGGGTTTTTAATACTACGTCGGTAATAATTTTTCTATAAAAGAAGTACCTACCAACAAACATTCGAAATTACCTTCATTTCCTTAGCACGAAACACACCTCAGACCAACAAACTCGACATCACTTAAGCCATATGATGTTCCTAAGAGCTTGTTAGTATATGATGTTCCAAAGTTTGATTCACGATCGTGTTGTGAGGCACAATCTTTGAGCCGTCATTGTGAACGAATGGCTGGTCGTACAAAGCTGTAGATGGTCTTAACAAATTCTACGGAACAAACTCTATCTAAATATGAAATAAAAAACATACCGTTCTATATGAATTTTTCGAGATATGAAATTTTCAAAATTTCAAAATTTGTTTTGAACCCCTTCCCCTTGACCTAGGGTTATGAAAAGTTTCGAGGATCATTGTGGGGTTGATCGAAACCCATAAAAAAAAATTCGTAATTTTAACTCAACGCTAACTAAGCAAAATGCCGCGGACGGACGGATTTTTTTTTTATTCGATTTTCTGAATCTACGTATCTTGAAACGTAAACCAACAAATGTTGAGGGGGGGTTAAAAAATTTTTTTCTTTGGGCGATACCAATGGTTCGTTATCGAAGATAATAAACCAAAATCCGTCCGTCCGCCGTACGCGCCACTTTGCCGAGTTAGCGTTGAGTTAAATTTACGAAATTTGGTTTCTGGGTTTGGACCAGCCCCACAATGATCCTCGAAACTTTTCATAACCCTAGGTCAAGGGGTTCAAAACGAATTTTGAAATTTTGAAAATTTCAAAACTCGAAAAATTCATATAGAACGGTATGTTTTCATTTCATATTTAGATAGAGTTTGTTCCGTAGAATTTTTTAAGACCATCCGCAGCTGTGTACGACCAGCCGTTCGTTCACAATGACGGCTCAAAGATTGTGCCTCACAACACGATCGTGAATCAAACTGTTGAAATACAGGTCCATTTTCATACTAACAAGCTCTTTGGAACATCATATGGCTTAAGTTATGTCGAGTTTATTGTTCTGAGGTGCGTTTCGTGCTACGGAAATGAAGGTAATTTCGAATGTTTGTTGGTAGGTACTTCTTTTATAGAAAAATTATTACCGACGTAGTATTAAAAACCCCAGAATTATATCGTATTAATTAATCATAATTATTAATAATAAATACAAATTTTAATACCTAACAATATATCTTGAATCGTAAACCAACAAATTTTGAGGGGGGGTTAAAATTTTTTTTTCTTTGGGCGATTCCAATGGTTCATTATCGAAGATAATAAACCAAAATCCGTCCGTCCGCCGTCCGCGCCACTTTGCCCAGTTAGCGTTGAGTTAAAATTACGAAATTGTTTTTTATGGGTTTCGACCAACCCCACAATGGTCCTCGAAACTTTTCATAACCCTAGGTCAAGGGGAAGGGGTTCAAAACGAATTTTAAAATTTTGAAAATTTCATATCTCGAAAAATTTCCATCAAACGGTATGTTTTTTTATTTCATATTTAGATGGAGTTTATTCCTTAGAATTTTTTAAGACCATCTACAGCTTTGTACGACCAGCCGTTCGTTCACAATGACGGCTCAAAGATTGTGCCTCACAACACGATCGTGAATCAAACTGTTGAAATACAGGTCAATTTTCATACTAACAAGCTCTTTGGACCATCATATGGCTTAAGTGAGGAGTTTTCTTCCAAAAGGGAATCTATCCACTTCTGATTTTTGTTTGCAAATCGAGAAAAATGTGTCAAGGCTCGTACAATGACATTTATCACCTTTCTACTTATTCCAGTTATTATTCATGAGGCAGGTAACTTATTCTAGAAATTTGAAAATATTATGTCAAAAGCGTAAGCAGACAGCGCCATTTTGGATCAGGATACATGCCGTTTTGGTGAAAAAACTGGATTCAACCCCTTTTGGGGTAAAACTCAGGTCAACATTTCGTCACAGTATAGAATAATATTTCCCGGGTTTTCGACGAGTATGCCTCACATTTCTGTGATTTTTGGAAGAAAACAAGCTGCTACAGTCATTCCAAATTTTGAAATGCAGCCCATACTGATTTGATTTTAGCCGTTTTCTAATCTTTGTACAGAAAATTATTAAAATGTTTATGAACTCGGGTAGGAAAATTAAAAAAAAAAAAAAAATGCACTGCTCCAATAGTTTAATACTACTACTAGTTTAATACTACTAATAGTTTAAACTTTTTCTAAAAAATAGTCTCATGATTTTTTTTTTTTAAATCAGGGAAACAGCATACATTATTGCTTAATAAAGGAAAGTAACTTCTGACGAAAAAGGTTGGGGGAAAAAACGAACTGGCAGTTTGAATCTAAACGTGAATGGCACAGTCTTCGGGATCCAAGCAATCACAATGTGATTGCTTGGATCCCGAAGACTGTGCCATTCACGTTGAAGAATGTCATTCTTCAATGTCTTCGGCGTCATCATCGTCTTGGTTGCGTTCAGCGTCGTCATACAGAATGGGACGGTACCACTGTAGGTCTGCTTGTTGCTGCCAATCTTGACCGAAATGGGTTACGAGGAGGTGTTCCACGTCCTTTTTCTTCTCCTTGGTCAGTGGGCGGGGGTTAGAATTCTGAAGAGGAGGGGCCGTCATTCTTTCCTCTTTTTCTTTTTTTTTTTTTTTTTTTTACAATAGATTTAAATGCATCCAGGGTGCTTTCAAAACGGAAATGGCTCAAGCATTTCAACCGTGTAGTGACCCCTCCATTCCTGTTCTTAAATTTCCGAATGATGATCCTTTTGGCTTGACTGATTCCTTTGACTTTTTGGTAAGTTTGCTCCAAGTCCTTTATTTTCAGCATCTGCCAATCTTTTCCGAGTTTCTTGACAGTACTAACTTGTGACTAGGCATTTTCATATTCCTCACAGGTTTTAATTTCGGACATGCACTTAAGAATTCGTTCCGCTCTGCCAAACACCCTGTCTGCAGGAAGGAAACTGTGCAATTAACTGCATTACACTGATAACAACCAGGGTGGTTCCACTCCCACCGGTTGAAATTTCCCACAGCCAACATCAAAAAATGCCCCTAGGCAGGGTAAGAATCATTCCCGCTATTTTGGCAACACTGCTCAAACTTCAAAACAAACGTTGAACCAGGAAAACAAAATGGAATCATACAGCGCTCCATCTTAGCTCAGACGATGGCCCGCCGAAATGGCTAACGCCGTACCCAAGAGAGATGGCAACCTCATCTATCGACAAGGTCGAGTACCTAGTTCTCCTGGGAGCCTCAGCCAGTGCTTCTCTCTCGCGGTTACACAGAGAGTGATATTTGAATTTCGGGAGGGATCTCCCATTTTGGATACAAGCCCTTTTGAGATGAAAACGATAAAGCGGGTTTACTATGAACAAAGGATACGTTCTATTTTGGAATGAAACAACCAAACTGAAACAACGAGAAGGATACATGCCATTTCGGGGAGAAACTGATTTTAAGCTTCCGTTTACAGTGCGATAGGTGCCGTTTTGTTAAGCAATCGAAGTTACTACACATGGGGCTCAGGGTAAAGAACCTGAAAATGCAAAAAAATCTAAATCGGCCAAAAGTGGATACGTTCCGTTTTGGGGAGAAACTCCTCAAGTGATGTCGAGGTTGTTGTTCTGAGGTGCGTTTCGTGCTACGGAAATGAAGGTAATTTCGAATGTTTGTTGGTAGGTACTTCTTTTATAGAAAAATTATTACCGACGTAGTATTAAAAACCCCAGAATTATATCGTATTAGGCCCGGTTTCACCATATTCGTAGCTAACTAAAGGTTACCCCAAACTAACAGTTACCAACAAACTGAAGGTTACAGATAAAAGCGTTTCACCAATGTAATGGTTAGCCTAACTTCTAGTTAGCGCCTCTAGTTAGGGTTAGCTGCCATGAGTCTACACCCAGACAGGAAAACAGCTATGTTATCAAGTGTTATCAATCATCTGATGACAAGGCGGGTCATTTTTGAGGCAAAGAGTCTACTGAGCTGACATTTATAATATTGAGGTGACAATATTATTATTATTAAAAAAAAAAAAGTGAATGCTAATAAATTAAATATTACAAGATTTTTCGTTCATTAGTTGTTCTTATTAGTTTTCGTTCTCAGCTCTGCTAACTGTTTTTTGGGACATTACCCCTACTATCTAGATATAATACAGTTTTTTCAATAATAAATTTCTTATAACATTGTGATATAATCGTTTTAATTACCTAGTCGTTTTAATATTAATTTTATTTCATTATAATGTTAATTAGTATAGTCATAATAATGATGTTGAGGGATGTCGAGGGTCGGTCAAATGAAAATTTGACCGACCCTCGACATCCCTCAACATCATTGTTACTGACGGTCAACAAAACCACACACAGTCATAATAATATTAATTAGTCATTTCAATATGAATTAATATATTTAATTATTATTTTATGGAATATCTATAGGTACGTCGTTTTAAATATTTATGAACGTTATCTGCCTGGATTTTTTTTACAACAGATGCCTGAAATGGTTCATGATAATGGCGTTTCTGCACAGCCTTCCTTGGTTAGCCATACGCTGGTTATTTGCAATGAGCGGGGGTGGATCAACCTCAACATCATCATCGCCAGCGTCGTCTGTCATGTCGTTTGGTAGCCGATCATGTATGCACATGTTGTGGAGGATGACACTGGCAACTATGATTGCTTGGACGTTTCTCAAATTGACAGTGATCCCTTTAGTCAGCACTGGAAATCGTCTCTTCAGAACCCCAAAACACCTTTCAATTGTCTGTCTCGTGCGGATGTGGCTTTCATTGTAAAGTCGTTCCTCATCAGTATTCGGATTGAGCAGAGGGGTCATCAGGTATGGCCTTACCTCGTATCCACCATCTCCCAGCAAAGTTGTTCCTCTTACATATCCTCTTTCGATGTTGTACCGAATGAGGGAGTTGTCGAAAATGGTCTGATCATGTGATGATCCAGGCCATCGTGCCACGACGTTCATGACTTTCAGCGAAGCGTCACAGATGCATTGGGTATTTATGGAAAAGTAGCCTTTCCTATTCCGGTAAATTTCCGCTTCATCGCCACCTGGAGATTGAATCCTTATGTGGGTGCAGTCTACCGCCCCTATAACCCTTGGGAAGCGGGCTACGTTGTAGAAATCATCCATGACTCTTCTCCTTTCTTCTTCACTTGCAGGCATTTTAATGAACTGAGGGCTCAGTCTAGCTAAGGCACCGCATACTTGCGTTATGAATCTACATGCAGAGGACTTGCTTACCCCTGTGAAGTCCGCAAGGGTAATCAAAAACGATCCAGTGGCTAGGTACCGCATTGTCAATAACAATTTTAATATCGGAAAAACCGAGTAATTCCTTTCTGAGGGAGGTTGAACCTCCGTTTCGATGAGAGCTAACACAAAACCAAATCGTTCTTTTGACACTCGAAACCTTGTCATGAAATCGCGGTCATCATAAATTTCCAAATAATTTACTCTGGGCCGTATCATACGCGGGCGTCGTACTAACCTTGCGATCGCCTGGTCAACGTCGTACTCTTCCTCCTGGTCGATCATCACCAACCGACCACCGATGTCGTCAAAAATGATTACAATAAAATAAGACGCTCTGATAATAAGCCTTATCAGTTGTTGTTAAGCTTTAACTACCAGATGAAGCGGTAGTTAAATATCTGGTAGTTAACGTTTGTATTAACTAAAAGTTAGCGCCATCATTGGTTTGGTGAAACGCTACTTTTGACTCTTCTCCCACCTAACCGATAGTTAGGCTTAACCATCACCTTAACTAGAGGTGGTGAAACCGGGCCTTAATTAATCATAATTAATATTAATTATTATTAATAATAAATACAAATTTAATTATAATAATTATTATAAATTATAATAATTTTCACTAGGTACTTGATAAAATTGTTAATAATTAGTGATAATTGATAATAATAATTAATCTAACATTTAGGATCTAGACATTTAGACCTAGTGATCTAGACAGAAGGGTGATCTGTACAAAGAAGATAATGAACCGTTGTGTCAAGAATTTGCAGAGTTTTCACCGTTGAATTGGTTGAACACCACAAAAAACTTCCTCACAAAAAAATTGGGTTTTATTTTGACTTTCAGTCAACTTACATCAAAGATTTCAGTGCGAATTTCTGCAATGTTTTGAATTTTGAGTTGAGGCGTTTTACCTTAACATGGCAGACTTGCTGTAAGCTGTTTTATGCCAATGGGATTATGAAGATAATTTGATTCGTTTCTTGTTTAGTTTTGAACTAACTACTGATACGTGAGACGCCGTTGGAGTGTGTACAAAATGGAGTTGAATTTGATTAGGTGGTACCTACCGCATTCGGTGAGGGGTCCCTTCCACCTGTACTGGTCTGCGACTGTTCTGATTTAGGCTTTCACTCTCATTTTCACTTTCACTGTTTTGGTCGTCACCGTTTTCGAGTTTCGCAGCTGTGTCAAATCTGGTCAAATGGCATCATTTTGCGTACATGTCTGCGTACAAGTCCCGTAAAAACGCATAGAAAACATGTCGACTGACACAAATTAAAAGGCGGAATACGCTTTTTACCTCTTTTGATCAGTTGTACCACACATTTGCCGACGGCGTTGTCATCGGTCATTTTGCTAATCAGGTTATACTGTCCCAGGCTGGTTTCTCGGGCGCATACTAGATCCAAAGCTCTCGTGAAACGGTTTTGTAGAGTGAGGCGTAGAATTGGTCAGATTAGGTGCATTCTTGGCTCACCTCACCTGCCTTTGGAAGTAAGACGACTTTAATACACTACTTATACGTAACCCCCCCCAGACCTCTGTGGCTCTATAGTAGCATATTAAGCTTGGCCTCAGCTAACCATATCCGACGGATCCAGCTCAGAACCGAGCTTCAAGGTTTATACGCAATGACTGCCTGCTCTACAATTTGAACCTTCCATTCATTTCCAACTCGCCTCACGAACCACCGACCATCCGGGCTCTGGAGTCGCAAACTTGTACGTTGGAACAGGCCCCAGGTACCCTTCACAAATCCACCGCAGACCAGTTTATAAAAAAATGGGAATCTGTGGCAAAGTGATGCTAATAACAGTTAGCCTCTTCAAGGCCACAATTCAATAAATATACTTTTTTTAGCAGTATTTTAGTGGTTCTATAAAAATGATGATGGTCACCTTGGGTACACAAAAATGTACTAGTAAGTCAAATTTTCTGAATTTTGAACTCCTTGTTCGAGCTTCTCAAATTTACAACGTACATAATAATATTATGTACGTTGTAAATTTGAGAAGCTCGAACAAGGAGTTCAAAAGTTCAAAGTTCAAAATATTAGTTCGTTGTTGACTAGTGTCGTAGTTTTCTGCAATGCGGGAAAACAATTTCTACATATTCATACCATTATCGTATTGGAAGTCGAAGATGCCGACTGAATTAGACATTCTCTAGTAATTTATTGAACCAATATTTGATTATTAGGAGGCAGTCATTAGTAACCGAAACAAAATAAAAGGTATTTGTTCAAATTGAATACCACTTACCAAAGGCCTTTGGAGATTTGATTCTCAATATGAAGTGGGAAGAGGTCTTCGTTGGAATCAGAAACAACGTTTTGAGAAGACGATTCAAAATGATTTAATCACAGAACTTTTATAAGATGATTCGAAAAGTGATGTCACAAGATACGAAATGATTCACAATTGTTGGTATTATATAGATCAAGTTTATAGTTTCCAAATAAGCAAGGGCGCGTCCGAAACAGTCAGAGACCAGAAACGCAGTGAAGTGGGGATAATATCCCCGGGATATACACCCGTCTAAGAAACACAATAACACAGTGGTGCCAACATGCCGTATACATAAATCATATGGAATTGATAGTATCGATACCTACTTGTTGGATACTACCTTCCATCAAAGACTCTACTTTCCATCACTCCCTCCTCTTTGAAGGAAGAAGGAGCATCAGGCACAATCATGGGTATGATTCCAATTCATATTCAGACCAATGTCTGAATGAGATTCATATTTCAGGTATACACACCCAGTACCAACAATAAGTACAAGGGAAGAGTAATGATTCGTAATTCCCATGATAAATGATTCACAAATGAGATGGAAAGAAGCATGCCTACAAGTCACAATTGAGAACCTATTTTGCTGCGAAAATCTAAGTCAAATTTAGATGTCAAAGACACATTCCAGAAGCACAAATATATTACAACATACATTTTTCAATTCAAAGAATGATTCAGAGACTGGGAGACATTTTTCCAGGAATTCAAAATTGAAAACTGATCAGTTTCAAAAAGGGAATGTAAGTTACAGCATGGTTCTTTCAGTGGCATGATTCTCACAAAGCTAGCCTATCTTGATGCCTGTAAAGATATGATTCATTTGATTTTCTTAAGATTAAATTGATCACAAAGATTTGGCAATGAAGCTTTCGAGAGTTCATACGCGAAACGGATGCGGAGGATTCATATAGTTGTAGTTCAGTTACTGCGATTCAGAGTGCAGTCAGCTGGAGTCTGATGATACTGTGATTCAAAGTGCAGTCAGCTGGAGTCTGATGATACTGTGATTCAAAGTGCAGTCAACAGGAGCCTGGTGATACTGTAGTGATTTCTCACACCCAGGGTTCTTTTTCACCTGTAATTCACACAAACATAGCATTAGAGGGTTGTCAAATTTTTCTAAAGGCAAAGCTTTTGTGAAACAATCAGCTATCTGATCTTCTGTTGATACCCACTCAATGTGTACTCGATTATTCTTAGAACTTTCATGAACATAATGCATGCTAAGTTTGACTACATGTTTCAAAGTCCTAGAGTCATTCGTCATGGCAACAGCAATAGCTGGTGCACAATCACATCGTAACGTAGGTAGAAAATCCAAACCTGTCAAGAAATTACACAAGCTTCTAATATTTGTTAATTCCTTACACGCTTCAGACATAGCAATATACTCAGCTTCACAAGTTGAAAGAGCAACATGAGATTGCTTTTTGGATTTCCAAGATACCTACTAGGTCACCACAACGTTTAATTGAAAATCCCGTGGTGGATTCACCATTTAGGGCACTTGTCCCAAGAGACGAGTCTGAGTAGGCTACAAGATCGTCAGTTTTCCCAGAAAACATAATACCATAGTCTAAAGTGCCCTTAAGGTATTTCAAGATTTTCAGAACACATTTCCAATCTTCCTGTGTGTATCCTATTTGTTTTCTACTCATAAAATTAACAGCAAAAGATATGTCAGGCCTCGTTCCATTCTGAATATATAAGAGAGAACCTATAACTTCACGATAAGGAAGATTCTGAGAGTTTACACATGCCTTATCTGATTCTAACTGAGCTGTCAATGTACAAGTAGCAGGAGACATAGGAATAGTACTGATCGTATCATAGGGTGAAACGAATTTGTCCAACAGATTCATGATAGTCGACTTCTGATGTATAAATAGCGATTTGTTGGCAAAATCCCTTATGATTTCGAATCCCAGAAATTTCTTAGGAGTTTCCAAAAGCCTTATCTTTATCATTAGACGTCAAAAGACAATCATCGACATAAATTATTAACAAGGCATATTTAGATCCCTGTTGCCATTGAAAAATGCAGGTTTGGAAGGGATAAACTTCAAAGCCTAGTCCACATAAAACGTCACAGAATTTCTTGTACCAGAGATTTGGTGATACCTTCAATCCATAAAGTGATTTTTTCAGACTGCACACATGGGAGCTCCTCAAGCCTGGAGGTAGTTGATACAACTCCTCTATACCTTCTGGAACCTCCATGTACACAGGTTTCTCTAATTTACCATGTAAAAATGCAGTGGTTACATCAAGCTGATAAAGGTGCAGATCCAATTTGTTCACGACAGACAAGAACAACCGAACATCACCCAATCGTGCAACTGGTGCAAAAGCTTCCGACACAAGACAGTCATTTGTGTCCGCAAATCCTTTGATTACCAGACGACTCTTATAGCGCATCCATCCGCCTCCTTTTTCCTCTTATGTACCCAGCGAGATTTAATAATTGTTGAATGAGTTGGTACGAGCGTAGATAGAGAACCTTAGATAAGGCTTTATTGAACATAAAACTCCAAGTGGAGAATAGAGCAAGAGATTATAGAATTAGGAATTTGAAACGGTGGACATAGAAACGAGGAATTGCAACTAACATATGAACGGGTAGTAATAATTTCATCACATTTTCCCCCTGTCAGCTTTCCACACGTAGTCCTCCAGATACTTCGGTGTCCGGGGTGGCACAATGCCTTATGTAACTCAAAAAGCGCATCATGGCTCATGGACCCGCATACTCCCGCATTTAGTTTCCCAGGACGAAAGACTGTATCGTAGCTAAAACAAGACATTTCAAGCCTCCATCGTTGGATTTTGTCGTTCTTTATCTTACTAACGTGTTTCTTGTCAAGCATGAAAGAGAGGGCTTCATGATCAGTAACTAGTTTGAAATGGTTATTGGTTAGAAAGTGCTTCCACTTCCTGACACTTTCAATTATGACTGTGGCCTCTTTCTCAACAGCCGGATATCCCTTTTCACTGTGGTTTAGGGAGCGCGAAAAGAAGGCAACTGGTCGTCCGTTTTGGGTAAGTGCTGCAGAGATTCCTACGTCGGAGGCATCAGTTTCTACCACTAATTGAATCTTGGGATCGAATCAAATGAGAAGGGAGTTCGCTATGTCTTGCTTTAGTAAATTGAAAGCCGCAAGAGCATTTTCTGACAATGGGAATGATTTGGTGTCAATTAATGGACGAATTTTATTTGAGAACCGTGGAACCCATTTAGAATAGTAGGCGAACATTCCCACTATTCTTTGGAGAGAAGCGGAGTTATCTGGTGGCAGAAGACTTAAAAGGGGCTGTAAACGATCTGGGTCTGGCTTAATGGAGTCTTTGCTAATAAGATGCCCTAGAAGCTTGATGGAGGTGCAGGGGAATTTAGACTTTTTCTCATTCAGTTTCAAATTGTATTTTCCTGCAACTTCAAGAAACGCTTTCAGGTTCTTGTCATGCTCGTCTTTTGAGCGTCCTCCAATGGTGATATCATCAATGTAGCATCGAACGCCTCGGAGGCCTTCAGCATCACAAATCCTGTCGATGAATTTTTGAAAGGCCACCATTAGTTACACCAAATGGTAGTCTTGTGAACTGATAAAGCCTACCACAGGCCTCAAACGCGGTGTAAGGTCGCTCATCATAGCAAATTGGTACTTGGTGATATGCACTTTCCAGGTCAATTGTGCTATAGTGGCTGTACTGGCTACGTGGGAAATGACATCTTCTACATTTGGGATAGGATAAGCATCCAGCTCAGTGAAACGGTTTATAGTATTGGAATAATCAATGACCATTCGTTTTTTATGACTGGAGTTCTTAGTCACCAGCACTTGTGCTCTCCATGGAGAACAGCTTTCTTCAATTATACCTGCTTTCAAAAGTTTCGATACTTCTTCCCGAATAAATTTTGAGTCATCCACCGAGTGACGACGGGATTTTGTGGCAATAGGCTTTACGTCTGGGGTCAGGTTAGAGAATATACGAATGGGGTCGATCTTTGCTTTGGAAAATATAGTGGAGCTGGAAATCGAAAGAGGAGGACTGGGACCCCCGAATCCCACATCAAGACGAGAACGGCGGCGTAGAATATCGTGGCCTACAATAATATCGGCACACAACTTTGGTAGAATTGAGAGTTTTATCTTACGATAGGTGTAGTGTTGTAACCCAAGGTCTGCTTTCACATAGCCACTCGAGACCGACGAAAGAGAGGTGGAAGCCATAGAGACTTTCCCGGTTTCTGGAAAAACTACGAAACCATGATTGTTTGCAAATGTATCATCAATGTAACTGCCAGAACTTCCAGTATCGATAAGACAGTTAGCCGGGATTCCGTCTATTGTGCCTGGAACGACTGCTTTGGCCAGTGAAGGAGAAGTGCTAGCCCCCACGGTACTGGCCAAAAACTGATAATTTTGATCGATGGGGGACCCAGTTTCCACTGGGTTCAAGCACGCCGTCGATTTAGAAGTCTTAAAAGTTCTTTTAGCTTTACAAACCTTAGCGAGGTGCCCCACTTTCTGACATTTCGTGCAAACCGTATCCCGCGCCGGACAAACTGATCGAAAGTGTAAGGTCCCCCCACAGAAAAAACATTTACGTGTCTCAGAACTTGCAGCGATGCATTGAGTCGAATCGCTAGAATAGGCTGGTCCAGCCAGTGAGTGACTATATTTTTCGGAATTGTTGATGGCTACCTCAATTGAACGAGCTTGTTCAACAGCCTGCGAAAGATCTAGTGTCTTATTCTCAAGGAGGCGCTGACGTATATTAGAGGAGAGCAACCCAGCAATGAAGGCGTCCCGAATATTGTCGTCCCTATTTTGTTGAGCCGTAACTGCTTTGAATCCGCAGTTTTTGGCCAAGGACTTTAGAACCTCTATGTATTGGTCAATTGTCTCGGAAGATAGTTGTTTTCGAGTGGAGAGTTCGTGTCTGGCAAATACTTCGTTTTTACCCTTGATGTACAAAGCCCCGAGAGTTGCTATAGCCGTGTCGTACGTAGTGCATTCACTTATGGGATCATAAACGTTAGAAGCAAGAAAATTGATTAGTACCTTTAAACGATCGTCTTCTTCGACCTCCGCCTTCTCGAGAAAATTTTCAAAGGTGCGGAGCCAATGGGCCCATTCTCGTTGAGCAGTCGGACTATCAGGTTCTGTACTAAAGCGATCAGGGCGGAAGAGCCTTTCCATTTAGTTTTGTGAATTAAATTGATATGAAATGCAAACCTTCGAAATTAAGGCTGTAATTCACAAAACTATGCGTATCATATTTTGAATGAAGATAGAATAGGAACTTCACGAAACTAAGTAGTCATATGCAATTACTGTCGTTAACAACTGATGGTAATAACGTCTTGAATTATCACATGGTATGTTAAGCTGTAGCCTTCCTCATGGTGGTCTACATCCCAAATTCTTCACAGATTCAACGATTGTATTAGGATGGATCGATACACCATCTTATAAACTCAAGACCTTTGTAGGTAACCGCATTACGGAAATCAACAACTTGATTCCAGCACACTCTTGGAATCACGTTCAATCGGAGATGAATCCAGCAGACTGCGGATCAAGGGGCTTAAGTCCTGAAAACCTCATCAACTTCCAGTTGTGGTGGAGCGGACCATCTTGGTTGAGGCTTCCTGAAACATTGTGGCCATCCGTTCCTCAAGAAGTCCTTTCGGAGCTTCCTGAGATGACATCAAATAAAACCACAATGGTCGCTCTCCCGAATCCGCCTCACTTTGTCCAGTGGATGTCGCGGTTTTCATCACTCCTCAAACTTATGCGATCTATAGCTTGGATGAAAAGGTGCATAAAGAACAAAAGAGCTGTCCAGTTCGGTGAATCGAAGCGAATTGGAGCGTATACTCTTCCAGACCTTGAAGAAGCCCGTTGGATTTGCATCAAAGCAGTTCAATCTCATTTCTTCTTCAACGGAACTCCCGACAAGCCTGAATCAGTAATTCAGAAATTCATCAAGCTTCAACCTTTTATGGATCCTAAGGGAATTTTGCGTGTTGGAGGTCGATTGAGACATGCAAACCTTTCAGATGACCATAGACACCCTGTTCTGCTTCCTGTAGAGGCACATTTCACCAAGTTGCTTGTAGATCATTTTCACAAAGTATATCTCCACCCAGGGCCCAGCACGTTACAAGCTCTCATACAAACCAAATATTGGGTGCCATCACTCCGACGATTGGTGAGGCAAAGGACATTTTATTGTATTAAATGTTATAAATCAAAGGCAAGAGGTATCACTCCAATAATGGGTGACCTACCCCCCTGCCGCCTTCAGGGTGGGCGGGCATTTGTACAGGTGGGCGTAGACTTTGCCGGCCCGTTTGTAAGGAGAGAATCTTTACGACGCAAAGCTTCATTGAGTAAAGTTTATTTATGTATTTTTGTATGCATGGCGAGCAAAGCTGTCCATTTAGAAGCGGTGACAAACCTTACAACCGAAGCCTTTCTTGCCACTCTATCTCGATTTACCTCTCGTCGAGGTTTTCCTCTTGAAATATTTTCAGACTGCGGATTGAATTTTATTGGTGCAGCCAACCGAATGACAGAATTCCTAGAATGGTACAAGAATAATCCGACTCAAGATGCCATAAATGATTATTGTACCAAGTATGGTTTCAAATGGAACTTCAATCCACCATACAGTCCCAACTTCGGAGGCCTTTGGGAAGCCGGGGTGAAGTCGAGCAAAACATTGTTGAAGAAGATCGCTGGGGATTCGCCATTAACGTTTGAAGAATTCAGCACGCTATTTTCAAGGATAGAGTCTATCCTCAATTCGAGACCTCTATGCCCTTTATCCACCAGCCCAGAAGAAACGGACTATTTGTCGCCAGGACATTTCCTTATTGGAAGACCACTGTTGGCCGTACCAGAGCCATCTTTGCATGATCTTCCCGACAATCGCCTCTCCCGTTGGCAAATTATTAAGAAGATGTCCGATCAGTTCTGGAACCGTTGGCGTTTGGAGTATTTACACACCTTGCAAGGCAGAGCAAAGTGGCACAGGAAGTGGCACAGACCGTGTATTGGTCCCATTTGATCCAGCTCTTCCAGTCGTCTTGACGTCTGATGCAAGTCCTGTTGGAATTGCAGCTGTTCTCAGCCACATTGTGGATGGAAATGAACGCCCTATTGCCTATGTCTCAAGATCTCTCTCTTCCTCTGAACAAAATTACAGCCAACTTGATCGCGAGGCCCTTGCCATTGTTTTTGCCTTTACTAAATTTTATAATTATATTTATGGCAGGCATTTTGTACTTGTCACTGACAATGAACCACTCAGCAGAATTTTTGGTCATAACAGAGCATTACCACAGATGACATCCGCCCGCCTACTACGTTATGCCTCATTTCTTGCAGGTTTTGACTACTCTGTAAAATTCAAAAAAGGTAAAGACAACGAAAATGTAGATTGCCTATCTCGTGCTCCGCTCCCTACCAAGAAGAAATCCTATGACATGAAGATAAACGAAGAAGTTCAAACAATCCAAGCTGAGTCTATTCTTCAAATTTCCAACATTGAGGTTTCAGCTACAACAATTGCTCAAGAGACTGAAAAGGACAGTGAACTACAAGATATTATTCAAGAGCTCAGTTCATGTTGCCAGGACTCGCCATACACTCTATCAGATGGCTTACTGTTCCGTCAAGACCGAGTAGTCATCCCTAGAAGCCTCAGAACAGCCACACTTAGCCAATTACATGCCACACACATAGGTATCACGCGGATGAAGCAGTTGGCTCGACGCTACATTTACTGGGAAGGTCTTGATAGAGATATTGAAAATCTTGTCAAATCATGTGAACAGTGTGCACTACAGCGGAAATCTCCATCAAAAGTTCCAGTTCATCCCTGGGAAGAACCTAAGAACAACTGGGAACGCATTCACATTGATTATGCAGGCCCTTTTGAGAACCACCACTTTCTCATTTGCATTGACGCCAAAACCAAATGGCCAGAAGTGCGAATTTCACGTGAAGCGCCTACTACATTTTCTACCATTTCTCTTCTTGAAGACATTTTTGCCACGCACGGGTATCCAGCCATCATAGTATCTGACAATGCCACCATCTTTACGTCTTCAGAATTCCAATCCTACTGCTCCAGCCGAGTTATCACGCAAAAATTAATAGCCCCAGGCCATCCTGCCACAAACGGCCAAGCAGAACGTTTTGTTCAAACGTTTAAGAACAGGATGAAGGCATCTGCTCATGCAGGGGGCTCCCTGGCTGAACGCGTGAGGGAAATTTTATTAATTTATCGTGCCTCTCCTCTAAGCTCCGGAATTTCACCTGCTGAGCAATACCTACACAGGAAGATGAGAATTCAACTAGACGCAATCTTCCCCAGAAAATCAGCCACATCTCAGTCTGTTCAAAACTCTGTTCGTTCTCTTCAAGTGGGGGAGAGAGTTCAGGCGAAGATCTTCCAGAATAACTCTGAGATCTGGCAGTTTGGTGTCATCAAGAATCGGCTTGGCACTACCTTGTTCAACTGGACTCAGGACGTGTACTGAAGAGACACATTAATCAGTTAGTCTCTACCAAAGTTCTACCAGCCCAACCTAAACCTTGTGAACAACAAAGAAGTACCAGCAGGAGATGTGTCACATTCAATGTGCCTGTCCTCCCTAGACAAGGTCAGTCACAATTGGGGCAGCCAGAAAATGGACCATCAGATACTGCAGAGCCATCAGCCACACCTGCTCCAACCACGTCCACTGAAGATTCTGTACGTCGGTCAACCAGACATCGAAAACCCCCTTCATATCTTCAAGACTACAGTACAACCATAAATTCAAGTTAGATCTTTCAAATTATTCAAAATTTCTCTATTGGCCATTCTTAAAATTTTCAGAGTTTTCAATTCTTAAATTTCTTCACTTATCAGTATTACTTTTCATATTGTTCACTCCCCATTGTTTTCATTCTGGCTTTTTTATTTTTTTTTACTTATTAACAATTTTCATATAAGTGGGGGAGACTGTTATATCCATGTTAAAGTATCCATACAAATTGCTATGTTGGCAGTATTGCAGTAAACGGCGCCATATCGGCAACTAGGCATTCCCTGAATAAAACCAAGTATAATAACGCGTGTATAGTATTATTTCCAATTACTTTCCTTTCAATGTACCAGTGTAAATTCATAACAGACTCCAAACTTGCAAGTCGGCGATCTTGTTTTGCTGAAGACAGACAGTTCTCCAATGAATTGGCCCCTCGCCCGAGTGACCTCGGTCCATCCAGGTGCTGATGGAGTCATAAGGGTGGCGACAATTCAAACCGCTTCTTCTTCATTCCGACGTTCAGCATCCAAGCTGGTACCTCTTCTTCCTCTTACCACCGATCCTTATAATTCCTCTTAATAAATTTTCACAAATTTAGGTGGGCGGTATGTTCTCGCAACTACATCCACCAGCAGGCTTATGTTTATTTTGTTCTATCTTTGTACTCTAAGTGTTGAACTCTAAGTGTTGTGAGGTGTTGTGAAGTGTTATCGCGCCTCTTCCCCGTCGTTCGTTCCGCGAGCCAGCCAGTACCAAGAGTCCCTTCTCAGGAGCACAAACCCAACGAGAATTGCTGCTTCCGCCATCTCGTTTTTCCTGCACTCTCTTATAGTGTGTTTTGGAGGGTATTCAAAGTACCCAAGCCTGGCTGTTCTACAACTCCATTGGAAACAGCATCCCGATTCGTCCCACACCTGCAGCATTGCAGGTCCGTAAGTCTGCATTCCCCACGAGGAGGATCATCCCGATTCGTCCCACACCTGCAGCTTTGCAGGTCCGTAAGTCTGCATTCCCCACGAGGAGGATTCCCTGGACCATCACTACGTGCGTCCAACACCTGCAGCATCTGCAGGTCAATAAGCCTGCATCCGCCGACGGCTGGTGGTTTTGGACATCCCAGACGAGGACGGCGAAGGACATTCATCGTTCAAGGTCGGAGCTCTCCATTTTTTCAAAATATCGCGAACGAACTCAATTCCTCACTGATAGATCTCAGTTTATTTTCTATTCATCAAAGTCTCAATTTTACTTTCCTTTCTTTTCTAATCGGAGCTCCGTAATTGTAATTGTTTTCTTTTCTTTCCACGTTTCACAAATAGATTTAATTTATGAAATTGAGTATTTTTCTTTATAGTACCTCAATTCTGTTCTTCGTAAGAACAAAAGGCATTTTGTTCAATCGGTCCCAACGGCGTTTCAGCAATGTCTTGGCATACTTCCAGCTCAGTTCCACCATCACCACCACTGCTTCGATCAGAATGGTTCAACTTACTCACACAGACCAAAGCGCGTTCTAGCTCCTCTTCACAATTGCTTGAGCTCGGCAGCTTAGACATCGAAAACAAGGACAGCGACTTGAGTCCCATCTGAAACTGTCTACCGGTTGGATGGTCTGAACATCCGTGTTGCTGTCTAATTATGGAGAAGGTGTTTTCAAGAGCGTCTTGATTCAATAAACGCGTCTTGATTTCACAGACTCCATAATTAGACAACATATGCTCACTAAGCATGAGTAATGAGCGGATATTCAGAATCCAACCTCGCAAACAGTCCGGTTGCCGCGGACAATCAAGAAACTGTGACCCTGACAGATGCTTTAGCATATCTTGCAAAAACAACTTATGACGTGAGGAGGAGCTGAAGGCATAGCGATAAGATAGCTTATCACTAAGCTTGGTGCTGTTGAAGCAGTCAAAGAGATCATTAAGATCCTGCACGCAGTCTGCAGTGTTGGTGGAGTCAGCAGGAAGAATGCCTTTTATTTGCAACACTAACATTGCTGTGCTCATGGACCGAGATAGCACCTGAGTTGCAAATTTTACTTTCATTTTCCTAAAACTATTTTTTCTAAAATCTACATGTTTCAAGTTAACCTTAGGTAGTAAAAGGAGGCGAAGTGGGTCATCACATTTAACGGCAGTTACGATGTGATCCCACTTCGCAACTCCGTTTTTCCATCTATAATTGTATGATATTAAGTTGTCCCTCATTGACTTGATGAGGTGAGGGGAATCCCACATAAAGAATACCATTTCATTTTTATATAAAAAATATGGTTTCTCCAGGGTGATTCCCATTTGTTTAATGACGCTCCTATTCTTTGCCCCCTGGTCACATACAATGAGTTTTATTACAAGACCAACAGATGTTAGTTGGTCAAGGCATTGGTACAATGCTTCGTTGATACAAGTTGCAGGTTCTCCGCTTGACGTAAGCCAGTGGCCAACAACTTGTTTCCACGAAGTCACTGTGCCTTTGACCATGGCAACTAACGCCTGGTCAGCTAGTACAGGCTTTCGGGAGAAACCCTTATCGACAAGCCCAACAATACTATCATGATGAGGTTCGTAATGAAGATTTTTTTTAATAGAAACTTCATCAAACACTAGGGTACATAATGTTTTCTGCTCAGACCACTTTGGGACTTCGTCCTTCAAGAAGTCGATGATATGTACCCCAGTATTGAGTGGAATCGTGGCTTGGAACCTCTTCAGAGTCGTTTTGCTGGGCAATAATAGACTTTGTCTGAGGAATCTATAGGACCGGGGGGAATGATAATATAAGCTCAAGGCAAAATCTTTCATCTCCCCAGTCCACCTCCTCCCATACTTATTTTTCGCAAACATAGTTAATTGCGCACAGAAGAGTCTGTGCGCAGGCTTATTCATAAATTGAGATGCAAATTGCGCAAGCTGAGCAGCAGTTGTTGGTCTGACTCGTCTCGTTCTGAGAAGCTGAGTTCGAAGGCGGCGACACTCCTTTCTGGCGTGAGTCAACTGCCTCTTGAGTCTTGCCTCTTTTGAGTGCGCAGATCGGGCACAATTTCCCCTACCTAGTGGGCGTTCCTTCTTCCTTCTTCCATGGTTCTCAACTTGAGAAACTGGCCATTAGCGATAGTCGGACTTTAATCGGCGATCAAATGCAATTGATAAACCGGCCCGTTAATTAATTAATTAGTTAATTAATTAGTTAATAATTAAAGGAAGGATCTTGCGATATCTCGCAAAAATAATCGATTACTCATGTTTTTTGAATGTTTTTGGGCCACGTAACCGACCAGTTAAGTAGCCCTACCCTTCAACCCTGGGTTAAAATCTTTTTTGAACCGGCCCTTAGGTGGGGTAGGACATGAAATTTCTGGAGGAGATACTTGATCAATGTCACTATTTAAAGCGACGCCCAATTTTCGAATTTTTGCAGTTTCATGGTTTTGGCAGAGGAGCGACGATATGTCCTAATTCAGAGAAAATTCGTGATTCTGCGGATATTGGTGAATTGAAACAACTAAGTTTCCTCATTGTAATGTATCTTCCTCCACGCAACAACTTCCCAATGCCACCTCCTGGCACTGCTGTCACGCTAACGTGACTTTCATCATTCGATTACATTCTATTCTGGAGCCTTTTTTTCAATAAAACATTTTACAGTGAATATAATAATATCATATTTAATATATCGCGTTTCAAATCAAACTTCCCGTTGGACACAACAAATTTTGGCGACGAGGTGAAACCTATAACTGTGTGTGAGTGAAATGGTCAAAGTTTTTCAATAACACGGCGCTGCGACAACGCCGAGTCGAGGACGTTCTGGAACATTCCATTCCATAGTATAGTAGGGGTTTCTGTGATTACGACGCCGATCTCCATCAGTCCGGTAAACTCCATCAATCCATTAATTTTTTTACTATTCAAATGAGTTTCCATCAAGTTCGGCATTCAACTGACCTTCAACATTCGTTCGAAACTTTTCAAAATTCGATTCACCCAATTTACTAACCTATTTTTCAACCTAGTTCCGTGCCAAATGGATCCGGCTCAATTTACCAACCTTATTAATGCCTTCAATACTCATCAGGCGAAACTGATTGAGACCCTGTCAGCGAAATTCGACTCTCAACCACCTACTTCCAAGGGCGCACAGGTATTGCACAATGCATTTTTACCCCCATTCGAACATTTCAACCCCTCTAAGGAAAATTTCAAGGTATATAGGGCTCGGTTTGAAAACTACCTTACAATGAAAGGGGTTTTCGCCGACAAAACGCTGTCCAGCCAGATGCTTTTGAATTCTATAGGCTCCATTCATTATCAGCTTGTTGCATCGCTGATCGCCCCACGACAGCCTAGCGAACTGCCATATGGCGACATTTAGGACATCTAGAAAAACACTTGTATCCAAAACGAAAAGTCCTAATCGCCCAACACCGATTTCTTTCGCAGTATCAACAAGAGAGTCAATCCATAGCTGACTATGTTGCTCTACTCCGTCGGGATTTATCAGATTGTGAATTCATTTGCCCCAACGGCAATTAGGTACACTTCAAGCGTTGCCGATATCTTTCTACGAGCACAATTCATACGTGGACTGCGCGACAATTCGATAAGGGAGCAACTGTTAAGATCTGACAAGTCAAAATTCGATGAGATTTTGGAAAAAGCCCTCGCGCTTGAGGCCTCCAAGATTGACAGTCGCGAACTTTCGAGCCGACAACCGGTGACGTCACCATCGTTCAGTGGGAATGACGTCAATAAAATTGGTCAACACAGGTCTCGTTCAACAGTTGATAGTAGTTCTAAAACTCATTTTCGCAGTAATTCTCGTAATACTCAAATTGCTTGTTTACGTTGTGGTCGACAAAACCACTCTACTAAAGACTGCCGGGTTGATCGCTCTAAACTTCGATGTGATTCGTGTACAAAATTAGGGCACGTTTCTCGTGTATGTATATCTACAATCATGAAGACCAAGACCAATTTGAACAAACATAGTTCTCCACAACACATCCAGTCAGCCAACCATGTTGACATTTCAACATTTCGCGATCTTGATGGCATACACCGGGTTGTAGATATTTTTGGAAAATCCAGTGAGCCTCAGGATTCCACCAAAATATTTAATATTACGTGGATGTTGAAATTGAAGGCCGAGTTCAAAATTTCGAGGTGGATTCAGGCGCTGGATTCACCCTACTTCCAATATCGGATTTTCAACACCTAAAACTCCCTATTGAGTTAAGGCCCACAGAAGTACAATTCCGATCGGAATACTTCGGGTATTTTCAAGCCTCTTGGTGTAGCAGAGGTAACTGTAGAATACAATAGCCAGAAATCTAGAGAAATGCTGTTTGTGGTACCCAAACATTTTGCACCCATCCTAGGAAGGACCTGGATTCGACATTTAGGCATCTGTTTGGAAGAAATTGATAAGAAAAATTCAGATTTTCTACATATTCCAGTTAATTCTATTGATCCTATTCCAGATATACCTAGTACGCCACTTTGCGGATATCTTCGATCCAAAGATAGGATGTACCTACTCCAGGCTTTACCTGCTCTCTCCAGCTTCGACCAAACTCAAAACCTGTTTTCATCAAAGAGAGGAATGTACCATAGTATTACGCCCTACTGGACAAAGTCAACCTGGAATTGGACTCTCTCGAACAGTCAGGTATAATTACAAAAATCCAAACCAGTGATTGGGGATCACCCCTGGTTATTATTCCAAAGCCCCTCAACTAGTCTCTTCGACTATGCGTTGATTATAAGATCGGAGTAAACAAACAACTCATTTCCGCACGTTATCCGACTAGAAGAATAGACGACATCCTCAACAATTTGCGTAATTCGACGTATTTTTGCCATTTAGACCTGTACAAGGCTTATCATCTCCACATCAAAGTTGAGGAAAGCCGAGCAGTACAAACTATTTCAACACATAGAGGTACTTACCTGGGTCGCTACAAACTCGTCTAAAACGCGAGCTCAAGGCTTTTCGAAGAGTTTCCTCATAGGGTGGGACACTGGTCTAAACCGAATGCATGGGAACGTCGTCTAAAATATAAAATCGAACATTGGGATTTTAATTAGGAAGATAAAAACTAGATAAGCATTCATTTTTTATGAGTTTCTTGTTCCCTGTGGAAACTGATCTAAAGTTCATAACGGGAAAGCCATCGAACGGACAGTCATCTAACTTTGAAGGGCTCCCTCACTACCTGTTTATGGGGAAGCCGAACCATAAAAATTTTAAATGCTCGAAAATGGCTCAATGGATCGAACTTTTCTCCCGTATTTAAATGTTTCTGTGAGCGGGGAAGGAAATAGGAGGGTTCATTTCCGTATCCGATGCATAGGGGTGGGGGTTTTTAGGGAAGCCGAAATATAAAAATCGTAAATTCTTCCTTTCCGTGAGACAGATGAATATTATTTTTGGTAATTTATTATAAGGGTTTGTAAGGTAAGGGTTTGTAAAGAGACATGTAAGAGGTATAATCCGTAAAGCGACAGGTAGAAGTGGCAGATGGATCCATCCCGAGTTCTGCCCGTCCGGGACAGGTAACAGAGGTAGATGGACACACCCCGAGTTCTGGCCATCAGCGACGGGACCGACAGCTAGTACCTAACTAATCTAAGATATAGTTATAAAAACTACAAAACAGTCCTATTAAAAATCCTTACTAAGTGATGTGCTTTTGATCAATGCTTCCATTATTAAACTCAATCGAGTCCATTAATTTAACCGTACTTTGTTCCCAGGTATATTCAACAATTATAGCCTTAGTGGAAGGAAAAGACCAAACTTCTTACGAGGAATTATTTCAAGAGCTGGTAGAAACTTATGAGTTGAGACCAGTCAAAGTAATAACCGACTTTGAGAGTAGTCTACGGCCAGCCCTCGGAAGCAAATTCCCAGATGCCGTGCTGAAAGGATGCTGGTTCCATATGCCCAAGTAAGCTAATTTTCTTCACATCACATCAGCATTCCCGACTTTTATTCTGAATACAGGTAATAAATTCGTCACGATAATGCCAATATAATATATTGTATCTAATTGTATCTAATATAATAATATTGTATCTAATCATGCCAATACAATATTATTGTATCTAATTCCGTAGCCACGTTCGCAGATGATACTGCAATAATTGAATGCAATAATGAATCTGCAACAGCTAAAATTATTTTAGCTGTTGCAGATTCAGTAGGGGAATCGACAGGAAAACTCCAAGAAGCCACCGTTGCTGAACATGAATGGACGAAGAAGTGGCGGATGAAACTCAATGAAATAAAATTAGTACGATCTAAGATAAACGCTTGCATACGAGTCTGCAACACATTGGGACATTTTATGTCTTTAGTCCCCACCACCATCACCCCCCCATTTCCTCCCTCATTACCCTAATATACACCCTAATAAACCATTGTACATTAAACACACATGTTGTGATACTACAACTGTTTCGGTTATCCTGTGAATTAAGGTTTACTTTCAAAATTCACTTCAACATGAACTCGAAAACACCTCTAAAACCCAACTACAATTTCACGTAGCATTCCTATATATACACCCTAATAAACCATGGTACATTAAACACACATGTTGTGATACTACAACTGTTTCGGTTGTAGTATCATTGTCTTCTACATTGTCTTCTGTTTAACTCAGCTTTCTGTACATCCACGGTCGTGTGCAGGGCATGGAAATATTCGATAAATTGAGGGCTTTCCAACGAGTGGTGAACGATTTTCATGGGTTGGAAAATGAGGAAGTTACTTTTCGTCAACAGTTTTCGTGACGATTTTTAACATGAATAATGTTTTTGCGGTGGCCTACCAGAGTTGAAAAGCGTAACGAAGTTTAAGTCACGAAATTATGTCACGAAGATTTTTAATGATTTTCACGTACAACCGAGCCGTTTCTAGGGAAATGAAACTTCTTTAGTTTTCAACGGACAAAAATCGTTCTCCATTCGTTGGAAAGCCTTTAATTTATGCATAAATTATATACTGCCAAAACCGCTGTAAATATCGAAGAAGCCGAGATACAGCCCTGAGTAAATAAAACTGTAAACAACATTCTAATAAAATTTCCGCACATTTCTTAATATTTTCCATACAGACAAAGAAAAGGGATAAGGAAAAGGGGAAATGGGACGCAAAAACATTATTCATGTTTTGCATAGCAAATACCTCGTTCTATACAAAGTATAGAAGAGAAAAGATCCGGGGGGTCCAGGGGGGCTTGCCCCCCTGGCGAGGCGCGAAGCGCCGAGTTTTGTTTGTGTGCCATAGCAAAGACATAAAATGTCAATAAACACATGTCAACTTCACGAATAAAAAGATAACACCAATCCCTCTGGTAATAAATCGGAATACCATACCATATGCAAATTCAGCAAAATACCTGGGCATGACATTATATTCCAAGTTAAAATGGAAAGTTGGATGTTCACAACTCAATATCCACAATAAAGTACTCTTGTACAAGACAGTGCTAATGCCCATTTGGACCTATGGCATCCAGCTGTGGGGTTGCACAGCTAAGACAAATATCAAAATCATACAAGTATTTCAGAATAAGTAATTAGGTTAAAGGTTCTTGACCACTGGTATTCTAAGGAGTATCGAGGGTTGGTCCAAATAAAACAATTTTTCTAGGCCGACGTTTTGCAATAAATGTATTGCATCTTCAGGGCTACAAACAGAGGAGGAATACACAGGTGGAATGAACATTGGTATAGAAACATGGCTTGCTCGCAAAAACTTAATAATATCTATTACATATTTCTTATATTACTTACTTAGATACTAATGACTATTATCTACTTATCCAAATTATGTGGTTGTTCCATAGTGAGAATTACCTTGGGAAAGTTGTGGGAGCTGTTTAGAGTGGAGGGTTCATAGCGGGTAGGTAGGATCGACAGAGTCCCAACTATTGAATAAGATGTGAATATGAATAAAGACGGTAAATGTGAATGTTGAAGCAATAGGTTGGAATACTGAGAATCAGAGATACTTACAGTATGCATGTGGAAGGGCACAAACACTATAGGGCAACTCACATATTGCATCTAATTTTAAGATGAGTTGAAGAGCACACGGAGAAGTGAAATGGATTGCTACACACGTGTAATAAGTAATAGATATTATTAAGGTTTTGCAATCAAGCCATGTTTCTATACCAATGTTCATTCCACCTGTGTATTCCTCCTCTGTAGCCCTGAAGATGCAATACATTTATTGCGAAACGTCGGCCTAGAAAAATTGTTTTATTTGGACCAACCCTCGATACTCCCAACATCACTACTTTCAGAATAAGGTTCTGAGGTGCATAGTAAACGCTCCTTGGTATGTAAGGAATGATGACCTCCACAAAGACCTCCAAGTGGAGACAGTCACCGATGTCATAAAGAAGCTATGAGATATGAGCGCAGGCTTCTTAAAACATCCAAATCCGGCTGCTATCCAGCTACTTGAAAACTCACAACAAATTCGACGCCTGTAGAGAACCAAGCCCCTGGACCTTCTGTGCTGACAATGAGTGACGTGCAGTTCAAGTGCGGTAGAAGTTAATGAGCTCTCACCGCAAAAAGTGTTGAAAAATTTGTGAACTAGATAGTTACCTGATTTATCAATGTAACTAGTTGTTATATTATCTGAATAAACGCATAAAAAATATATGTATATATTGTATCTAATTAATACACACTAATTTCAGGCCATCATTCGGAAAGTCCGGTCCTCAGGCTATTCGCAGCTGTTAAAGGAAAACGGGGAATTCAAGAAAGGCACTCACTCAGGTTATGATTGCTTTGCCACTTTTACCAGCAGAGGACATTAGAGGTGGCCTACAGTACGCAAAAACGTATTTGATGGAGAATGGACATGAAGAACCAGTAAGAAAATTAATTATGTAAGATGAAGCTTTTTACACATTTTGAAACGTATCTGACGTTGATTGAGGATGAGTCACTACCTACATTACAATAAAATGTTACTTCATTAATACTATTTTTTTGTTTTTACAGGTATATCGAGAAGGAAGAAATTTACCGAGTATTAATAGGTATTATGATTTGTTTCAGATATACTATTAGGACAAAAAAGACTAGGTTGAACATTTAGACACGAATAACTTTTATTTATTTAAGTTAGAAACAACCGTTTCTAACAAAACAATATGTTTTAAAAACAGGATACTTGATGAGTAAATAGAGTTATCTCAATACTCCCCCTCATCAAGATATCAACAGAGTCCCATTGATCTACAAAGGATCATCAACCGCGGACTGTGCAGTGGTTTGGTTAGCATGTCCGCAAGTTGATGTTCAGTAGGCGTCTTCACGATCTCAAGCTCCCCTTCTGTTAAAACTTCTGGAATGAAGAAATGCCTGATTCGAATATGCTTGGTTTATCTGTGGTATTTGGGATTTTGGGACAACTTTATGGCTGCTTCATTGTCCACATGAAGTTGAGGGATTTTCTTCAAAGAAATTACGTCATTGAACAGTCTCCTCAGCCATATCATTTCTCGAGCCCCTTCACTTGCAGCAGTGACTTCGGCTTCTGTGGTTGATATTGCCACGCATGGTTGCCTTTGGCTCAACCAAGAAATGGCTCCCCCTGCGTACATGCATAGCACTCCAGTGGTCGATCGACCAGTAGAGTAGTCACCACCGTCATCAGCATCGCTGTAGCATTCAAGTTGACCTTTGTTGAAGTCCGATTTGTAGGTGATTCCATATTGTGCTGTTTCTTTCACATAGCGGAAAATTCGTTTCACACGAACAATGTCTTCTTTTGAAGGATTTTCTAGTGTGCGAGATGCAACTCCAACTGCATACGCAATGTCAGGTCGAGTGCCGACCATAAGATACATGAGGGCTCCGACTGCTTGTCGATACGGAAAATTCATATCTTCTTCCTCATTTCCTTCTGGTCCACTGACAATGCCATCTTTCAGTATGGGAGTCGCTACTGGCGTGCAGCTTGACATTCCAAATCTTTCTAGGATTTTGTTGGAGTATGCCTCTTGATGAATTTTGATTGATCCATCTTCAGAACGTTGAATTTCCAATCCGAGATAATAACTTGCAGGTTTTACAGTAATTTTGAATTCTTTTTTCAATTCGTTAATGAATGATTTTGATAGATTTTCGTTTGTTGCAGCAACCATCCCGTCATCTACATAGAGAGCTACGACAACCATTCCTGACTTAATTTTCTTGATGAAAAGGCAGTGATCCGCATCGCTTCTCTTAAAGCCAATATTGTTGAGATATTTGGCAAACCGTATGTTCCAACAACGTGGAGCTTGCTTAAGTCCATAAAGACTCCGTTTCAAACGACAAACCCTTCCGGAGTTTACATTATACCCCTCTGGTTGGCGCATGTAGATTCCTTCTTGGAGGTTTCCGTACAAAAAAGCTGTAGTAACGTCAAATTGAGTCAGTACCATCCTCTTACTTGCCGCTATGCTGAGTAATGATCTGATTGTTGAACAGGGCTGAAGGTCTGCTCGTAGTCTTCCCCCTTTCTTTGAGAGAATCCATGACGACTAATCTCGCTTTGTACTTGTCAACGGTTCCATCTGCATTTGTTTTCACACGGAATACCCATCTGCATGGTATTGCTTTCTTTCCTTTAGGTAGTTTTTCGAGTTCCCAGGTTTCATTTTCCTTTAGTGAGTTGATTTCGCTCTTCATTGCTTCTATCCATTTATTTTTTTCGCTACACTCCATCGCATCTTTATATGAGGAGGGCTCAAAGTAGGATTGTAATTCTGATTGAATGTTCATAACAAAATCATTAAACCTTTCAGGTTGTTTCAGCAAGGATCTATCTCGAAGTACTCTTCCAGTGATCTCTTCTAGGTCATCATCGTTTTGATCTAGATCATTATTATTGTTGTCCATTTCAGAAGATTCCAGTTCTAGCTCATTATCTCCATTTTGGAAGATTGTGGAGGAGTTTCTGGTTCTGGATCCATGTTTCTGTCAGTATTCGAAGGTAGGTCGTTTTGTTCAGGTATATTGATGGAAGGTAACGGATCATTCAGTAGAGGTTGTTCGTCGAGATCTCGTGATCTGATCATACGATTGTTCTTTTCACACCAAACTCTATAGCCATCCCAACCATCATATCCTACCAAAACTCCTTTTACTGCCTTCTTATCCATTTTCCTGCGCTGACTTTTGGGTACATGAGCATAACATCTACTTCCTATTATACGAAGATGTTTCAATGAGGCTCTCTTACCAGTCGAGAGTTCATGCGGAGATTTTCCTGTTACTTGAGTTGGTCCACTGATGTTCAATATCTAGGGACGCGGGAGCGTCCCGACCGCCAAGAAAACCGAAGCCCTGAAAACCGAAGCGACTGAGACACTGATTACACGACGGAACAAGTTGGGGTTTTCACCATCCCGTAGCTCGGTCCCCTGAGTGTCTCGAGAGTTGATTTTTTGTACACCAACTCTCCAGGGGCACGTGAGGACGTAAACCAAATTTCAGCGTAGGAACATCGGGTGTCGGGGGTATAACAGTTTTAAAACCACTATTTTTCACGTTTTTCGTGTTCTTCTTCTTCTTGTCGTTGTCGTTGTTGTTCATTGACGGGGCTACAGCCCAGCAGACAAATCGGATCGAGCTGAAATTTTGCACACACGTTTGTTATGCTCCAAGGGAGTGCCTTTTGGCCATTTTTTCTCCCTTCCCCAATTAGGGGGGAAATAGTAATTTTTAGGAATTTCAAATGGTCATTACTCCTTCAAAATTGAAGCTTTTTCAGATTTTCTTTTTTGGTTGTATTCAGCTTTTAAAACTGTTTAATTTGAGATCAAAATGAGCTTCGTAAGGGGTAAAATAAAGGAGTTATGGTGATTTTTGTATTTTCAACAATAACTGCCGCCAAAATTGATGGAAATTGGTGCGGTTAGTCTTAAAATGTCCGCTAGGTTGTCTAGTATATGCTCAATAATTTTGAACTAAATCTCAATCGATTCGACTAATCTACAGCCAAAAATACGTGAATAAATTCCACATCTACTGATTTGGCTAATTTCCGAAAACATCAAAGTTGAACGGTGGTCAGAAAAATTGTCGTAGAGTGGCGCCTGTTTAAGGATCGATAGGAAATTTTATGGGCTTTCGAATGAGGGTAGCGCACTTTGTCACTTTTCCCAACGGTTCTCGAGTTATTCGCGATTTTTGGTATAAAAACGTGCGTTTTACCTTTTGCAAACTTTCTCTTTCCACTTTCTCTTCGACACCAATAATTACAATTATTGTAATGATTCTCAACAACAAAAATTTGCACAATCCCCAAGAAAAAATGCAACAAATTTTCAAAAAATTTCTAATTCAAATTCATTCAAATTTCTAATGCTTTCTATTTTGGTTTATTATCTTCGATAATGAACCATTGGAATCGCCCAAAGAAAAAAAAATTTTAACCCCCCCTCAAAATTTGTTGGTTTACGTTTCAAGACACGTAGATTCAGAAAATCGAATAAAAAAAAATCCGTCCGTCCGCCGTACGCCGTCCGCCGTCCCCCGTCCGCCGTCCGCCGTCCGTGGCACTTTGTCCAGTTAGCGTTGAGCTAAAATTACGAAATTTGGTTTCTGGGTTTGGACCAGCCCCACAATGATCCTCGAAACTTTTCATAACCCTAGGTCAAGGGGAAGGGGTTCAAAACGAAATTTAAAATTTCGACGATGTCATATGTCAAAATATTCAACTGAACCGTGTAATGTTTAGTTCACTTTTGAATGACCTGAAAAATTACGAATCTTTTAAGACCAATTGGATTTTTGTGCGACCAGCCGTTCGTTCACAGTTAGCGCGCAAAGGTTTAGGAAAAACACTAAACTTTCGCGTCGAAAACGGTCGTCATGTGGGTCAACCGCCAGACGCCCAGAATAAAACTACCTTTTTTCATCTTCCCGGTAAACTACAGTCTAGAAATTTTAACCGTGAGTCGGGGATAGACCACATTGCAATATTCACTCGGTTTCTCATCTGTAAAATTGTTTAAATAATACCTTTTTGTAATAATACAAATTAAATTTTGATGATGAGCTTTTGACTTGAAATTTTAAAAATAGGTCAGAACTGGATCACAGAACTGGATTCACTCGGTTTCTTGTCTGTAAAATTGTTTAAATAATACCTATTTGTTTAAACAAATTAAATTTTGATGATGAGCTAGATACTTGAAATTTTAAATATAGGTCAGAAATGGATGACATTTCAATATTCACTCGGTTTGTATGACATGGTATGAATATGGTATGGTATATTATTGTATGTATGATTTGGTATAGTACAATATGGTATGATAGGAAAG
Organism: Stenodema calcarata; assembly: GCA_963920205.1. Lineage (NCBI taxonomy): Eukaryota > Metazoa > Arthropoda > Insecta > Hemiptera > Miridae > Stenodema > Stenodema calcarata. Next base: position 26,413,533 of record OY986059.1, on the reverse strand, counting down.
AAATTCGTATGGTATGGTATGAGTACGGTGAGAATATGGTATGGTGCCGATTTGCAACACAGTCTGGTATAGACAGAAGGGTGATCTGCACAAGGAAGATAATAAACCGTTGTGTCAAGAATTTGCAGAGTTTTTTAAATGTAATAATGAGAATAATTGTTTTAAATTTTAATAATTTTTTTTAAATTGTTAATTGTTTTAATTAATCGAAAATTTTAAAACTACTATTTAGCCAATTCGCAAAAATTTTAAAACTGCCTACTTATTTTTCAAACACATTTCAGATAGGTAGGTAACAAACAATAATTTCCAAAAAATAATTATTCTTGTCACAAAAAGAAGAAAAAAAAGGCAAATTAGTAGGCGTACTAATTTTTTACTAAATTTTGACTAGGATAAAACTTCATTTAGGAAAAAATTTACTAGTTACCTCGTAGGTACTTTTGTTAAATTGAACCGTATTGTATAAGTACCACTCGAAAACTAGCCATGCAAAAAGATGTGATATCCCCCCAAAAACAACTCGGTTGTAAAAACTGGCCCGCCAAAAAACCTCAGCCGCAAAAAGGAATGATATCCATTTTGCCCGCCAGCCACATATATAGGATGCTCGGTGCTTCGCACCTCGCTGTTGAGTGTGCATATAGAAACCTGATCCTCCTACCCCTAACCTCCACCGTCAATGTTTTCCTGTTCCCTGTCTCCTTCCCACAACTCCCTCTCACCCTTAGTCACCCTCGGTTTCACCTAATATGTTTCCTCTGTTACATCAGCAGGGAGCTTTACGCTTCTTTCAATGCTGTTGGCGGGAGCTTTTTGCCAGATGAACAAGCCTGAATTGAAGCATTACTTCATCATAGGTGTACCACCACTGATTACTCGTGACCGCCAGTAATACTTATAATATAGTATTGAATGCTTGAATTAGCGCCTTTCTTGACAGACTGTCAAAAGCCTGGACGAAATCTATAAAAAGCACGTGGAGATCTATCCCATACTCATAAAACTTCTCAAAGATCTGTCTAACAGGGAAAATCTGGTCCATTGTCCCTCTGTTGGGTCTAAAACCAGCCTGGTATTCTCCCAGAATGCCTTCAGAGTAAGCACTCAACCTTTTCAATATTACCCCTGATAGCAATTTGTATGCAACACCGAGAAGAGTTATACCACGGTAGTTGCTGCACAGCAATTTGTCTCCTTTTTTGAAGATAGGGACGATCAAACCAGTCCTCCATTCATCAGGCATCCTCTCCTGTTCCCAGATTAGACAGATAAGCTTGTGGAGCTTCACTTCAAGTACAGCGCCACCATTTTTCAGCAATTCAGCTGTTATTAGGTCTTCACCGGGAGCCTTGTTACTTTTCATAGCTTTCAAAACTTCTCGAACTTCCTGCAAAGCAGGTTCCTCTATCAAAGGGTCCGCAGTACTAAGTTCAGGTTCATCAGCGCGCTCCTCGTGGGAACCGTCGCCAGACAGTACAGAGTGGAAGTGGTCCGCCCATCTCTCCAAAACCTTGGACTCATCTTCAATGAGCTGACCGTTGCGGTCCCTGCAGGCAGCCAACCTTGGCTGGTATCCTTTTCTCATAGCATTGACAGCAAAGTAAAACTGTCTTTGCTCATTGTCATCATTCAGGGCCTCGATGTTGGCGACCTTTGCGTTCTCCCATTGCCTTTTCTTTCTGCGGTTGGTATGCTGGGCTAACCTTCTACTAGCTCGATAAGCTTCATGGTTTCGCCTAGTTGGTCTCTGCACTCTGTTCCTCCTGTTTGTATTCTTAATTTCCATGAGGGCCTCACACTCATCGTCGTACCATTCCTTTTCAGGTACCCTGCTATACTTTGTATAGAACGAGGTATTTGCTATGCAAAACATGAATAATGTTTTTGCTGTATCTCAGCTTCTTCGATATTTACAGCGGTTTTGGCAGTATATAATTTATGCATAAATTAAAGGCTTTCCAACGAATGGAGAACGATTTTTGTCCGTTGAAAACTAAAGAAGTTTCATTTCCCTAGAAACGGCTCGGTTGTACGTGAAAATCATTAAAAATCTTCGTGACATAATTTCGTGACTTAAACTTCGTTACGCTTTTCAACTCTGGTAGGCCACCGCAAAAACATTATTCATGTTAAAATTTTTTTCTTTGGGCGATTGCAATGGTTCATTATCGAAGATAATAAAAAAAAAGTGCCCATTCGTGTTGGTGGTTGATAACGGTGGAATGAAATTTCGCTCGTTTGTTGATCAAAAAGGTGTGGTTTCTAAAGAAAAAAGCCCCCTAAAAAAATATAATAATAAAAAGATGAAGCTCCAGTCAATCTGTTTATGTGAGAATAAGAAGACACTAGATGAGTGTTAAGGTGAATTTATTTGGTTTATTAAGAAGATGAATCAATTTCTACAAAGAGAGAAAACTTGCCGCAACTTGTAGTTCCTTCCACTTATTCATCATCGAAGTTTGATCAGATATCAATTTAGTAACTAATTAAGAGATTCATTCGTCACCAAGTCTCGTATTATGTTTTGTTTCGAGTCTCCTAATTTGAGGTCGCTGATTGAACGACTTGTGTGGTGTTTTACAAATCCTGTGAGAAACACATGGTCATTTAAATATATTTGAATGATTAAATATAATTTGAATGATTGTACAGGGGGATGAAAATTATAGAAAACACTTACAGAAATTCAGAAAAACTTGATAATAACGGGAATTTTCGCGTTACAGGGTCATCAGCCCGGTAAGAAAAGTATACATACCTATACATATATGGTAGTTTGCGGGTGAGGATGACCAACACAAGATCCTAATCATGCATCCTACAAAACAGAAATATGGGAGAGTTATTATGGTTAAGTTATTGGTTTATTATCTTCGATAATGAACCATTGGAATCGCCCAAAGAAAAAAAAATTTTAACCCCCCCTCAAAATTTGTTGGTTTACGTTTCAAGATACGTAGATTCAGAAAATCGAATAAAAAAAAATCCGTCCGTCCGCCGTACGCCGTCCGCCGTACGCCGTCCGCCGTCCGCGCCACTTTGCCCAGTTAGCGTTGAGTTAAAATTACGAAATTTTTTTTATGGGTTTTTTATAAATGGTGACTTACAAACTAGTTATTCATGAATGGAATTAAAGTATGAACTTACATGATAATTAGGATCTTGTTCCAAGATTGAAACGTTGCAATAAACGAATGATAACGACTAGTGTTGGTCATCCTCACCCGCAAACTACTCTACTGTTTCCTAGTAAAAAAAAAACCTCCACTATGTACATATATGTATACACGAGTGTGTTGATGCTATTGATTGGTAAGTATCCATTAATTTTCGGTGAGAGTTATAGAATACGAGTAGAAATGATTCTTGCTTCGCAAACTGAGTTAAATCAAAAAGGTGAGTTAAATCACATACAGTTGAATGCCTAACTACACAAAATTTGCCTAACTCACAAATTTAATGGTAAAAATGTGAGTAAAATGGGATATTATGTGTGAAGAGACTGTTCGTTCAGCTACTGTTCTGTCCTTGACAGAATAAGGACTACGAGCGCACAAATGAATGCAGCTCTCAAACACTGTCTAGTTTGAGAGCTGGTTTCAAATTGCAGGTTGTTCGTCCTGTGTCCAGTACCTACTAGGTTTTCTAACACGAATACCGTTCAATTTGATCGTTTCCCGATTTTTAGCAACCGTTCTCTCCCTGGGATATACATTGGTGCCGTTAACCCGAAAGTTAAGTTCGTACGCGCGTTAAAGTGTTTTCCCACGTTGCGTCACACCCGTTTTGCTAATTTGCATTGCATTTAGCCAGTCAATCCGTTCCACCCGTTTGAAACATTGGTGAATATATTTTTAACTGATAGTTTCAAAATGGTCAAGTCAAAATCGCCTGGCAAGAAGATTGGCGTCGAATTTGTTACGTACCAATTCGTTTCATACTTCAAGTCAACGCATTCATTTGGATCCTGCTGTTGTGGATTCACTCTCACCCGATCAGAATACAATCTATAAAGCCATTCGATTATGTTCTGTCTGTTTGGACCCGATTCTACGTTCTCAAGCCACATCCGTCATGTCAGCACGCCATCTCGGTATTGGAGACCTAACCTATCAACAGTTGCTGTGTGTATTGAATGGAGAGAATTGGGAGGGTCTACATAATTTTATAAGATGTGCAAGCGTGTACAGAAAATGCCTTTTAAACGAATTTAATTACTTCTAACCATTAATTACTACTAACTACCTACACATATAAATTGATATACTATTTAAACATATTTAATTATTGTTGTGTTTATTGCTGTTATGACGTTGATTACTGATAAATGTGACCAAGAATGACCAGCCTGGCAGACGGTCTTACCATTGCCTAAGATGTTAAAGATGTAACCTGTATTTTTGTTCGCTTAATAAACATCTTGATTCATTCATTCATATTATTGTGGTAGTCCACTTTCATACATGGACAAAGTCTCATAAGAAACCTATTCTTTTAGTATACCAACTCCATACCCAATTTCGGGAAATTCGACTCGTCCCAATCAAATTTCGCTTTTGAAAGAGTCACAATCGAAGCGAGATCCATGTTGGATAAATCTTTGGAGTGTTTCACAACAAGTCCTGAACGCCAGTCTGTCGTTGTTGAGATAGAGAGTTTGCTCATGGAAGCGGTCTTGTTTTTTAATTCACATGCCAACCTGTCCCTAGCGGATATGGCTGAAAAAAATCACAATGCAATGTAGTTGGTCAAACTTTAATTCATACTGCATGCACAATAATATTCCAAAGACTGAACTCTCTTTTGAAGACTGAACTCTCTTTTGAAGTTGAGAACACCGCCTGAGACTGAATCAAGGGCCTGTTGAAGAATTTATAATGAACACTAATTTTGTATCTCGCGGGCTTATACCTGATTGGCGGATACTGACATCACCTTGTAGGCTTTCGGCCAACAGGCGCCTCCCGCCATATTAATGTTGTTCGCTCCTATGATAAGCTCAATATAAAAACTGTTCCATCTTGTTTAATGATAAAGTTAATTTATTCAAGTGAATCCGAGCGTCTTCTTCTTGGAGTGCCGTATCCGAATTCGGACGTTGGCGACCTCTCACATATAATCCTGTGATGCACGTCTTCACAAGTTATACGGGACCTACAGTTTATCGCCGGTTCCGAAGGGCACTATTTGAGAGGCTGTACTAGGCAAATGATACTGGTGGTAGTTTGCCATTGCTTTCCACCAGGTGACCGCCGCAACGGCTAAGTATGTGAAAAATCCTTTCACGCCAGCGGGTATTGAACCCATGATCTTACGCATCGCGGACAGACGCGCTTGTCCACGAGGCTACCGGCGGCCAAGACGCGCTTGTCCACGAGGAATCCGAGCGTATATCTGCCAATTCCTACAGGGCCCACCAATGTTGACCAACTCATGATTCATGTTAACCAACTGCTGCTTTTAGTGAATAAGTGAATTCTATAATTTGCAAGAGCTGGAGTGAAAGTATAGCCACCTATTCATGGATACAAGAGATACTTTAGGAAGTATGCAGTATAATATACTTAATAATAATATTATTAAGAATGACAATTGAACATACGTACATTTCATCTGAAGTATGCTTCTTGGCTCGCTTTCTGAGCTGGTAATTGCTTTTGGCATAAAGATTGCGACCTTCTTCATGAGCTCCTCTTGATGCAACATCATACGCTCACTTTTCTCCTTTACTTTACTCACAATAAACCCCAATGATTTCTTGGCCCTGTCCTCCTTATGCAAAGGCTCCAAGATTTTTCTCACTTGTTCCATACGTTCTTTCAGTTCTTCAATATTTGCCGACGTCTTTTCGTGCATTTCGAGTTCCTCTTGTTGTGATATGTAAGGCTCGTATTCAATGGTGCTTTTCTGTCTGTGAGTTCTTCTCGTTGGATTCTTGAGCGAAGCGTCGATCTTACTGAGCAGGTTGCCTGGACGAATATGTTTAGGGTAACAAGCCTGATACCCTGGTAGATGTTCTACACGTTTGAAAGTTCTCTTCTTTGCTCGATTCATTGTGGTAGCGATTATGCCATTTATTTCGTCCAGAGCATCCTTATCAACTTGGTGAGTCGGGAAGATTGGGACACCCACATTATCACTATTCGTTGTGGAATCCCTGTAAAAGAATAGGAAAGGAGCTCGTTTAAGCGCTTTCTTATGCACTTTAGGAGTGGGCAGTTTTTTAAACCAATGGTGGCTCAAGACATCGTCAATGTTCGGTCTTCTCCATGGGACTGGTTCAAGCATTTGTTTCAGTAGATTCAAACAATGTTTGGATGTCGGGAAATCTCTATTCCACGCTTTCTTCCACTTCTTCAACATTTGAAGCCGCAGCATGAATTTCTTATTGTGGTAGCAAAATGGAAAACTGTTGTTGAGCATTGTGAACAAAACCACACCTAGACTCCAAATATCAACCAGTCCCATACAATAAGGCTTCCTCTGGAGAACTTCTGGAGCTCTGTAAGAGGGATAGCCAACGTTGTAGTTCTTGCTCTCAGCAACCTGTACGTGGAGGAGATCCATCCATTTGACTTTGGCAGATCCAAACCCAGTCAGAATGGCATCGTAATCTTGAGTAATGAGAATATTACTACACTTGACGTTCCTGTGAACTATTCCAGCATAGTGCAAATACTGTAAGGCGAGAGCGATTTGGAAAGTCCACACCTTAGCGGTTTTCTGCATGAGCCGCCCGTTGATTGTGAGTATTTGATGTAAGTTTCGATTTTCCTCGTATCTGCGACAAAGACCAAACAAATCTTCAACAGTTATTTGATGATTATTCATGCAAATCGGATAAGTTAGGCGCACTATTCATCATAGAAATCATGATTAGAAAATCTGTTGCAGGGAGTCAGGAACAAGCCAGTTTCAATGTACCCCCATACGATACAGGGGCGTAGCGTTAGGGGCAGCGCAGGAAGCGGCGGTCCCCACTCTCAGTGCTGGATGTGGCAACAATTGACTGCTTCTTCGAGCTCCAGCTTATTGGGCCTCCAGCAAAGTAAATAATGTAGCCAGATGTACTCTTCCTAGTGGGGTCACCTGTGATGTATACCTTCACTGTGCTACGCCACAGCCCGCCATTGCTGATAAGGTGTGATAGCTGTTATCCGGGATTTGGAACAAATACACTACTACCTACGAGTTACTTCGCTTATCAATTCAAGCCTTCTTACTTACCATACTAGTTATATGTTAATACGTAACATATTGGCGCAGCCGTTCGACTACCTACGTTCGTTTTTTTTCACTACATTTTTCACTAATTTCGCTTTACGATGGCCGGTGACGATCAACCCGCCAGTTCTGCCGCGGGTAAACCAAACCCGACCACTTTGGATGTTGCCGGTATTTTACAGATGATAGCCCGGCAAAATCAGCAAGTTATCACCCTGTTAAGTGCTCTTCAACCTGGACAGTCGTCTTCGACTCAGAGCCAGCGACCGATTCATGTCAACATAGACAAATATGACGAGACTGCGGAAACATATGATGACTACATCGGCCGCCTCGAATCATTTTTCAAGACCCAAATGGTGCCTGAGCAAGTTAAAGCGGACACCTTCATTGCTATGTTGTCACCTAAACACCATGCTCTTTTGAAAAGCCTTTTGTTTCCGGCCGAACTAAGCTCAAAGTCATATGGGGATCTCAAGAATGAACTGAAGAAACATCTCAACCCCACTCCTCTCGTCATCCCCAGCCGGCACACGTTTCTCAACCGGAAGGTGAGACGATTTCTCAATATCTTTCAGAGCTGCGAAAACTTGCCGCAAAATGTAAGTACCCCGAGACAATGCTTGATACCATGCTCCGTGATGTTTTTGTGAGCGGGCTGCGGTCTCGTGTCATGCTAGATCGACTCTTTGAAGAAGACGATATTACATTAAATAAAACGGTACAAATCACGCAGGCTCTTGAAAAAGCATCTGAAGGGACTTCAGAAATTTTACACCCCTTCTCGCCCGTTCACAAAGTCAATAAACAAACCAGTCCAGTGTCATCTGATGTAATAAAACCTGTTATCTGTTACAAGTGTGGGACGAAAAATAGCCACAAAGCCAATTTGTGTAAAGCTGTCAACTTATTTTGCTCCCACTGCCGCATGGCAGGACATGTGGAGTCTGTTTGCATGAAAAAACGAAGGTCGGCTATAATTAAATTGCTCCAGTCTATGTCTGATGATGATGGTGAGGAGGATATAGACGAGTGTCAGGTAGACTACCTATCTCATGCATTAGACTGACACCAGAACCCGTTCCATCAGGTAACCGAGTTTGATGAAGCTGACAGACTGTTAGGACACATTTTTGACAAGAATTATGATTCTGTTTATCAAATTTCGGCCGATGGGAGCTCCAGTTACCCACCTATTCTGATATCTGTGATCGTCTATGGACACAAGATTCAACTTGAACTGGATACTGGTAGTCGTAATACCATTTTAAACGCTTCCACCATTTCATGTGTAGCGCCTTCTGCTGATATCCATCCAACAACAACTATTTTGAAAACTTTCAGCGGTGGTACTATTCGACCTCTTGGAAAGGTTAAACTTCCCGTTTGGTACAATGGCAGAGAAACGTGTTTAGAAGCGCTAGTAGTAAAGGAAAATTATCCCCTCGTTTTAGGACGGGCGTGGATGGGTGCCCTAAACATTGAATTACAAAATTTGAATTTTGTTGACTCTGATAGTACTTCACAAAAAATTAGTTCTCTCTTGACAAAGTACTCCCAGGTCTTTGAAAATAAAGTGGGTCTCATAAAGAACTATCAATGTGATATAAACCTAAAAGATAATGCTAATCCGGTTTTCAGGAAACCTCGCCCAGTGCCTCTGTCACTGAGGGTTGGTATTGAGACAGAGTTGGACAGGCTGGTGAAAGAGGGAGTTCTTACACCTGTGTCAACTGCCGAATGGGCAACACCGATTGTCCCTGTGGTGAAGCCTTCTGGAGAGATCAGAATTTGTGCCGACTATTCTTCGACTCTGAATCAGCACATCCAGGTAACGCAACATCCTTTTCCTGGGTACGAAGATGTTTTTTCAACTCTCAGTGAGGGATCAAAATTTTCGACACTGGACGTTCGATCTGCTTTCTTACACATGGCCGTCACGCCTAGTACAGCTAAACTTCTCACTGTCACTACGCACCGTGGGCTATTCGAGCCTCAGCGGTTGATGTATGGAGTGTCGACTGCACCTGCGGAGTGGCAAAAATATGTAGATGCTATCTTCAAAGGGCATCGTTGTTACGTGGTACACGATGACATAATAGTGACAGGAAAGACGGATGACGAGCATTTCACAAATTTAGTATCAGTCCTGGAGACTTGTCAGCAGAACGGCATTCATCTGAATCGTGATAAATGCAAATTCTTTGAGGATACTGTGCAATTTCTGGGTTATAGAGTAGACTCCCAGGGTGTGCATAAAACAACTAACAAGGTGAATGCCATTTTGAATACTCCTCGGCCAAAAAATGTGAAGGATGTAAAATCTTTTCTGGGCCTTGTGACTTTTTACTCAAAGTTTGTACCGCATCTCTCCACTATGGCTGAGCCTCTTCACGCATTGACCTGGAAGAACGCTGTGTTTCAGTGGACCAACAATTGTGAGAACTGCTTCACAAAAATAAAACAGGAAATAGCGTCTGACCGGGTCCTAGTACACTACAATATGTCACTACCACTGACTCTGGCCACTGACGCAAGCCCTTGGGGTATTGGCGCTGTTCTCTCTCACATTATTAATAAAAAGGAACTCCCAATCGCTTTCGCGTCACGCATGCTGAGCAAGTCGGAGAAATCGTACTCCATGATTGATAAAGAGGCCCTAGCTATCAAGTGGGCTATGTTCAAATTTTTCCATTACCTCTATGGGCGTGATTTCGTCCTGATCACTGATCACAAACCACTAATTCACATCTTTGGAAGCAAGCAAAAACTACCATTGCTGAGTGCTACTCGCATGCTTCATTATGCTCTTCAGTTGCAAATCTTCAATTTTGATGTGAAATACAGAAAGTCACCAGAACATGGAAATGCGGACGCCTTATCACGCTTACCACTAACATCTGATGAATGGATGAAATATGAAGGCAACGATGATGCTTCCACATTTATGGTAATGCAATATGAACCCCTACCTGTGTCAGTTAAGGATATTGCTAAAGCCACCTTGTTGGATCCTGTGATGAAAGTGATCTATGCCAACCTCCTCAAAGGCATTCCCCAAGGGGATAAGGATTTCAAATTGTCACTTCATCAAGGTTGCATTTTTTACGGTATTAGAGTTTATGTCCCGTCAAGCCTTCGCCAGCAAGTTCTGAATGAGCTCCACTTGGGACATCTGGGCGTCGTTAAAATGAAAAACCTTGCACGAAATTACATATACTGGCCAAATATAGACGCTAACATAGAGTACCTTGCCAAGCACAGTACCGAATGTGCCTTATTCTCCAAAAATCCAGATAAGGTGGTTAATCACCACTGGGAACCTTCAAGACATCCTTGGGAACGGATCCACATTGATTTTGCTGGGCCATTCCATAACCACACCTATCTGCTTATTGTGGATTCATACAGCAAGTGGCCTGAAATAATTAGCGTGAGCAGCATGTCCTCTACCCTATCTATAACCCACCTGGCTAACATTTTTGCACGGTACGGGACCCCTAAAGTGCTTATCAGTGACAATGATGCTGCCTTCACCAGCCGGGAATTCCAGGAGTTCTTGAAGAGAAATGGGATACGCCACAAAACTTGCGCACCGTTCAACCCATCAACTAATGGTCAGGTGGAGCGCCTGGTCCAGACCATGAAACAAGCACTTCGGAAACTCATGTCATCTCCTGGTTCCCCACAGGAAAAGCTGAACACATTTCTTGTGGCTTATCGACGAGCTCCTCACTCATCCACTGGTGTGTCCCCTGCAAGACTGATGTTGGGTCGAGAAATCCGTACAGCCCTCGACCTTCTGAAGCCTAGCCTTGATCCAGCTCGTCAGGATTCGCCTCCGCGTGAGACCCCAGTGGTCTTTGTTCAGGGTGAAAAAGTCGCCGTGCGATCATACTCGTCCCCTAATCGCAAATGGGAATTTGGTTCAGTTCTCAACAGAGACGGTGACCTCCATTGTAGCATCCAAGTTGGTAACGCCATCTGGCGTCGTCACGTGAATCAAATGAGAAAAATTGGACAGGACCTACTGATCAAACCAACATCCCACGTGGCACTGGGACCCATCAACCATCATCAATCAAACCCGATTCAGGATATGGCCCTAGCTTCTGCTCCTACTCCACACCAGAGCCCTCGGCCGGAAGCAATAAAGAGCAGCACCCTACTGTCCTCGCCGCCCTCTTCTGCACCACTGTCTCCTGTGAGGCCACTGGCTCCAAATCATCCGTCACCAACTCAGAGACAGAGCATTGGGGCCCAACTTGCTGGTCTGCCAACCCCAGAAGCTCCGAGACGCTCAAACCGTGTCCGAAAGCCGCCGCAGAGATTGATTGAGCAATTTACGCTATAAACCGTTTCATAGACAATGTTAAAGGATTTTCATTTCATTTATTTTCATTCAAGTCATTGACATTGTTTTATTGTCTAGAGGTTGTCTCTTTTGTTTTCTTTTCTCATGGGGGAAGGGATGATGTATACCTTCACTGTGCTACGCCACAGCCCGCCATTGCTGATAAGGTGTGATAGCTGTTATCCGGGATTTGGAACAAATACACTACTACCTACGAGTTACTTCGCTTATCAATTCAAGCCTTCTTACTTACCATACTAGTTATATGTTAATACGTAACAACCTGCGTAGTCCGAGTAGCAATAAGCTATGATTTCATCAGAAGAGCCTTTGGAGTACCGTGAAGGTATTATAGGGTTCTTTTGAGATTTATGAGGTCATCATGTGTTGGGTTTTCTACCCTCCGACTACTCATACCAACAGCATAAGCTAAATCAGGTCGAGCTTTTGTAGAAATATACAGCAAGCTGCCGACGACTTCTCTGAATGGAAATTCAGAAGAAATTAAACTTTCATTTTCAGTACTTAGTAGGTTTTAGAAATGGCGTTGCTGCAGGTTTGGCACTATCCATACCAAACTTTTTAAGTAGCTGCTTGGCATATTCTGCTTGAGCAATTTTAACACCTTTTTCAAGGCGAGAGACTTCCAATCCCAAGAACGTTTTAGGGTTGTATACAGCTGTCTTATCAAATTCTTGAGTTAGCTGTGCAATTAATTTGGCTATTTTCTGTTCATCAACATGAATGGCCAAAAGAAGTGTTGCGTCAGCGTTTTTAAAAATTCAGGGTTCGTTCTTGAGAGGTTCAAGTCCACTTTTAGTTAGAAATTCGGTGAAACGCTTGTTCCAACATAGTGGGGACCGTGAATACCCCTACGTTTTTGTTCACAACCCCGTGCGACGAGTCTTGCTTTGTCCCATCATCTTTGACACGAAAAACCCATCTACTCTCTGTGTGCCTGCTTCTTTTCTGTCCACGATGGTACACGTACCGGTTTTAACAAGAGAATTATTTTCATCTTTGCTTGAAACGGCTTCTCTATATGAAAGATAAGCGCTTTCTTGTAGCTCCTCCAGTCCATCCAGATCAAGATGGAAATCTTCGAGTTTCTCTGGTAGTTTTTTCGTTCTGGTAGATCTTCTCAGGTTCTGTTGGTTTTCTTCATCATTATCTTGTTGAGATGAGTTAGCCTCAGATGAATTTTCAGAATCTTTGTTAGGACGCGTTTTATCGCTATCTTCCTCATGGTTGGAGCAAGATTCATTTTCTGATTTTGCTGCAGAACTGATATCATCGCCGTCATCTTCATTGAAGTCAAGACGAACAATTTTAGGGGTTCTCACTGGAACTGCTCTCAATTGGATTATAAAAGTATACGTCCCTGGATACTACAACTTTCAGGTTTTCTGGATCCCACAACCTGTAAGCATTGTTGGTATAACCCACAAATATGTATTTCTTGGCTCTTGGATCTAATTTCTTCAAGAGGGAGGGAACCTTTGAGTATACGACAGATCCAAAAATTTGTAGATACGAGAGATCTGGCTTCTTATTATACCATAATTCCGAAGGGTATGTTGCAGTGAGGAGACCAAATCCCCACATATTTTTCTCCAAACCGGAATCAAAAGTAATGCTCTAGTTTTGGTCATTAAGGATCTTCAGGAAGTAATGGTTCAGCATGAGCATTTAACTGTGGGGTATAGGGCGGAGTGAAATCCAATTCAATCCCCTTTTGGTCAATAATACTTGAAGTAATTTGAGACATACATAGTTATATTTGGTTAAGAATCTTCAAGACCTAATGGTTCAGCATGAGCATTTAACTGTGGGGTATAGGGCGGAGTGAAATCCAATTCAATCCCCCCCATTTGGTCGCAATAATCCTTGAAGTCATTTGAGACATACATAGTTAGGTATATTTGGTTAACAATCTTCAGGACCTAATGGTTCAGCATGAACATTTAACTGTGGGGTATGGGGCGGAGTGAAATCCAATTCAATCCCCTTTTGGTCGCAATAATCCTTGAAGTCATTTGAGACATACTCGCCCACCATTATCTAGCCTTATTTTTTCGACTTATTTTCAACTTTGGTTATATAATTTTTACTTCATTTTTGCTCTAAAGTAGGAAAACTTCGGTAAAATGAGTATAATCATCCATCACAGACATAAACTACCGATAATTATCACATGTAGGAGTCTCAATGAGGCCTACCACGTCTGTATGTAGTAGTTGAAGAAGTTTAGTAGCCCGAGTTCGGTTGACACCAAAAGGTTTGCGAGAAGCTTTTGCTTGAAGGCACACTTCACAGGAATCAGTTGGTATTAAATCCTCATTTGTTAATTTCATGCCATGAGACATTTTTACCAGCTTTTTGAGGTATTTCGGTCCAAGATGTCCGGGTTTTCTGTGCCAAGTGACGTTGTTGTTGTTTTTCTATGCAATCAGGGGTTCTGGTTTAGATCCTAGTTTGTTTTCGAAAAGTTCGTCAGAATTTTTCATTCCAGTACCAATCACAAGTATATCT
>OY986059.1:26183448-26399220 GCA_963920205.1 Stenodema calcarata | reverse complement strand
CAATTCAATCCCCTTTTGGTCGCAATAATCCTTGAAGTCATTTGAGACATACTCGCCCACCATTATCTAGCCTTATTTTTTCGACTTATTTTCAACTTTGGTTATATAATTTTTACTTCATTTTTGCTCTAAAGTAGGAAAACTTCGGTAAAATGAGTATAATCATCCATCACAGACATAAACTACCGATAATTATCACATGTAGGAGTCTCAATGAGGCCTACCACGTCTGTATGTAGTAGTTGAAGAAGTTTAGTAGCCCGAGTTCGGTTGACACCAAAAGGTTTGCGAGAAGCTTTTGCTTGAAGGCACACTTCACAGGAATCAGTTGGTATTAAATCCTCATTTGTTAATTTCATGCCATGAGACATTTTTACCAGCTTTTTGAGGTATTTCGGTCCAAGATGTCCGGGTTTTCTGTGCCAAGTGACGTTGTTGTTGTTTTTCTATGCAATCAGGGGTTCTGGTTTAGATCCTAGTTTGTTTTCGAAAAGTTCGTCAGAATTTTTCATTCCAGTACCAATCACAAGTATATCTCAAATTTATTTCTTTCGAATACCTACCACTTTTCCGTCATTTTGGTTTATTATCTTCAATAATGAACCATTGGAATCGCCCAAAGAAAACAATTTAACCAAATATAACTATGTATGTCTCAAATGACTTCAAGTATTATTGGCCAAAAGGGGATTGAATTGGATTTCACTCCGCCCTATACCCCACAGTTAAATGCTCATGCTGAACCATTACTTCCTGAAGATCCTTAATGACCAAAACTAGAGCATTACTTTTTGATTCCGGTTTGGAGAAAAATATGTGGGGATTTGGTCTCCTCACTGCAACATACCTTCGGAATTATGGTATAATAAGAAGCCAGATCTCTCGTATCTACAAATTTTTGGATCTGTCGTATACTCAAAGGTTCCCTCCCTCTTGAAGAAATTAGATCCAAGAGCCAAGAAATACATATTTGTGGGTTATACCAACAATGCTTACAGGTTGTGGGATCCAGAAAACCTGAAAGTTGTAGTATCCAGGGACGTATACTTTTATAATCCAATTGAGAGCAGTTCCAGTGAGAACCCCTAAAATTGTTCGTCTTGACTTCAATGAAGATGACGGCGATGATATCAGTTCTGCAGCAAAATCAGAAAATGAATCTTGCTCCAACCATGAGGAAGATAGCGATAAAACGCGTCCTAACAAAGATTCTGAAAATTCATCTGAGGCTAACTCATCTCAACAAGATAATGATGAAGAAAACCAACAGAACCTGAGAAGATCTACCAGAACGAAAAAACTACCAGAGAAACTCGAAGATTTCCATCTTGATCTGGATGGACTGGAGGAGCTACAAGAAAGCGCTTATCTTTCATATAGAGAAGCCGTTTCAAGCAAAGATGAAAATAATTCTCTTGTTAAAACCGGTACGTGTACCATCGTGGACAGAAAAGAAGCAGGCACACAGAGAGTAGATGGGTTTTTCGTGTCAAAGATGATGGGACAAAGCAAGACTCGTCGCACGGGGTTGTGAACAAAAACGTAGGGGTATTCACGGTCCCCACTATGTTGGAACAAGCGTTTCACCGAATTTCTAACTAAAAGTGGACTTGAACCTCTCAAGAACGAACCCTGAATTTTTAAAAACGCTGACGCAACACTTCTTTTGGCCATTCATGTTGATGAACAGAAAATAGCCAAATTAATTGCACAGCTAACTCAAGAATTTGATAAGACAGCTGTATACAACCCTAAAACGTTCTTGGGATTGGAAGTCTCTCGCCTTGAAAAAGGTGTTAAAATTGCTCAAGCAGAATATGCCAAGCAGCTACTTAAAAAGTTTGGTATGGATAGTGCCAAACCTGCAGCAACGCCATTTCTAAAACCTACTAAGTACTGAAAATGAAAGTTTAATTTCTTCTGAATTTCCATTCAGAGAAGTCGTCGGCAGCTTGCTGTATATTTCTACAAAAGCTCGACCTGATTTAGCTTATGCTGTTGGTATGAGTAGTCGGAGGGTAGAAAACCCAACACATGATGACCTCATAAATCTCAAAAGAACCCTATAATACCTTCACGGTACTCCAAAGGCTCTTCTGATGAAATCATAGCTTATTGCTACTCGGACTACGCAGGTGACCCCACTACCAGGAAGAGTACATCTGGCTACATTATTTACTTTGCTGGAGGCCCAATAAGCTGGAGCTCGAAGAAGCAGTCAATTGTTGCCACATCCAGCACCGAGAGCGAGTAAATTGCTGCTGCTGAATGCTGTAAGGAACTAATATACCTGGAAAGTCTCTATGAAGAAATACCTAATAGGAAAAACTGTTGAAGCTGCAATACGTATTGACAATCAGAGTGCTACCTATAGGTTTGATGAAAGAAGGAAATTTTAACAGGAAAAGTAAGCATATTGATGTGAGATTTCATTTCATAAAAGAATTGATTGAAAACAAAACTATTCATGTCGAACATTGTCGAACAGGTAAACAAATAGCTGATTTACTTACAAAGCCACTAGGGCCAAACAAATTTGAAGAATTTAAAAAAAAACAAAAAACATTGTTGACATTGACCTCAACCAACTTGTTAATTTGAACTCTCTGGTTATTCGGACTTTTCGGAGGGAATACGGCTGCGATTAAGTCCAATTTTGCGAGTAAGTGACTCTCTATTGAGGTAGGTACATATTTGCTCGATCAATTCAACTCGCCGGTCTCTTGCTGAGTGAAAATTTTGTCGGACTGTTCACTTGGAATTATAAAAAAAAAAAAACTTTCGGAAATTTTTACTTTGTTTTGGTGGTAACTCAGGCTACACAACGTCGACGGAACTTAGAGATAATGTGAGACACCTTGGAAATTCGATACATTTCATGATATGAATGAATTGTCAACATCGTTGCATGACAGGACCACCTGTCCATACTGTTCCCATGAATTCTCGAGGCGGGGGATAACCCGACATATTAGATCCGCTCATCAAGAACTTACGCGGCAAAATACCAGGTTACATCCCGTACAAAATAGCAATTCACAGCCAGACCATGTACAAAGGGAAATTTTACTGCCTCCTTCGGACGCACCCATGCAACAAGGTCACCAACAGAATGGAGACGAACCGTGGCAAGATTTATTCATGCAGGGTTTCGGGGCACCATTATTGAATGCAGACGTCGAAGGGGATCGCCACGGATGTTGGAAAACATGGTGGCATCGCTCTGTGAAGCTAAGAGGGAAGCAATACACAGTTCCATTCGGGCCTGTTGGTCGTCAACTGATATCCCTACTCACGGAAGAGATTCAGAAGATTGCTGAAGGCAGTCAAAGCTCGGAGCGAGTCTTTGTTCTCTGTGCTACATGCCTCCAGAGGGAAAGGCACATGAACTCTTGGGGTGACATAAAACGGTTGCTACTAAGGAGAATGCAGCTATGGAGGCAAGGGAAGTTCGAAGAGTTGGTCAAGGAGGCAGAACGCTGCGATCGCCAACTGGGTTCTTCTCGTGCCAAAAAGGATGAGGACCACCGGACGAGGGTATTCACGAGACTGGTCACAAAAGGGAGACTCAGAGAAGCTACAAGGTGGATCACAGACCGGGACTCGTCAGGAGGGGTACTGCACCCAAGTACGCGGCTCGCAGACGGGCGTACAGTACTTGAAGTATTGGAATCAAAACAACCCACTCAGATGAATCCCAGTTTTGAAATGTTCACCAGAGACTCTTTACCCACATTAGAAGATATTGACGTTTCGGCAGATCATATTGCAAAGGTTGCTCACCGTCTAAAAGGAAGCGCTGGACCCAGTGGCACAGATTCAGAGGCATGGAGGGATATGCTACTGCGCTTCGGTAATCATAGCAACCAGTTACGTGAGGCAATTGCTGCCCTAGTCAGAAGGCTGGCAAATGGAGTCATAGAGTGGGACCAGATAACCGCGCTCCTTGCTCGGAGGGGTGTAGCCTTGGACAAGCACCCAGGGGTGAGGCCGATAGGTGTAGGAGAGGTCCTCCAACGCATATGCGCCAAGACAATTGTGCTCATCACAGGTGTTGACCTAAAGGAAGAGTGTGGCGCTGATCAGCTGTGTGCTGGCATTAAATCTGGAATAGAGGGTGCAATTCACGGGATGATAAGGAAGTTTGAAGACAGTGAGACAGAAGGAATGCTCCTTATTGATGCTACCAACGCCTTCAATTCTCTAAGCCGGCCCTTGGCCCTCTGGAATGCTCGCATGCTGTGGCCAAGATGTGCAAGATTTCTGTTCAATACCTATCGAGGTTTCCCCATGACAGTTTTCAGACAGAGCAACGATACAATACTCAGTCAAGAAGGGACCACTCAAGGAGACCCTTTGGGCATGCTTATGTATGCGGTAGGAACCCTGCCCCTCATCCGTCGCCTTAAAAGTAATAGCTACCAACAAAATTGGTATGCTGATGATTCAGCATGCATCGGGAAGCTGCAAGAAGTCAAGGTATGGTTATCAGGTCTACAAACCGAAGGTCCCAAGTGGGGTTATTATCCAGAGGCCAGCAAAAGCTACTTAATCATCAAACCAGGGCTCGAAGACGAGGCCCTGGCCTTATTTGGAGAGACCAATTTAAGAGTAGTGTATTCCCAGCGTTTCCTCGGAGGGCACATAGGAGACCAGACCTCAGCGGCAGAGTTTGTCAAATGCAGAGTTCAGGGATGGGTCGAAAATATCAAAAAACTGGCTGCTGCCACGAAGAAAAGCCCTCAGGCAGGATATGTGGCATTCACTAGATCCCTCTCCAAGGAGTGGGTGTTCCTGCAACGAGTGGTAGAAGGATGTACAGGCGAATACGATCCTTTGAGGGACTGCATCCGCGGTGTCTTCATTCCGGCACTTATGGGGGAGGACGTTAGTCATCTGGACGCAGAGCTCTTGGAGTTACCTGTAAAGCTAGGCAGTTTAGCAGTGGAGGACCCAGTCAGGACAGCAAGCCTAAACTACTCTGCCTCAAAAAGATCTACCATGATTCTCGCAGAAGCCCTAGTTACGGGAGATGGCCTCAACCTGGACCTACATGAAGACAGAGTGCGTGAGGTACAAAGCGAAGAAAGAACTCTCAACATGGCTGCTGCTCTGGCAAAACGGGAACGGCTAATTCGAGACAGTGGTTTGCCCCTAAGACGGAAGAGAGCCTTAGACAGGATTGCACAGTGCCACCATTCGTCTCAATGGCTAACGGTAGTGCCCCTCCAACGGGATGACCTGGACCTTACCCCTACTCAATTCAGAGACGCTCTGGCTGTGAGATATGGGCGTGAACCTGTCGGACTTCCTCCTTACTGTGACGGATGCGGGACGCAAATGGACTTGGACCATGGACTGAATTGCAAGAAGGGTGGCTTGGTCAAACAAAAGCATGACCAGATACGAGACCAATGTGCAAAAATGGCCAGTCTTGCGTGGTCAGTTGGTCTGGAGCCAGTTATGGCAGATGGGGATGATGGGAACCCACGACTGGTAGCAGACTTCAAAGTTCATGGAGTGTGGAACCAAGAGAGGACAGCGTACTTTGATACCCGGGTTGTGAACCCAGACGCTCCCTCTTACGGTTCCTTCGACTGGAACACCATTGCCCAGACTGCAGCAAACTCTAAACACCGCAAATACGACGCAGCAGCCGAGGACCTAAGAGGCTCCTTTACCCCTCTCGTGGTAGCCTGTGATGGTTCTCTCCATAAGGAATATGATGTTCTTGAAGAGGGTAGCAGAAGTGTTGTCCGAAAAGTGGGCTAAGCCCCTCTCCCAAGTGACATGCTGGGTGCGAGTGAAAACTCAAATAGCAGTGGTGCGGGCAGTTTCCATGAGGCTCAGGGGATGCCGTAGGAAAGTGAGGTGCCTAGGACTGGAGGATGGTGCCCTAATGCCCCTATAGCCGCCAAGAGCCTAGACCGTCATGCGGGAAGAGTCAGAATGGTTCATCCTGCCTCTGTCTAGCCTCAACGTTCAACAGGCCTCGAAGGAAAGAGCACTTCTACGACAAGCTGTCGTAAATATAGCATTTGCCGATTTAAAAACAAATGGTAGCATTGTAATACTAGTATGAAAGCATGTATGACTTTATTTTTTTTCTAAAATTCAATTTTGATTAAGTAATACCTGTTCATTTTAATGTGTATGACAAAATTAAGAGGGTTGTGTTGTGGAAACATAATTTTGCATCTTGGCGGGTTGAAACCTCTTTCATAGTATCCATGTTGTCATCTGATTGATAAGTAACTCCAAATTACCTTTTCGCCATTACTACTAATATAAAGCTGTTGAGTGTCATTCTCGTCCATCTAATACATTACCATTGCATAAAACCTTGGTTTTATTTCTAAAACCTAAATAGTAACTAAGTCAAAAGGCCCTGAAATTATGATGAAAAACCCAATGCAAAACAAACAAACGAGTGAACAATTACTGACCGCATTGCCATGAAAATATCCCTTTTTGTGGCAAAGGTTTCGACGAATCTCACAATATTCGGGTGGTTGAGCACTGTGCTCAACTCCAACTGAGTGATCACCCGTGCTGGCAACAGCTTCAAAGGCAGGTTTGCCGACAAAGAAAACACTTTGACTGCCACGTTGTTGGAGATTGTGCTTGAAAACTGAGGTGAACTCATGTCTTTCAAGTGTGTGATCATAAATTCCTTTTCAGACGCAATGCTTTGATCATCTGACTGGACCTTGTCTGGTTCGACTAGCTGAGAATGTGTTACCATGAACATCCTCGTCCAAACTCCAGGCTCTACAAATTCGGATAAAGGCTCGTGTTAACAATAATTAGACAATTTACAGCTAAGGCGGAAACTAGTCTCAGGGGGGTTATAACCCTTAGGTTAGATCCAGACGTTGTTGCAGCAAATATTCTACCTTAAGAATATTTGCTGCATTTTAGAAAAGATGAAGAAAACTTGATTGGGAGTGTTTGAAAAGTAGTTCAAATTCCAACCAGACAATGCGTTGCTTCATGGCATTAACCTCTCTAAGAGGACTACCTATCATACTTTCGTCCTCAATAACTTTTCCTGGTTCATACAAAAACGCCCAATATTGCTCCCAAACAGTAACTCAAGAAAACAATATCCACTTACTCGACTGCTTCCCAAAGACAAAGAGACCCCCTTCAAGATGCCTGCTATGGAAACAGACGTAAGACCTGTGATTGATTCTCTTCAGCGTTCGGTTCACTGTATGATAACGGTAATTTACGGCTTCTCTCCTCAATTCTTCCATTAAGGTTTTTTTGTACCTGAACCTGTCGACATTCCTGCAGTCGCTCGAAATCGCCAACAGGCGCCCGATTTCACCCAACTTCCAGCATTTGGAGACGGGGACGTACCCAGCGAGGATGCAGTGCTTGTGGAGCCAGTCTTTAGAAAGCAAGTCCTTCATAGCCAAATGAAAATTGAGAGCTGATTTGTTCCTCCGGTATCGCTGTTTATCTGGATTCCACGCAGCAATGTAGTTTTCAAAAACAGTTGCGAGCACAGCCGAAGGATCTTTGATTTTGGGTATTTTGCAAATCGGTTCAACTTTCGGCAATTCGCACTCCTTGTTTTTCTTTATAATTGCTTCAACTGCCTTCCGGTGGTCTGGGTCCGCTATCAGTTGAGCGATTGTATACCTGAGTTTATTTGGATTCTCCATGTTGCAATATTCGGGTGAGCGCAGGATGTCTTGGATCTTCATAGAAACGTCTGCCAAGTCTTCGCACCTTCTGATCATTTCTGTTATTTTAGGATCTTCTAGACATTCAATGATCATATTTTCTATCAACATCAATCTCTTCTTCCTGGCTTTTGATTTCACCGTTCTGGGTGGTAAGGCTGAAGTGAGGGGCATTGCAATTTTTCTGATCAGTGAATAGGGGCCAAGAAGTAGAAAACAATAGTAGTTGAATCATCAGACGTTCAAATAAAGAAATGGTTTTAATAGAATTGAATCGGTGGTGTGGAAACAACGAAAGTCCGGATTTTGTCACAAGAGCGAAGCTCGGTGATGAGTCATTAAACACATCAAACTTTGCACATGCGCATGTATCTATGATTTTTTGGTTTATTATCTTCGATAATGAACCATTGGAATCGCCCAAAGAAAATTTTTTTTTAACCCCCCCTCAAAATTTGTTGGTTTACGTTTCAAGATACGTAGATTCAGAAAATCGAATAAAAAACGTCGGTAATAATTTTTCTATAAAAGAAGTACCTACCAACAAACATTCGAAATTACCTTCATTTCCGTAGCACGAAACGTACCTCAGAACAAAAAACTCGACATCATTAAAACCATATTATGATGTTCCAAACAGCTTGTTAGTATGAAAATTGACCTGTATTTCAACCGTTCGATTCACGATCGTGTTGACAGACACAACCTTTGAGCCGTCATTGTGAACGAACGGCTGGTCGTACAAAGCTGCGGATGGTCTTAAAAAATTCTTAGGAATAAACTCTATCTAATTATGAAAAAAAAAAACATAGCGTTTGATGGGAATTTTTCGAGTTTTGGAATTTTCAAAATTTCAAAATTCGTTTTGAACCCCTTCCCCTTGACCTAGGGTTATGAAAAGTTTCGAGGACCATTGTGGGGTTGTAGGAAGCGTACCTAATATCTAATACAAATTTAGAACATTCAAAATGTACCTATTATTTAATTATGTATTACCACCTTGAAAAATAATGTTATTTAGCATACATGCTAAAATTTGACTTGCTTGCCAAACTGAAAATATACATGTATATTGTCAGATTGGCAAACAAGTCAAATTTAAAACGTCCACGTTTTTGTGGATTTTTCGCCATCAATTCATTTCGAGTGGGGTGGGTTTCTATTATTGTAAGGACCAAGTTTGAAAAGTTCGCTTACCTGGTATAAATTTCTGTCTTCCCATTTTGTGTATAATCTGGTAACCTGACGTTTTCAACAAGTTGAACGACTCTTTCGACATTCTTCCTTAGTGTACGTACTTAGTCGTTAGGGATTGTATTACGGAAGAGCTACATACGAAACGACAGAATGTAGAATGTTTAAGTCGCTATGATACATGGTGGCTTCAGCTATAACAAGTGGAGTGTGCTCTACCGAACCTTAGACATGTTTACCTAAGAATTCACCATCTCGTAATTTGTTGGTTTAGTTCGAGATTAAGTGCCGCTGAAGGATATTCAAGATATTCAAGTTACACTCAACGAATTTGTGATAACAGAACTTCCTCGATTATATTCTCGATAAGTACCTACCGATCATCCAATTAGCGTTAAGCCGATCAGGTCTCCTTCGAGATTCCTTAAGATTACCTACTCCCACAGATCTATACCGAAAATACCTCTTATCTTTATCTTTCTTCTTTATAAATACCTTCATCTTTCTCTTTCTTCCCTTCATCCGGGTCCAACGATTTGGTAGTTTCGGTCAGAAGGGAAGCAAGTTCTTTTCCGATCACCGATAAAGCAGTCGTACGTATTTCACCAGCGCGGCCACCATCAATCTTACCTCGGGACCTACAGGTAAAGCGAAAGAGGGAGTTTCAGGCCTTCCCACGTTCAAGGTGCCATCAACTATTCTAATTGGACTCTCCTAGTGAGCCGTCAAGACTTTGAGTAAGAAAGAAAAAAAAAAAAAAAAAAAAAAAAAAAAAAAACATTGGAAATGTGAAAAGACACTAAAAATTCGTTTAATTTTCATTTTAATTCAGAAAGGCTCTGAGATCCGGACATTCCCTTAGTATCTATATAAATAAACTCTGCAAATTCTTGACACAACGGTCAGGCGCGTAGATTCAGGGGTACCGCGGATAGCGGCGGTACCCCTGTCGAGTCGAAAAGAAGAAAAAAGGTACCTCCACAAAGAATAAAAATCCGAAAAGTTGAATTTGGGCGCATTCTGATGAAATCGATTAGAAACAAGTTTCATCGATTCTTCGTGGTAAGTTCAAATCAGAGATCGATGACTTCTTTGTCTGAATCGATACTACAAACTGATCGATAGAGGTGATAGAGTCTGAGTAAAACAATGGTTGATCTGCTTTTCCCGACAGGGAGTTCAAAAATCCGGAGATTGCTTGATATAGATCAGCAAGGAGGAAGGCTGCTCTAAGCTCAAGACGTGGAATAGATAAGGTCTTCACAGGAGCTAGCTTTGATTTAGCAGTCAGAAGGAAGACGGAAACTGCAGAAGAAGTCTGTAGTCTTATGTAAATAGCGGCGCAATATGCCTTAGATGAAGCATCAGCAAATCCAATGGCTTGGTAGGAATAGGTGCCTGTTGATTGGATAAATCCAGGAATTCGGATTTGACTGACCTGAGGCAATTGCTCGACTGACACTCTCCATGATTCCTGCAGGTTGGCTGGAATGATAGTATCCCAGTCAAGACCAAGCTTCCATAGCTCCTGGATAAACGATTTGAGTTGTAGGGTAATTGGAGTGAGGAAACCCAGTGGATCAAAGATACGGGCAACTGAAGATAAGATGGCTCGTTTGGTGTAGATAATGGACGGCTGCTTAATGGTATAGAGAAAACAGTCCATCTTTGGGTCCCATCCTAAACCCAAGATCTTAACAGATAGGTCTTCCTTGTCACTGAGTGAAACAGAGGCGGTGTCATCTTTGGTTGGGATTGCTTGCAGGATCTGCTCACAATTGGATGCCCACTTGCTAAGGCTGAATCCACCACAACTCAACATCGCCACGACCTCACTCTGAAGTGCACATACCTCATCAACAGTGCCTGCTCCAGTAACCAGGTCATCAACATAGATGTCACTAGATAGAGCCCTGTTGGCAAGGGGAAATCGGTGGCCCTCGTCAGCACATAGCTGCTTGATGACACGTAAAGCAAGGAAAGGAGCACAGCTGAGACCATACGTAACGGTTTTTAGAGAGTAAACCTGGATTGCCTCAGCTGGTGATGCTCTCCAATAGATACCTACTCTGGTATGGCCAGTCGGCCTCATCAACCAGTATCATGCGGAACATCTTGACTGCGTCTGTCATGAACACGTAGCGATGCTGGCGGAAACTGAGCAGGATGTCTCTAATGTCCTTTTGCAGCTTGGGGCCAGTGAGGAGCTGTTCATTCAAGGATGATGGTGACACCTTAACGCTGCCGTCAAAAACAACCCTGAGCTTGACGTCTGATCCAACTTCTCGTGTGACACAATGGTGAGGGATAATGAACCTGGGTGGAGTCCGAGCAACAGCCATATGGTCCATAACTAGGTACTCATCCATGAATTCGCGATACTTTGCCTGTAAAAGAGGACTGCGTTCAAGCTTGCGTTCTAGATTCCTGAAGCGCTTGAGTGCTACTCCTGATGAATCTCCTACAACTGGTGTGTCCTCTCGGAAAGGGAGGCGTACCACATATCTGCCCTGCAGTGTGCGATAGTGAGTCTGATTAAAATGTTCTTCACACCGCATGTCCTCATGGCTCATAGATAGTGGCGCAGGAGCTGGTTCTCCTTGATTTCCATTTTTCAATGAACCAGCTGAATCATTGGCAAGGAGAGCGGTTCGTTTGAACTGCTTAGGGTTGATCTCATTTCTGGGCTTCTTTTGCTGTGAAGTAGGAATAGTATGTGACATTTTTGCGATAGATATGGCACCCGATGCCAGTTGAAGAGCGAGGCAGCGGCGGTCTGTAACAAATTTATCCAAACATTGAAAGGTAGGAAATTCAACATTACCATTAGTAATTTCAAAGTGTTTGCGGATAGCAGGATCCAATGCTCTTGAGGCCAAATGGAAGAGGATGAACTCAGCGGAATCGGGAACATTCAGGAGATTGAAGGCCGCAATCGAGTCAGAAACACTGGAACGGAAGGCTTGAAGGGAGTCTACAGTCGTCTTACCCGGTAGAGGCTTGTAGTCAATAACTTGATTCAGGTACGATGATGCTAGCATCCGTCGGTTATCGTAAGTGCCCATCACAGCCTTCCAAGCTAGTGCATAATTGGCGTCATCTTCAATAGAAAAGCGGGTGATAACGCTAGCGGCGGTACCTTTAAGGGCTGACTTCAGGTACTGAAACATGAGGCTGCTGGAAATAGAGTCATCATTATGCACCAACGAAAGGTAAATGTCCCTGAATTTTGGCCATTGAGTGATTTCGCCCATGAATTCGGGTACCTTTATGGAGGGCAAGTTCTTTTGAAAGGTCGAGTTACTAAAACTGGACGTAGTTGATAAGGAGGAAACATTGAGCTTCTCAAAAGTAGCATTTGCTTGATAGTAATACTTTTGGGCATTAGATTTCATGACAGCCTCTGCTTGAGAAGGAAACCACATTGCTATATTGGCCTCGTCATATAAGTCAACAATTTCATCCCATGTAGTTTCAAATTTAGAGAAGTACCTATCAAGGGCTCTAAACATACCCTTGAAAAGGTCAACACGAGTAGGGTCTTGAAGGGATGAAAGGCCCTGATTGGAAATATTTTTCACCTCCGCATAAGAAGCTTCTAGTCTACGCTTGAATGGTTGGACTTTTTTAAGAAAGTCTGGAGGAACTTTGGTGCTACCCTCCTTAGGGTGTGTACCTGTTTCAGTGTCGTTAGGCATATTCAATTTTTATTGGACCATAAAACCATGCTCTGCTACCAAAATGAAAGGGCTCGGTAACACAAAACTGGAATACAATAATAATATTCCCTTAATTTGCTGCCCTCACTAATAATAGAGTGGTCCAATAAATGAAATGCCAACACTTTATTTATATTCAATTTATTCGGTGGATCCGGTGAAATACAATGATTTGATTGTATTTATATTGTCCAACTCGTAGTTATTTAGATTTAGTGCACAAGACATATAATGGTAGGTTGAAAGTATGATGAATGTTGAGAATAAAATATGGAGGAATAACTGAATGAATTTAAATTGTTCTGCAAGTGGTTATGAATCGTTGATATAAATGTAGAAATTACCGCACTTTATTTGTTTCTTCGCGGGGCACACGGGATAGCTTGATGTCCCAAAGAGATGACGTGGTTTTGCGAGAGCAAGTGTATCTTGGGATAGTAAAGATGACTTGCACTTGCGATGTCTTCGTCGTATTGAGCGTAAGAAACGTGGTTTTTTGCTAATTTACAGCGGTACGGCTTCGTCTCAGTTGGTAGAGGGGAACTGATCACAGAAAACCCTACTATACTACGTAGGGAACTGATCACTATGTCGCTCGCGAAAGACGACGGCGATACTCGCGAGAGAGAGGGAGTGAGATGGGGGGGACCTGACGACGATGAAACCCGAGTCAATTGGCGATCTTGCCCGAGTGGGACTTAGCAATCTGCGTTAACACTCGCACTTAGGAAAAACTCGCGTAGAGGCGACAGGCTCGGTCAAACGTTCAGTCAATACTAACTCGACGGGGACCGTCGAGCTGCCTTTATAACCTCGGTATGCTGTCTCAGCAGCAAAGACCGTTCACAGTATGTAACTTGAATATTCATAAAAAACATAAAACATACATGAATATATATAAGAAACGTCTTCTGTCTTGCCGAATTACTTTTTAAAAAGTTTTTATTCAGAAATTGACTGACACTGACGGATAGTTCACAATTGGTGTAGATGATAGTTCGGTATATTACTACGGTGTTCTATTTGATAGTTCACTGATGTTAGTTCACAAACGTCAGATGATAGGATGGTAGGAACTTGGTGTTAACACAAAGCGAAACAGGGACGCGGAGTAACAGGCGACACGCATACAGGAAAGGCACAACGAGAACTGACTCGCGGAGGCTGAGGGCCTTCCTTATATTATGTCGGTAGCTGCTGTATCAGCAATGGGGGTATATCATGATATAATTTATATAACCTAACTTATATAATATTATATATATAAGTTACATTCACGAATAGTACGGTAACGCTGATGTCAGCAACCGAGGGTATATAAGCGAGCTCCCTTCGGCTCCAGCTCAGTTCCGATCCATCCGTCACTCGTGTAGTTATGTACTAACTTGTGTAGTATTCATGTGCAGGAGATAGCACACGAATACTACATTTGTCCACGTGTTAGTACCTACTTCACTACCGTGTGGTATTTACGCGCTTTCTCCCCGAAGGGGAGAAAGGACGTAAATACCACACTACCGACTAACGGTGTACTCTCGGTAGTAAGGAATGAGAACTAATTGATTCCTCAAGAATATATTATAAAGTAAAGAAACCTAACTCGCCAAGCACACGTCTCGCTAGGTACTCTCAAATCGGAATCGGGGAATCGAATGACTGCAGTTCCACGTAAAATCGCCGTCCAGTCCCCGGAAATAGGTCACGAGTGTTGCAACCGTGACACGCCAAATGTACCGTCAGCACCGGAATTTCATCGTGTTGGTATCTCTTATCAAACCTTGATAATGTCAGCTGGGCCGCGGATCCGCGCAGTGTTGCCATCGGCACGGCTGCCATACGTGTCCTCTCGGCCGGCTGATCCGGGTCGGTACATCACTCCCGGGGTAAGATTGAGCATGTCCTCATGCGGGCAGCCGGGGTACGCCAGGGTAGTCTGGGGCTAGTAGACCTGGCTCCTTTTGCCAAGGCGGTTCCTTCCATAGGCAGGCCGAATCGCATGACATATCAAGGTAGCAGACAGAGATACCAACCCTTGTTTCCCGTGGCCTTAGGTAAGGCGCGTCAACTCCAATGTCCTAGTGATCTGTCGAAGCCAGGGAGGTTGTCCGGTAGTGGTTGCTGGGGAAGGGGAGGTAGTAATTTTGATTGTTACATGTTTTCTAATATGGGACTCAATTGAGACGAGGCTTGGCCAAAACATACAGATTGAATACAGAAACATGATAAATAGAGAAGGTAAATAGAGACAGAAAAATGATAGATGCTACAGCTTAAGTGATAAAGACACTGCAGACAAGATAAATGGTAGAAACAGGATAATACAGAGTGATTATAGTCGTAAGAGTAATAATTGTAACTGAATACAGAAACAAGATAAATAGAGTAGGTAAAAAGAGGCAGAAAAATGATAGATGCTACAGCTTAAGTGATAAAGACACTGCAGACAAGATAAATGGTAGAAACAGGATAATGCAGAGTGATTATAGTAGTAAGAGTAATAATTGTAACTGAATACAGAAACAAGACAAATAGAGTAGGTAAATAGAGGCAGAATATAATGGTAGATGGGACAGTTTAAGTGATAAAGACACAGCGGACAAGATGAATACAGAGTAATTGCTGTACGTTCTGTAGCGATTAGGCGCTCAATCATTTCTGCATCTACGAGTATAAACCTACTCTGAAATCCCCTCACACTGGAGGCACCGATACCTCAAAGGGCACATTACATGGCTAAAACCCCTCCCAGTGGAGACACCAATACCACAAAGTGGTGCATTAGATGGCTTAACCGTCACAGCGGAGACACCGATACCTCAAAGGGTACATTAAACGGCTAAATCCTCACGGAGGAGTCTCCGATACCTACCAAGTGATACAATATATATGTCTAAACCCTCACAGAGGAGACACAGATACCACAAAGTGGTACATACATTAGCCGGCTAAACGGATCCAGAGCAGATAAAGACATAGCAGACAAGATGAATACAGAGTGATTATCGTAGTAAGAGTAATAATTGTAACAAACCAGAAAGAATATAAATAGCAATACAAGAACAGCCTACAAGGTATAGATAACGAGCTCGTGTACCAGTATTAAAAGTACCCTTTAAGCAGATGAAAGGAGTGGGGTTAAGGAATGCACATGGTTAGCCTTTATACACACAAAGGGAAGAACATGTAGGTTAGAAACCATTGGCATGCATAAAGAGAAGTAGGCCTTGTACGTCAGCCACTCTCCCTCCCCCCTCGCGAATAGACCACTTCCAGGTGGTGCTATACTTCCGCCCCTGCCCCTCATTCTCAACGCTCTCGCTCGCTCTCAACTCTGCGGCACTCTAGG
Source organism: Stenodema calcarata (assembly GCA_963920205.1). Classification (NCBI taxonomy): domain Eukaryota; kingdom Metazoa; phylum Arthropoda; class Insecta; order Hemiptera; family Miridae; genus Stenodema; species Stenodema calcarata. The sequence goes on along the minus strand of OY986059.1, from coordinate 26,383,267 downwards.
TGAAAGCACTCATTTGTAGGGCTATTGATAGGAAACTGCTATCGATCAAATGATAGGACTGTCGAACTATCTAACACCCCTACTCATTTGTGGAGGCTCGCTTTACTGTGATGGGTTGTATAGCTAACAACTATGGTAAATGCTATGGAAGCACTCATTTGTAGGGCTATTGATAGGAAACTGCTATCGATCAATTGATAGGACTGTCGAACTATCTAACACCCCTACTTATTGTGGAGGCTCGCATTGCTGTGATGAGTTGTATAGCTAACAACTATGGTAAATGTTATGGCTTAACTATGATACTTACGTGGTTCGTGACTATAGATTTACGTCTTACTGTTGTAGTCTGAGTCTGTACCATCACTTGTTCTTACGCGGTCACCATACCGTCATATGTCAGGTTTCCCGCCGTGTACCGTCGTTCCTTCCTCCCAGTTGGTCGAGTCATTCCGTTAATTAGAAATGAAGGTCGCTATTAGTCTGCAAAAAAACTACGATCAATATGGGGTACACAGGAAACTATTATTTTTGGCCAGAGCCATTAGTAGATTCTAGAGAACTAGAGCTGTGGGGTAACCATAACTACTGCAACCCCTGCACAAACAGTTCCTGCAGTCCAGTGGAACACCTTATAATGATGACGCCTCATCCGGACGTCTTCGTAGGATGGATTCAGCTGGGCAATTGCCTGCAGCAGGTCCAAGTGGAGTGATGACATCCGTTGCTCCCCCAAAGTCTGTGGTCTGCACCGTGGGCTGACCAACTAGCACAAAGTCGGGCCCTACTAGTGTGCAGCTGGCCTGGTCCCGGATGCGGCCACAGTGGGCTATAGTGCCGTGGATTGGTAGCTAGTCTACTTACTTCCCATCTTACCTCTTGCCTTGATTAAAGGAAAGCCTTCATTGGCTGAGTAGAGTTCACGTGCGGCTCCAGGCTCGCAACGTCATTTGTAGCTGTCTCGCAGTTCGGAGTAACTCTGAGGGCTTTAGTGAATCTCACCATGCTACCTCGAGCCTGTGACTGCCACTTGCCGGAGCCGTGTAGTCAGGACTTCCGTGCCAGTGTTCAGCTGTGTGTTCTCTTGCCATGGAAGGTATGGGAGACACAATTAGAAGGGAAACAGCAAGTAAGGTAACCTGAAAGCAGAGAACTGTTAGTCTGGACTGATATAGGATGGGGTAATTGATATAATCCAGGGGCAGTTGTTCTGCGCAGTTGTTTTCCATTTCTTTTATTCTGGTTCTATAGTATCCATTTATATTATCTTTTTTTGTCCCTTATGTATTAATGCTATTTATCTTTTATTCTGTTTCTATATTATCATTTTTTCTTAATTGTTTTATTCTGTTTCTATATTATCATTTTTCTTAATCGTTTCTTTTTATTCTGTTTCTATATTATCATTTTTCTTTATCATTATCATTGGTTTATTTATTGTTATTTTTTTTTTTTTTTTTTTTATTATTATTATTTTTTTTTTTTTCCTTCGATGACATTAATTAAAAATTGGACAAAAACGGAATATAATAAATAAACAACCGCCGTTATTGTCAATATGTCACTAATTTGATTGATTGATTGATGCTTGATTGTGTTAAAAAAACAAGTTTTCACAAGAGTTCACATACATGGAAATAAACTACTAATACTAATAAATGAAATACAAATTTCTTTAAATTCAGATAAAGTACATAGTAGAAAGAAAGAAATAAATTCTGATTTGAAAATTTAGCTCAACAGCCAATAGTGTAAGGCACAAAGAGAGAAATTAAAGATGACAAGATGAGGCACATAACATCAAAATCAGTCTAGACGAAAAAAAAAAAAACCTTCGTTTATAGTAAATGCCCGCTGTCGTAAAACAATCTGCAGAAATCCTACTAATTTCCCTTGGTTCTTGCCTATCGTTGCATAGCAGAACCGAGCGGAAAACGGATTCATTTAAAAAAAAGGGCTGCAAAGTATTTAAAACGTTCGAAGGTAACAATATTATTATGTCACTAATTTAAAAGTGGACAAAAGTAGAATATAATAATTTATTATTAATAAATAAATAACCGCCGTTATCGTCAATACGTCACTAATTAAAAAGTGGACAAAAGTAGAATAGAACAAATGAATAACCGCCGTTATTATCAATAAATACATAGATAGATAAACAATCTTGGGCAATGCCTATATAAGTGTATATACCATGTTATTTGAATTATTAGATAATTTCTTCCCAGAGGGGCATCCCAGGGGGGGCATGTCTATTACTGTTACCAATAATTGTTACTTATTAATTGTTACTATATTAACAATTATTGGTACTGTTGTATTTATATTGCCTAGGCATTATAATCGTCAGCATAGTACTGAACCTAGTTCAACAATATTATTTAAAAACGTATCATGTACAAACTCAATGAGTAAAGTTATAATATCGTAATATTATATGTACTGTGTGAAATGTAATATAATATATCGTAATTGACGAAGCACGAGCCTACCAAAGTAAAGGAAACAAACCAGAAAAGTAGAAACGTGCCATAAAGGGTTCCCGATTGCAACAAAGCCGACTCCGTGAGATAAAAAAACCCACAACCGGTCGTCGGTAACCTGCTATATTTCCGTAGCGATTAGTCGCCCAATCATTACTGCATCTATAAACCTACTCTGAAATCCCCTCACACTGAAGGCACCGAAACCATAAAGTGGAACATTACACGGCTAAATTCCTCACAGTGGAGACACCAATACCACAAAGTGGTGCATTAGATGGCTTAACCGTCACAGCGGAGACACCGATACCTCAAAGGGTACATTAAAACGGCTAAATCCTCACAGAGGAGCCTCCGATACCTACCAAGTGATACAATATATATGTCTAAACCCTCACAGAGGAGACACGGATACCACAAGGTGGTACATACATTGGACGGCGAAACGGATCTAGAGCCGATAAATAGACGACGAAAGACAAACGACCTAACTACAATTGATGAACTGAATTAATCCGACTCCAAAAGATTTACTGTCAATTCAACTCACGAACACGAAAACGGTTTTGAGAAACAAACAAGCGGAAAAACACTTGAGAAAGTTTTTTTTTTTTTTTTTTTTTTTTTTTTTTTTTTTTTTTTGAAACTCTCTAAACTCTCTAAATTCTTGAAACTGATCTGAAATATAATAATAATATTATATTATATATTATCTACTGTTTGGAAACGTATGATCGGAAAAATATTATTTTTGGAAACGTACGATCGAAAAATATTATTTTTGGAAACGTATGACCGAAACACAAAAAAAAATTTCCTTCTATCACCAAAAATAAACTGTAGTGTCGCTACAATACTTTTATTATTGGTACCCCAAACAAACTCGTGATGATAAATTATAATGAACGCAAAATAGAACCCACGCAGGGCGTATAATAGGAATAGGAAGGAAGTGCTCGGCGAAACTCAAACGAGCCGAGTTATACTATTATATACGTATGACGCCGTGTGAAGTGCAATATAATATACTGTAATGATTAAACACGATCCTACTAAATGAAAGGGAACAAACCATAAATGTAGGAACGTGCCATAACGGGCTTCCGACTGCAACAAAATCGATTCCGTGAAAAGGAAAATTACTACAATCGCCCGTCGGTAACCCGCCGTACGGACCGTAGCGACTAATCAAATGAAGGTGCTCAATCAATCAACAGCTATAACTCTATACTCTGAAATCCCTCACTCCTGAGGCACCGATACCATAAAGTGGCTCAAGACGGATACGGATTCAGATAGGACAAAGAGACGGAGAAAGACAGACGAGCGACCTTGACATAAGCAAGTTATTCCTATAAGGTGTCATAAGCGACTTACAACGCAGGTAATAAGAAACTTACAACTAGGTACTTACCATCGCAAACGGGAGACGTACTTGGTTCGTAGATCGCTGCCACCATATATGTACTAACTTTTGTAGTATTCATGTGCAGGAGATAGCACACGAATACTACATTAGTCCACGTGTTAGTACCTACTTCACTACCGTGTGGTATTTACGCGCTTTCTCCCCGAAGGGGAGAAAGGACGTAAATACCACACTACCGACTAACGGTGTACTCTCGGTAGTAAGGAATGAGAACTAATTGATTCCTCAAGAATATATTATAAAGTAAAGAAACCTAACTCGCCAAGCACACGTCTCGCTAGGTACTCTCAAATCGGAATCGGGGAATCGAATGACTGCAGTTCCACGTAAAATCGCCGTCCAGTCCCCGGAAATAGGTCACGAGTGTTGCAACCGTGACACGCCAAATGTACCGTCAGCACCGGAATTTCATCGTGTTGGTATCTCTTATCAAACCTTGATAATGTCAGCTGGGCCGCGGATCCGCGCAGTGTTGCCATCGGCACGGCTGCCATACGTGTCCTCTCGGCCGGCTGATCCGGGTCGGTACAGTTACTCCGTGTCACGCTCTGTATTCAAAGTGCTAATAAAGTCTCCGGTAAATTTCGAAAGTTCTTTTTTAAAAACCAAGTGTTACAAACTTGAAATATAAGTGGCGCAGTCGGTAGGACAATTTTCGTGACAAAGTGCGAAAACGACCCGTTTACCCAACCAAACTTTTCGACCTAATACATCCAAGTTCGACTCGAGACATTTTCATTCGCGAGCTTGCAGTGAGCTCGATTCGTGTGTGGAAAGTCATCTAGTGTCAAACCCGTGATTCAACGTAGTATAGCGGCTGTAGTGCAGTGTGCTCACTCCGCGAAAGGATACGTTTGACGCTTGGAACCGGAACTCCTGAACCTTCGAAAGGGGATGCCCTGCGTACTGGTCTGGTGAGTGATTCAACGGTTAGCTTGTGCCTATACCCTGCTATCTCTCTTAGAATCTACTCCCGACAGTGCCCCCCGATCGAGATTCAGTAAATCTTGCTGCCCCCGCAAGATAGAGTTTGCTGCCCTGTCAAACTCTGTCGTCCTGCCCTGCGACGACCCCTAGATTAAGAAGAAATAGAACAATTAACAAGAAACTTAACACGAAGTTAAGTAGAAAACAAAACAAAAAAGTACGCAAGTAAAGCTACTCAAGACAATCGTAATATTATAGAACCCTTTTGTTTTGCTTTTATTCTTTTAAAAGGCTACCAGAGCCGTCCACCGGAAGACCTAATCTCTCTCCCTCCGAGAAAGATAAGACCAAGCCGAAGACCTTGCTTGATCAGCACTTGCCCCCACACCTAGTAAGCAGTGGCGGCTCGTCCATAAGGCCACCTTGGCCCTCGCCCCACCCAAAAATTTGCAAAGGAAAACAGAAAAAACATAGAACAAGGAGAAAAAAATCTTACCTACTACTACCCACCATGGAAGAAGGGAGATCTCCCTTCTTCCATGACTACCCACTTCCACTGAGCTCTTGCAGGCGGGCGGCTATTTCGTCTGACTTCGATAGCAGTACACTGTGTCACAGTGACTGTGATAAAAGTCGCGTCCTCAACGCATTTTGTTCGATTTATCGATTAAAAAAGTCGATTATCGGATCGACCAGAAGTGCCCCAGTCTCAATGTTGAAGGTGTAGGCGCTTCCTGGGGTGGGGGAAGGCACCCTGTGTTCCGAGATAGGAGCCCTTCCGGGCGGTGGCCAAAATATCGAATCAACTTGAACGCCGAAAACAATCGATTTTTTGGTTCCTTCCCAACTGTTGATATGTGATCTTCATAACCTTCGTATAATTTAACCTACTCGATGTTTGGCCTGCGACGCAATTGCCCGTGATTTTTGCTTTCCGTGATTTTTTCTTTCAATTTCCTTTCTTTGTTTTTCGTTCGTGGTTTCGGTTTTCGTTTTCGCGTTTCTTCCCTGAGTTCAGGCGGCTCCGGCGGTGTTGAAGCTGCACTCGATCCCTCGCTGAAGTTGCTCAGATAAGTTTTTTTTTGTAGATTGATACTCTAGTTCTAGTAGGTAGATACCAACCTCCCGGCGACTTAGGTACATAGATATTTTTTTAAGATGAATAGAGTTGACTCTTTGCTGCTAACCCCAGGACTAAATCGCCCGTTTCTAGACAGATTAGAGATAAAACGATTGGGTCGAGACTTATTACCTACTTATTACCTACATTAACTCTTAGACAGAAAGTAAGTAAGGGGAAAGGATTGTTTGCTGAACGCAAGTTCAATCCCAATTGTTACCATAAAGCTGAATGGCTTACCGGTTGTCCGAAAAGGAATGCGTTTTTTTGTTATTATTGTCTGATATTTGGAGGGGGGGATTCTATATGGACTGAAAAGGGTGTAACTGATCTGAAACACTTGGGGGAAAAAATCAGATCTCACGAATCGACTAAAATACACATTAATAACAGCACTGATTTCAACCTTCTTGGTAAAACAAATATTGCTGCCGCCGTCGATTCAGCGCACGCTATTGCCATCAGGCACCACAATGAGCAAGTAGACAAGAATCGCTACATTCTCTCTCGTTTGATTGACTGCGTAAAATTCTGTGGGATTCACGAATTGCCGTTGAGGGGACATGACGAGACAGCAGACTCTTTGAATAAAGGTGTATTTCTGGGCCTGATCGATTACACCTCTAAACTTGACGACGTCTTTAGGGAGCATCTAGAGCGTGCCACTGTTTTCAAAGGGACTTCCAAAAGCGTCCAAAACGAATTGCTTGACTCCATCTTGCACGTTTGTCGGGAGGTTATCAAGAATGAAATTTCAAGTGTCACCTACATCTCAATCATGGCAGATGAAACAACTGATGTGTCAAATCTGCTGCAGTTCGTCGTTGTTTACAGGTATTTTTTGCCTGACAAAGGTTTAGTTGTGCGCTTTTATGGATTCGCCAATCCTGATTCAGCTAATGCGGAACATTGGTCAAAAATAATTTTGAACCATTTAGAGGAAGTGATCCCCAAAGAAATAGGCGGGAACCATAAGCTTAAATTAGTCGCTCAAACTTACGATGGGGCATCGGTTATGGGGGGGGGGGGGGAAATGCTGGTGTCCAAAAGAAGGTGCTTGAGGTCTTTCCTAACGCTCATTACATTCATTGCTATGCCCACCAGTTGAATCTATCCATGATGTCAGCCGCTTCCTGCGATCCACAAGTTCGTCGATTTTTTTCCAATCTCACTGGTTTCGCAGCATTTTTCTCTCGTTCACCTCAGCGTACTAGGGTACTTGATTCAATCGCTGGTAGCCGCAGGATGCCCCGCCCTTCTAACATTCATTGGTGTTACACTTCCCGTCTAGTCGAGACTGTCCATGAATATCGTGATATTTTTGAAGAATGTCTTGACAAAATTTGTGACTGTAGCGATTCAAGCGATGTCACCATTCGAGAGGCTACTGGGCTCCTTTCCCAGTTGAAAGATGATTCTTTCTGTTTCTGGCTGAATTTTTTCTATAAGATTATGCCCCATGTTAACACTCTATATAATCAACTTCAAGCTCTGGAGTGTGATTCTGTCCAAGTGAAGATGCACTTGTTGAATTTTGAGGCCACTATCACTGAAGTTAGGGATGCACTCGAAGTTTCTTCCGCTAGAAAGGAAGAGGAAAATTCTAACACCCAATCGACTGCTAGTGATAAGGCTCAGTCCCACCACATTTCGAAAAACTCTGCAAATTCTTGACACAACGGTTTATTATCTTCCTTGTGCAGATCACCCTTCTGTCTATACCAGACTGTATTGCAAATCGGCACCATACCATATTCTCACCGTACTCATACCATACCATACGAATTTCTTTCCTATCATACCATACTGTATTATACCAAATCATACATACAATAATATACCATACCATACTCATACCATGTCATACAAACCGAGTGAATAATGAAATGTCATCCATTTCAGACCTATATTTAACATTTCAAGTATCTAGCTCATCATCAACATTTAATTTGGTTAAACAAATAGGTATTATTTAAACAATTTTACAGACAAGAAACCGAGTGAATATTGCATTGTGATCCAGTTCTGACCTACATTTAAAATTTCAAGTCAATAGCTCATCATCAAAATTTAATTTGTATTATTACAAAAAGGTATTATTTAAACAATTTTACAGATGAGAAACCGAGTAAATATTGCAATGTGGTCTGTCCCCGACTCACGGTTAAAATTTCTAGACTGTAGTTTACCGGGAAGATGTAAAAAGGTAGTTTTATTCTGGGCGTCTGGGGGCTGGGTCACATAACGGCCGTTTTCGACGCGAAAGTTTAGTGTTTTTCCTAAAACTTTGCGCGGTCACTGTGAACGAACGGCTGGTCGCACAAAAATCCAATTGGTCTTAAAAGATTCGTAATTTTTCAGGTCATTCAAAAGTGGACTAAATTTACACGGTTCAGTTAAATATTTGGAGATAAGACATCGTCGAAATTTTCAATTTCGTTTTGAACCCCTTCCCCTTGACCTAGGGTTATGAAAAGTTTCGAGGATCATTGTGGGGCTGGTCCAAACCCAGAAACCAAATTTCGTAATTTTAGCTCAACGCTAACTGGGCAAAGTGGCACGGACGGCGGACGGCGTACGGGGGACGGCGTACGGCGGACGGACGGATTTTTTTTTATTCGATTTTCTGAATCTACGTATCTTGAAACGTAAACCAACAAATTTTGAGGGGGGGTTAAAAAAATTTTTTCTTTGGGCGATTCCAATGGTTCATTATCGAAGATAATAAACCAAAAGAGGAAAACTGAGCCTACCATTACCAAACTGGGTGCAGCCATAGAGGTATGTGACGTCATAATTTCTCAAATTAACATGCGGTACTCTTTCTCCGGCCATTTGTCAGGCTCCAACCTTTTTTGTTTTGACAAATTTACTGAATTTTGCTCTTTGTTTCCTACTCGTGAGTTTGAAGCAACCGTCAAGGCCTACCCTTTCTTAGAAGCTAGGAAGTTGAAAACTGAACTGACAACTGATTATGCCAGGCCTGAATTCAAATCTTTAAATGGAGCAGTACCTTTACTGACGTACATACTTCAGAACAACCTCAAATCTACTTATTCTGATGTCGTCAAACTCTTGACTATACTTGTTACCATGCCAATGACAACTGCTGAGGCAGAACGATCTTTCTCTACCTTGAAAAGAATAAAATCATTTGTTAGATCAACAATGACACAAGACAGACTTAATGCTCTCACCATGCTCGCAGAAGGGAGAGAACTAGTGTTGAATACTCCTGACTTCAACAAAAAAGTGATAGAGCATTTTTGTTCCCTCAAGAGCAGGCGAATGGATTTCTCTTATAAGTTCTGAGCTTCCATTTTCTAATGAAACACCCTTCCCCCTATCACTCATACGGGTAATTCATAATATTTTTCAGTTTAATTATTTACTAGTCATCAATTTACTTTTGATCCATACATACCAAAGATATTAGGTACTTCAACGTTCCTAGTCAAATAAATTTCCTTTCTCCAATATATTTTTTGTCGTTATATTTTTTCAGCTTGTTGTAAATACCCGCAGTATTTACGCCTACCTACTCCAATAATAGAATTTTTTGACTACCTTCATAATGTACTCTTTGAATAGTACCTACCCGTACAGTCACAATTTCTCTTTTATTCTTCCTATCATTTTGAAGATAATTATTTGGGTGGGTAGGTGGGATTGCCTTGCAGCCACCTCCTCGTCGGTAATCCTGGATACTGGTCAGTAACCTTCCCTCTCCTCAAGAGAACTCTTTGGAGAATGATGTTTCCTGACTTGCTAAGAGCTGCATACCACTAATTATGAAGCAGTTTAGCTGTAAGGGTAGTTTGAGTTTAGTTCCTATAGTGAGTAGGTACCTAATAGGTAGGTATGCACCTAAATATTGCCCTGGTGCCCCACCAGTTTCTGAGCCCACGAGCCGCCCCTGCTAGTAAGCGACACGTGAGGAACACAGCTGTCGTAATACGTCATCAATTCATCCGTACGAACAGCATCCAACATTCCGAAAGATCCGAAAGATCGTAAATCCCGACCCTCGCTTAGGGAGTTATTCCCCGTCATTCCGCGAAGACTCTTAGACCCCATTCCGGAAATCCCCAGTTCCGAGATGGCCTATGCAGGAGACGCAACCGACGGCGCAGGAGCGCAACTTCCTCCGACTCCAACCCCAGCAACCCCGCAACTGGTATTCTTTCAGCCCTCAGCCGAGAACAATATTAAACGGGAATACCTAGACATGATTCCCATTTTTAGAGGAGAAAAACTATTATTAACGAAATTTTTAGAAATTACCGATCATTTGTACAATCAGTTTTATGACACAGCTAATCCTAGTAGTTTTAATAATTTTGTTTTATTTGCATCGATTCGAGCAAAAATTCAAGGTCCAGCCTTAGACCTAATTTTAGGTTATGGTTGTTCCAATTATTTAGAATTAAGATCTGCCTTATTGGAAACATACAGCGATCATAGGGATTTGCAAACTATATTGATAGAATTTGGCAGACTGGAACAAAAGCAAGGCGAGACATGCTATCAATTTCACACTAGAGTAGTGTCACTAGTGAATGACGCGGTCGCTTTCATACAAACCAGGGAAAGGGATAATAGGAAGGAAATCCTAACGGATTTAGTAAAATCGTTAGGACTGCGAGTAGTCTTAACGGGTTTACAGGATTCAATAGGTAGCTTGATTCGAGCTAGGAACCCCTCGTCACTAGGAGAAGTGTTAAACATCCTCACGAATGAGATGCAATATCACAAGAAAATTGCGAAACCTCCACCAACCAACATTCCTCCAAGACGACCCTTGCACCAACAATTTGTGCCCAGAACACCCCTGTACCAAAAATTTGTGCCATGACACCTAATCCACAACCCAGAGCGTTTCAACCATTCCAACCTAAAAAGGCCCATCAACCTTCCAGAACTCAAATCAACAAACCTTTTCCCAACCGTCAGGAAACCAATTCCCTCAGAAACAAAATTCCTTTGGTTCTCGTCCCCCCTATTCGCAGAATAGTGGAACTAACAGGACGCACAATTATCCCCGTCCGATGAGCATGTCTACAAGGCAAACAAATTTCAACAACGTGGAAATTGATGACATGACGGAGACGAACGAACGAACCCCGGATCAAATAATGATGTACGATAGTGAAGGTTATGCTTATACCCTAACACCTGTTCCCATCGACAACACGTACGAACCTCCCAATGACGAAAGTCAACTTCCAAAGCTACAAAATCTTGCGATTTCAGATGTGACAGTGCCTTCAGCGACCCCAACCTACTCACCTGATTCTTTTTTAGGATCACAGGAGGGTCAGTGAACCCTCAACTGAAACCCACTATCACACATAACACTACCAACACGGCTAACATAACACTACCAGTAATCGACTTTTATAACATTAGTAATAGTTTACCATTTATTATTATGCCAAGGTTTAATTTGAAAATATTAATAGACACAGGCTCCTCAAGAAGTTTCATAAATCCCCAAGTAGCTGAAGCCTATTTCTCGAGAAAAATAGAAAATGACCCATGCAAGGTTAGAACAGCACATGGAACTTCATTAGTACAGAAAAAGACCCATGTACCATGCGCTGAACTATTTAACGAGAGGAATTTGACTCTGCCTTTCAGCCTTTTCAAGTTTCACGATTTTTATGATATGTTAATTGGTTTAGATAACTTGAAGTTAGTAAAAGCAAACGTTGATGTAGGGGAAAACATACTAAGAACCCAACACATTGCCCTGCCTTTATTTTATCGAGAAACCGACGACCTGAATGACCTATCTAAAACTGAATCATTTTTAGTAGAGGCTAGGACCATCCAACAAATTCACGTGAAAGTAAAGGGAGTACAAAATGGAACTGCAATCATTTGCGGACAAAAGTTCCAAGGCGTAGAACTGCCCCAATGTGTAACTAACGTCGACAATTGCTATGCACATGTTCAAGTTACTAACCCCGATGAGACACCCATAAGAATTCACCTGAACACAACATTTCATGCTGAACCTATTTCTGATAGTCTATTTATGGAAGATAATCAACAAATAAACTCACATACCCCAGTGCAATCCCGTAGACAGTTGGATATCACAAAATTTAGACTTAACCATTTAAACACAGAAGAGCGTGCAGCTATTCAAAAATTGCTGTACGAATACCGAGATCTCTTCCATGATGATGACAGCCCTCTAACTTTCACTCACCAAGTCAAGCATCACATCAGTACCAGCTCACCATCAGAACCCATTTATGTCAAGCCATATCGCTACCCTCACGTGCTTAGGCACGAGGTACAACAGCAAATAGAGTCAATGTTAGCACAAAAAATAATTCAACCTTCTGAATCCCCGTATAACGCCCCTTTGTGGATTGTCCCTAAGCGATCAGACGCTTCGGGTAAACAAAAATATAGAATAGTAATTGACTTTAGAAAGCTGAACGAGCGTACTGTTGATGATAAATACCCCTTACCGAATATTTCAGATTTACTGGATAAATTAGGTAGATGCCGTTTCTTCTCCTCCCTAGATTTAAAATCAGGCTATTACCAAGTGGAACTCGATCAGGACTCAATTCCAAAAACTGCTTTCTCCACCGAAACTGGACATTATGAATTCCGTAAAATGGCCATGGGATTGAAAAACTCCCCGGCAACATTCCAAAGATTAATGAACAACGTCCTGCGAGGTCTGCACGGAGAAATATGTGTGGTTTACCTCGATGATATTTTGATATTCAGCCCCAGCTTAACAGATCATCTTATCAGGCTACGGCAAGTATTTGAACGACTCCGAAAGGCCAACCTCAAGTTACAACCTGATAAGACTGAGTTTCTTCGAAAGGAGATTGCTTACCTCGGTCATGTTGTAACTCCTGAGGGTGTCAAGCCGAACCCCGACAAAATCACGGCCGTTCAAAACTTCCCGATACCAAAAACTAGAACTGAAATCAAAAGATTTCTAGGACTATTGGGATACTATAGGAAATTCATCGACAAATTTGCAACCATTACAAAACCCCTTACAGCTGCTCTAAAGAAAGGTGCCACCATTAACGTTAATGACCCCGAATATAGGTCATGTTTTGAGTATTGCAAAACGTTGCTCTGCAACGATCCTATTTTGCAATACCCAGATTTTGAAAAACCTTTCAGTGTCACCACGGATGCAAGCGATGTTGCAATAAGAACGGTGCTTTCGCAAAATCACAACGGAGTTGACCTCCCGATTGCGTACGCAAGTCGTACTCTATGCGATTCGGAGAAAAGATACTCGACAATTGAGAAAGAACTACTTGCTGTAGTGGAAGCGCTAAAAACCTTTAGACCATAAATATTATTTATGGGGAGTAAAGTTCACGCTTTACACTGATCACCGACCCCTTCAATGGCTATTTGGATTACGTGATCCAAATTCCAAATTGTATCGATGGCGTCTAAAATTGAGCGACTACAACTTCGAGATAAAATACAAACCGGGCTCTGCCAATAAAGTGGCTGATGCTCTCTCTCGAATAGAATCTCATGAGCTCAATAATACTGATGATGTCACTACACCAAGTCCTCTACCAATTAGCTTAGAAGACTGGAGTGAAGACCCAACTTCTGAAGAGTCCGCAGCAATGCGAGCAATCATTGATGACATCATTAGGGCGCAACAATCTGCAATCAATGTTGAACCACGATCACCATCAGTAGTAGTTACTTTGGACGAAGCTGAAGTCCCACTTGATATCGACGAATTCCTAAACGAAACAGCCCACTCTTTAGGGTTGAACCCCAACATAGATCCAGTTGAAACCAGCAGGAATCCTTCACCAGTAAACGTTGAACCAATCGTGAATTCTAGATCAGTTGTACCGAACTCCCCACAACCTGGTCCATCCCAGCCTGCCGCTGATGATTCATCATCCTTAACTACCGTACATTCTAATGCAGACGGAAATGTAACGGTAACCATTCCAATAAGGGACGTAGCTGTAAATCATGGCATGAACCAAATTATTCTCAAACAAGTTGCATTAATCCCAAAGAAAGTAAAGTTAGAAAGCCCATTTCGCAACAGGAAACGGATGTCGGTAGAAATCTCGAAAGACTCATTTCAAGCCGATGTAATCAAGTTTGTTAAGGAATACGTTAGGCCAAAGATTAAATACCACATCTACTTCCAAAACGACAATGACGGAACTATTTATCAGAAATTCGCAACAACCCTAGCGGGTACTTTTAAAGAATCCAACATACACATGACGAAATGTACAAAATTCCTGGAAGATGTTGAGGACGAGGAAAACAGAAATGAAATCATACGAAGTTACCACATAGGAAAAACCAACCATCGTGGAATTACGGAAACTAACGCACAAATCACCCGACGGTACTACTGGCCAAATCAACTACAATTGATACAGAAACTGGTAAACCAATGTGAAGTCTGCCAACAAACGAAATACGACCGAATCCCACTCAAAATCAAGTATAGAATCACCCCCACACCAAACAGACCTTTTCACACTCTACATATCGATAAGATCACCCTTGAAAACACCAAATTCTTGTCAATTTTTGATCCCTTTTCGAAGTATGCTCAGGTTTATTTAGTTAAAAGTAACTCAGCCCTGGACACGGTAAAAGCCCTGATGCTCTTTTTCGCACATCATGGTGTGCCAGAAGTAATAATTTCGGACAATGGGGCCGAGTTAACTTCATCATTAGTTAAGGAATTCCTGACATCCCATAAAATAGACATTCACTACATTTCATCCCAACATCCTGACTCGAATGGCCCGGTAGAGAGATTTCATTCCACCCTGGTTGACCACATCAAAATTCTAAATTGTAGGGACGAATTCAAAAAGGACGACATAGACACGAAAGTGCGCTACGCCGTACTGGCTTATAACAATTCGATCCATTCTGTTACTTCACTATCCCCCTTCGAAATAATTCAAGGCCATATCTCTAATGAAAAGCTCTTCTACTTGCCTCTCAGTGCTCCCAATTATTTGGTTTACCTCGAGACTGAACTGGACACGCTGTCCTTGTTTACCCTGGGCTTGCACCTCAGATATATCTCAAGGGTGGCGGGTATGCCAGATTCACGCCTTCCTAAGATAGTTGCGAGGGAGATTGGGCGTGAGGAGCTATTTTGGGCTGAGCACTATGGTACTCTGACGGCAGGATACGGTCTTCCCAACCCGTTGAGCTCATTGGATGTGGCGCTACTGAAAAGAAATGAAACCAGGATTCTTGAGGGCTTCAGGGAGGGTCGGCGTGCAGACTTCCAACGTCGAGCAATTGAATCGCAGACTTACACTCTTTATAAAGAATTGGATCCCCACATAAAGTGTGCAAGTTTCGTGCGACCTGCTCGAGGCGTGGGATTACATGAAGCCCGTTGGCTCTTCAAGCTCCGTTGTGAGCTACTTAACGTGAATGCTAGGCCATTCGGTTCCCGTCCGAGTGAGGAGTGCTCCTTGTGCAACCTCCATGTGCGTGAGGACGTGTTTCATTTCTTTTGTGTCTGCCCTGTTCTAAATGAATTTAGGTGGCAGGCTTTTGGCTGTGGCAACATTTCGCGAGACGAGGCCATTTTCATATTGCAGGGTGGAAAGGGGTGGCCCTGCATTATAAACTTCTGTAGATCTGCATGGGGGTATAGAAAGTTCCTTGTGGAACAGTTTAATTTTTAACACAGTGTTTATATTTGATTTCCTTCTTAGTTGTAATTATTCTTTAAGCACATGAATTATATAATTTTACTTGTATAATTTAATCTACCAAGAATTCATTTTAATTTATTGCAAAAAGTAGAACCCGAACCTCCGGCAGACGGTTACACCATGCCGTAATGTTTATACTCAAATTGAGTCTAGTTTTTGTTATTTTTTGCTGTCATTTATATCAAATAAACGTATTTCTTCTTTCTTCTTCTTCTTCTTCCATATCTCTAATGATCCTCTATTTCGAGTAAATCTTGAGGCTCGCCTAGCAAATGACTATACCTCAAAACACCGGGAAAAGATGGTCGCCCTCTATCGCGATGTTCATGAGGCTATTGCCCAAACTAAAGACAAAGTCATTGGAGCTAGGAATGAAGGCCGCGAAGATCCACCAGATCCTCCCTCTACGATATTCGTCAAATCCAAACAACTTCAGAGTAAAACCCGGCCAACATATACCAAAGAAACATTACAATCTGTTAACCCTGCCACCGCCACTGCCAACATTGTACCTCGTCATGGGAACACTCAGACGAAAATCCATTTTGCTAATGTGAAACGACCTCGTAAATTACCGCCATCTAGCGCATCTAGCGTATCCAGTTATTCCCCATCTAGTGAATCATCTGGTAACTAAAATCAAGCGTGTTCATTTTTACAGCGTCAGCTTGGGCCTCCTCGCGATAGTGCTGTGTGCCCAAATAACGAATATCACTACCAACTTAGGAATCGTCCCCATACGACTTGGACTGGCTAAGCAGACTGACTTCTTCCATACCTCGTACACTATTACAGAACAGGCGGATTAATTCAAGAAATCAAGACACTACGTAACCACTACGAAGACATCCTCAAAATTATTGATGACGATAAAGCAGTAAGAGACGCAGTACACTCCAGATCACAACTTTTAGAACACATGATGAAATTAGCAGAAAATAAAATCCAAGAATCAATTCTCCCCAAACGTCAACGTCGAGGTCTCATCGATGGCTTAGGTTCAGTTGTAAAATTTATTACAGGAAATCTGGATGCTGCAGATGGTCGAAAGTACGATAGTATTTTACAACACCTTGCGAAAAATCAATTAAATCTAGCAGACCAGATTAAACAACTACGATTTGATAAATCAGCTGAATCGCACACTAAGCGAAATAGATTACAATCATGATATCTTAGCCAAAGAAACAAATTAGCTCCTTAGAAACTCATATTAGGCAAGTAGATGCTGCTTTAGAACACAACCAAAACCTTTTGCAATTACTGTTAGACATAATACAGGATATTGACAACTCGATTACATTTTGTAAGTTAGGGAAACTCCATCCCAGTATTATCAGGCCCCAGGCTTTGTACGAATCTTACGTGACTTGACCAAATACTACCATGACCGTTTGCCAAACTTTGACGGTGATTCCCTTTGGGAACTCCAGACACACATTAGAGTACGATGCTTCATTGGAGTTGAGGAGATAATATACTTTCTTGATGTCCCCATCCTGAAAAATGAGAACTTTGACCTAATCTTACTGCAATCCGTACCCACTGTGTACCAGGAAAAATATGTTACCATTATACCAGCAGCTCGCCTCGCCTTAAAATCATTATCATCTGATAAAGTCGTTCTCTTAAAAAGCAATTGCGAACCAGGTCCTCATTTTGCGCTTTGCCCTAACAGTCTGGAACTGATTGGCGATAATAAATGTGAACACGACATTGTGTTAAGAGGACTCAATGACCAATGTGATATTATCTATCTGGAGATCAACCAGACGCATATTGAATTCATTGAGGAAGCAAGGCAGTATATACTAATTTTCCCCCACGAAGACCAATTAAAGATCACGACCCAAAACCATGTGGAGTATCGTAGTGTTCAAGGAATATTCATGCTATCCCCCGACAACAGCACAGTTCAAATTCATGATCAAACTCTTGTTGTCCCCTCTACATCCACTTCGTATACCCCAACATTAGTTCTGCATATGAAAGTCTTCTGGAATGTCACTAAGCGGCCATCAGCCGAACTCAAATTGAAAAATTTAAATCTTTTGTCAAATTGAAAAATTTAAATCTTTTGTCAAATTGAAAAATTTAAATCTTTTGTCAAATTGAAAAATTTAAATCTTTTGTCAAATCCAGCCCGCCCTGTTGTACCGCCTACCGTTGTCATACTTCAATTAGCAACCCCTAGCATTTGTATGTTTTAATATTATTAATGATCACTAACGCGGCCTATCGTTATAACATAAATGTCAAACACTCAAGAACACTAACTGTAAACCAGTAGGCAACTTTCTGAATTATATACTTTAATTGAACTTGTATCGAAATCATATTGTAGCGTATGCTGTGTTATGCTATAAAATGTTATGCTATGTTTTAGTTATGCTCTGTTATTATAACATTAACATGTTATGCTATGTTTTATGTTATGCTATGTTATTATAACCGATGTTTTTTGTCTCTGCAATATGCTTTATTGTTTATGATATTCTTGTGTTTTACGATCGTAATTATCTTTGTAATGACGGATTATTCTTTTATAAACATTGTAAACTTTTTCGATCTTCTAGTGAATATCGAAAAAGTCCTTATGGAAAGGAGGAGTTACATTCACGAATAGTACGGTAACGCTGATGTCAGCAACCGAGGGTATATAAGCGAGCTCCCTTCGGCTCCAGCTCAGTTCCGATCCATCCGTCACTCGTGTAGTTACTCCGTGTCACGCTCTGTATTCAAAGTGCTAATAAAGTCTCCGGTAAATTTCGAAAGTTCTTTTTTAAAAACCAAGTGTTACAAACTTGAAATATAAGTTATATATATAATATTATTGTATAAGTTAAGTTCGGGGGTCCGGAAAAAGTATTTTAAAAAAGGTACTTCTTTATTGACACAGGAGATGTGGAACGATCGACAGGCGAGACACGACTGCCCGCTGAAGGCGAGAGCGGCCCATATATAACTTCTCCTTGCTGATTTAGCAGCAAGGGGAATATTGCACGTAGGCATATTAACACTCAATATAATGTTGACATAACTCGTCCCCCCAAGTTTCAAATTTTTGGTTACAGAATTTTTCTTAACATTGTCGAAATATTGATACAATGGATGATGCTTTTAATGCAGGTGAAGTACAACAATATATGAGAATGGGAATAATAATAATAGTAATAATGATTATACAAAACGTGAAATAATGAGAGTAATAATAATTAACATGAACAGTAAAAATGTAGGATACCGCACTCGGTCAATACAAGTCGCCACGTTCGTACAGCATCACATCGAGTTTTAAAAGTAATAAAGGTAATAAAGTACAATGGTTAAAATTGATAAAATGGTTACAATGGTTAAAAGTAATAAATCTATATACAGTAGACCTACTATACCAGCGTACCCAAACCCATCTTTCGACGATTCAGTGATTCAAATCATGAAACCTAGTATCTGGACAATTATCCTATACAGTTTATTAATACTAGTGATTTCGTACACTCTGACAAAATATTACCGTCATCGACGAAAACTAAAATTTAACAACCAACCTGAAATTTAATACCTGTATTAAATTTCAGGTTGGTTGTTAAATTTTAGTTTTCGTCGATGACGGTAATATTTTGTCAGAGTGTACGAAATCACTAGTATTAATAAACTGTATAGGATAATTGTCCAGATACTAGGTTTCATGATTTGAATCACTGAATCGTCGAAAGATGGGTTTGGGTACGCTGGTATAGAGAGGAGGTTCATTGTTTTGAGCTTAACGGATGCCACTGGTTTCTTGTTGAGTTCCCAGTGGGTTTTTGAGTGGTAAATCAAGGCTGGGGTATGTGTAGTGTTGGTAGGTGGACCTATAAGAGTTTGATTTTTGTATAGGACTTTGTCTAGTCGGGGTTGGAGGAGGAAAATTCGTTGGAGGTCTTTGAATTCTGTGTTACCTGAAGATGATATTTGTAGTTGGTCGCTTTTAGGGAAAATTATTATGTACTTCCTAGCTTCGCTCAAGTATTCTATATAGTTTTCATTTATTTCAAGAGCGAATAGGTCACATTGATCATTCGAGCCCTTTAGTATGATCTCGGATTCGCATGTGTAAGTTGCAGCGAGTTCGTTGGGGCATTTGTTGGGGCATAGGAAATAATTTAGGCCAGACTCGCACTCGTGATTAAAAAATGTAATTTCGTCTGAGTTACGAGCTTTAAGTGCGTATTTAGATGACGGTATGACTGTTACAAATGAATCGGGGTGAGTCGAAGGTAAAGATTGCAAAAGAAGTAGGTCGAAATCCTGTGGATCTAAAATAGGGATTTCAAGGAAGTATATGATTTCGTTTTCTCCAATATAGCATTTTACTCTAATGTGAGTTTGTATTTCCCATAAAGAGTCACTTTGAAATTCAGGTAGTCTGTCTTCATAGAATGAGGTGAGGTTTTGAAGAGCGGATAATAGGTTAAGTGGTTTAATGATGCTTGGGTGGAGTTTTCCAAGCTTACAAAAGGTGACTGAGTTGTCTATGTCCTGGGGTAAGTCGAGGAGTAATTGGAGCAAAGCTTGATTATGGTCTAGAGCACTTTCTACTCTTCGCGTATAGGTTTGAGCGGAGCTGATATTATTTAACAAATCTATTTATCTGGCTAATATTTTGTGGTGGCTATTAATTGCTTCTAAAGATGTATTCAACTGGTTTACGAGGGCGTTATTTATGGAGTAATGGTTCTCTAGTTGTTTCGAACAGGTTTCCTGTCGGGTTTCTAGGTGGTTCAGAATTGTGTTAGGTATACTTTTCTTCATCTGACGCATCGAGGTTCCTAAACCGTTAATCAATCCTCGGCGTTGCCGTTTTGGTAGAATTGATTCGTTGACCTTTTCTACAATAGACGAGAGCTTAATATGTTTTATGTTTTATCAGTTGTGTTTTTGGTTAAACGGCTTTATGGATTTCGTTATCAGTGTTGATGGTTGGTGTTATCTGGTTATAGTGTTATCCAATTATTTCGACTTGGTCCAAAAGTCCTTTCGTCTGGAAGTAATGAGTGATCGTGTGGTAGAATTGGGTTTTCTTGGCTAATCCCAGGTGAATCGGCATTAGTCCTAGCTTTTCCGTAATGTTGAAGATTTTGAGTCCGTTAGTCAGTCCCATGAGGAGGATAAAGGCCCTGTAACATCCAATCAGTTACTGGTGATTAAGGATTTCGAGGCATTGTTCCTCGCGGATCTGGGGAATTTTAACAACTTCTAATAGTGAAATCGGTAAGTTTTCTGATATTAATTTTGAAAAGGCGCAAAGGAACACTCCGCAATCGTCATAGTTCGATTGGCGCGGTGTTTCAGGGGCGACTTTCTTCCAGTTAGTTTGGTCGAAGTGCGTCTCTTTTTTCGAGAGATGTTCTTTTACTAAGTATTGGTTAATGGATTCAAGTATTTCAGTTCCGTCAAGTCCCAGGCTGTCGTAGTAAATAAGTTCTTTAGTAACCATGTTGGCCACAACCAATCTCCAGTGATCCGATTTAAAAATGGGGAAGATCACTCGGTCATATGAAAAAATGTCGTTACCTTTAGTGTATCTTTTGACACGCGGATATCCGCCTGCCATGAATGATTGGAATAGGAAGCAGTTGAAGCAAAAGACTCTGATGGGTAGTTCATTAAGTCTACTTTTCTCGTTAATGATCTCCATTTGGAAATTAATGATATTGTCATTAAGCCAATTTGGGGGTTTCAACAAGATAAGATCACTTCTCTTTAGAGTTAATCCAAATCGCCTTTCCCAAAGGTTAGCAGTTCTTTCTTACAACAGGTTCATATAGCTTTTTTTGTTGGGTTTGAGGTCTAGAAACACCTCCCCAATTTTCTGACATCATTCACCAAACACCCTGTATAAATATATATAGGAATATCTCAAAGTAAAAGTAAGACACTAGTAAAGACCAGTAGGTATGTTCGATAAATTATTACACAAAATCACTAAAAATTACTGTAGGTACAAATTATTTGGCCTCAGGTTATTATTTTCCGGCCGCTAAGAATTTTTCGAAAGGTCCTTGAAACGATTGGTAGAAAGGGTCCTTGAAACCTCGGGCCTCAAATGTTAGGGGAGGGGGAAAACGTATCAGACAGGATCAGAGAATAATCAAATCCCTGCGATTTCGTCTGCGCATGCGTACATGAGGTTTTTTTTGGTAACTCAAAATTTATTTGTCGGCTAAATTATTGGGGCATTTGTTGGATTGAAATACCTTTTTTGTGTTTTTACTTCCTCCTGATATCAAGATAAAATAACAAAAGTGAAAAGATCTCCAAAGTGACGCGTTAATGAAGGATGTCTCAGATAATAAGCTATGGTATTGTTAGGATCACTCGGTGGTTGATAAAACTACTGAAGGATGGGCGAGAGATAGTGATCTGAACCGAAGGGTAGCTCGGAGAGAAAGACGCAAGGGGCCTGTGAGTCGAGGGCTGTCATAGGGGTAGGAAAATGTGGGTAGGAACTTCATTAATTGGTACTCAAGTTCTCTGGGCTCTTTCTGCAATCATCACATTCTTCCCTCTCATCAGCTGTTTTTATCTATCTGAACAAATGACCCCGAGCTCCTTGAGTCGAGCTAAATAAGCTGGATGTATTGATCCCAAGTCGCACGCTCTGTAACTGAAAATCTTCAAAAAAATCCCTCAGATCATCAACTGCGAAACTGCAAAAATTCGAAAATTGGGCTAAGCGTCGAACATTTGGCTTCAGTGACATTGATCAAGTATCTCCTCCAGAAATGTCATCTCTCTAACCCCACTATAAGGTCCTAGTGGGGTTAGAGAGATGAAATTTCTGGAGGAGATACTTGATCATTGTCACTATTTAAAGCGACGCTTGCCCAATTTTCACAGTTTCGTGGTTTTGGCAGAGGAGCGACGATATATATATATAGGAATGTACCTATTCAACAAATTCAATTTCCATCCGAGTAGGTATCAATTTGTAATACCCTTGTAATAAGCGTATTACAATAATAGGAGCGCGAGGAGTCAACACCGACGACCTTCAAGTTAAGCTGGGTTCACATCCATCCGTTGTACGTTCAAGGTCATGCGTTCGAGCATCTGATTGGCTCATACCAAGAAGTGGTGGGGGGCGATCTTTGACGGATACACACTTTTGGCGAAGACTGTCCGCATTAGTAAAATTAAATATTTCAACGGATGAATGGATGAACGGACGGCGCAGAAGACCTCTGCGCAAGTGTCTTGTTGTGGTCTGTCGTTTGTTGTCTTTGGTATTTCAGAAAGCAGATCCATTATAACGTTATATATTACCAAGTTCGGTTCGCGTTCTTTTCTGTTTCCTCTGTGATTGTTTCCTGTATTCGTCGTTTTGAATTTCGTTGCTCATCAATTACCACTTCTGTTCGCGAAGGCTAGAAACTGCGTATGGAGTGATTTGCATTCCATTCGTTTTTTTCATCGTCACATTTCTAAATCAAACTACCTACCTACCTACCTGCCTACCTACCTACCTAAATCAAACTACCTACCGTTGTGATTGAATAGCGACCGAATTGTGAAGTATCAACTGATTTTCATGTTTGTTACTGATGATAACCTAATCGTCGAAATCGATTCAACTATTGTACTCATTGTTTTCGTGGTTTTAGATTCTCTCATTCTGTACCTCCGTTTTTTATATATTTTTTTATTGAAATGGGTTTCCACAACCTCGTCGCGAGTGATCTAATTCGTTCAGTAGATATATCGGTCGCTATTCATTCAATACATTCTCACATCACTCGCTTTCTGGAGGTTTGAAGACAAAAATCAATGAGAATATTCACTAGAACGTTAAATGGTAGAGTTCTAGTAATAAGTACAAATACTTGAGATCAATCCCTGCATATTTAATACCAATGGTTGGTCCTCTGGAATAGTGGGATTGATCTCAAGTATTTGTACTTATTACTAGAACTCTACCATTTAACGTTCTAGTGAATATTCTCATGTATATACAGACACTCGACAATGAAAGTCAGTTATACCTATTTGGAGCCTTTTTGTTGATATTTTCTTGGATCTTGAGGATCGGATCATTTACGAGGTTTATATTAAACGGGGCTGTGGGTACATTTTTTCTTTCATTTCTGTGCAATTTCTCTCACATTATCTGAATTACTACTATTATCTATTTGTATGTATGGCAGGCAAATTTGTTGTTTTCATTGCAAGTCTTGTTCTTTTAGACTAGGTACATTAGGTATAATTTAGCCATGTAATTGTAGGCTTTCATTAATATCTGTCAAATGAAATATCAATCATGTAATATAAATGAGTACATGTACAAATGTTTACGATCTTGTGAGCACTCCGACCCCCAGCACAAGTGATCTTATAGGGGGTCGTAGCAGCCCCAGAGGATATTCATCAAATTTTGAATGAATTCCCGGATGTTTTCCGTGATAAGGGCCACACGTACAACGGCAACCCTGTCACAGTGACCCTCAAATAGAAACCAGGTGCGCGCCCAGTGTTTTTAAAAGCTAGAAGTTTGCCAATTGCGCTCAAAGGTGAAGTAGAAACTGAAATCGAGCGATTGGTAAAGGCTGATATTTTGGAGCCAGTAGTGTCGAGCCCCTGGGGCACACCAATTGTTCCAGTCCTAAAGCCTGACGGATCTGTGCGTATTTGTGGTTGCTACAATCTCACCGTGAACGATCAGCTAGAACAAACCGGTTATAAGCTGCCGAGAACGGACCATATTTTTGCAGAATTCGGTGGCGCAAAATATTTTTCAAAAATCGACCTGGCGGACGCATACGAACAGTTGCCCTTGGACGAGCCATCGAAAGAAGTAACCACTCTGACGTCACACATGGGCTTATTCCGTTTCAAAGAATTATGCTTTGGACTTTCCACGGCACCAGAGATTTTCCAGAATAGAATGGACAAAATTTCCCGAAAAAAGATTGATGTTGGCTCGCTACTGGACGACTTTTATATTTCAGGTCGTACCCGTGAAGAGCACAATGAACGTCTGCGCTGGGTTTTAAAAGAGTTGAACGACGCCGGCCAGAACGGCCCACGTCTTTCAGGACGGCGACCGACCTACCGCTTACGCATCTCGAGTTCTGACGCCAACCCAACAGGCGTACCCGTCAATTAAACGAGAGGCATTCGCGATTATATAAGGCGTCGATAAATTCAAAGATTTCCTTTATGGACAAGCCCAATTACATTATTGAATTACAAAATTAAACAATTGAAAAGAAAAGTAACACAAAACTTCCAAAGGAATAGAACATAGGAAACAAAACAAAAAACTGAGTATCAACCAAACGAGACTGGGGATGAGGCAACAAGATACTTTAAGTTCGTTAGGGAGGAATGAAAAAAATCGAACTGCGGGTTCGTAGATAAAAGAAGGTTTCCACTGCGAGGGAGGCAGAGGAGTGGTCTATTTCGATCGTAGTTCGTTGAAGAAAACTGGACACTGAAGAGTAACGGCGAGCGAGATGAAGAACGAGGAGCGGAAAGGTAAATCTTGGAGAGCAGCGATGGACAGTGAAGCTGGCTGTTGACGATTTTATAGAGCAGCACGAGGTCAAATGAACACCGTCTTCTCTCAAGGGTTAGCAACTTGCATCTATGGAGAATGGACTCATAGTCAATGGCTCCTGAGAGGACTCCCATCTTGAAGGCGACATACCGCAAAAATTTCCTCTGAACGCGCTCCAGACGGTACTTGTGGATTGCGTAATTAGGGGACCACGCGTAGGATGCGTAATCCAGCAAAGGAAGGACTAGGGCCTTATACAGCATCAACGTCGGAAAATTCCCTGGTATTCCGTTTGACGAATCCAACCATACGCATCGCTCTACTCGCAAGACCCTCAATGTGGCCAGAAAAACCAAGCCGCTCATCAAACCAGACCCCCAGGTCAACCACCTCGACGGACCTCCGCAGCAGCGTCCCACCTAGCACATAGTCATGCACAGTCGGTTGCTTCAGGCGATGATAAGTAATTACCGAGCACTTGGAAGGATTCAGGAAGAGGTTATTTGCTATACACCAACTCTCCAATCTGGTCAACGCTGCCTGCAACATCGCACGGTCCGATGAAGACCCGGAATAACCGAAGAGCTTAAGATCGTCGGCAAACAGTAGACAGTGTATCCCCTCAGTCTTGGTGCATTCGACCACACTATTGATCATCAACAGGAAACATAACGGACCCAAGTGGCTGCCCTGAGGGATCCCAGACGTAGCGCAAAAAGAAGATGATAAGGCTCCCCGTGCCCGAACAACAAGCTGACGTCCTGTCAGGTAATCACGCATCCAGTCCAAGAATGATCCGTACACGCCCAACGAGCCAAGCAAGGAAAGGAGGTGGGGGTGTGAAAGCCTATCAAACGCTTTAGCGAAGTCCATGGCTATGACGTCGGTCTGAAGCCCCACCCGAAAACCATCCATGACAAAATCCTGGAGCTCAAGCAAGTTCGTCACCGTTGAACGGCCGCGCACGAAACCGTGCTGCTCGACAGCGATGAAATGGCTAAACGCCGATGTGAGCCGGGCGACAACCAACTTCTCGAGGAGCTTGGGGATGGTGGAAAGCGAGCAAACGGGGCGGTAGTGACGGAGAACAGCTCGTAATCCCTCCAGCAACCCGAAACTTTATATCTTGAGTGGGCCAACAACTTCTGGCGAGTGAGTGGGATTAAGCCAAGATCGAACCACTTCGGGAAAGAACTCGAGCATTCCTTTATTTTGGGAACATGAATGTCAGGTTCGAATTGGTCACAGACCACCGCCCATTATTATTCATTTTTGGAGCAAAAAAGGGTTTGCCTATTTACGCCGTAAACCGAACACAAAGATAAGCGTATCTATCTACTTTCAAATTTCAATTTTAAATTGAAATGCTTACGTTTGGAGGAGAACTGTGCGGATTTTCTCTCATGAATTGTAAACAATAAGTCAAGACCAGACCCCGAAGTATTTGATAGAATTTCATACTTGTTTTACGCATCTTCTTTCCGTCTGGATTGGCACTCCATTCAACAACAAACTCGCACTGACCCAGAGTTGTCCGTGGTCGTCAAGTGTATACAGCAGGGTTCTCAACTACTCAAGCACGACAAATTCACGCCCTACCGCCGTCGACAGCTTGAATTAACCGTGGACAAAGGCTGTCTGATGTGGGGGTATCGCGCCATAGTGCCAGAAAAATTTCGAAAGTCCGTACCTACTTCGACATCTCTACGAGAATCACTTTGGAAGTACAAAGATGAAAAGTCAAGCACGATCTTTCTTTTGGTGGCCTGCTCTTGACACCAAAATTGAAAAGTTAGCGTCAGACTGCACTGTTTGTTGCCAAATTCGTCCCACACCTCCACGCTCTGACCTGCAACCTTGGCCCTGGCCATCGGCTGTCTGGACCCGAGTTCATGTTGACTTCCTTGGACCTATCAACCAGAAATTTTAATGCTTCGTAGTTCAAGATGCGATGTCTAAATGGTTGAAGAATTTTATTGTTTCGTCAGCAACAGCTCAGGTGGCAATTGAAAAATTGGTAGAAGTCTTCTCACAATTTGGACTAACGCGAGCTCTAACTTCGGACGGAGCCCGATGTTTCACCGGAGGAGAGTTCAGCGAATTTTTGAAACGATATGGCGTTGTCCACCTTCGTGGACCACCGTTCCACCCCGAAGCAAACGGCGCGGCCGGGAGTGCAGTAAAAATTGTCAAGCGCTGCACCAAGAAGTCACTGGCTGAGCCTGACAAAGAGAAGTTGCCAGTAGCCATCAACAAGTTTTTATTCCAATATCGCAACACCATCCACGATGCAACAGGCGACACCCCGGCTAACATGATCTTCAAGAAACCACCTCGGGCACCGTTTAATTGGATGATTCCTTCGTAAGAGGATGTGGTACTTGGACGTCAAATCAAAATGATAGAAAACGAAATACTAGTTTTGGACGAAGTGAGGCCCGCGACTACAGGGACGGTGAACGGAAGTGGTCGAAAGGAGAAGTAGTGGACATCCTTGGTCCTCACATTCCTCGTGAGAACACCAGACAACCAGGTATGGACCGGACACCCCCCCGGACAGCCTCACCATTATCTGAGAAGGACCCTCTTGATCCGCCTGCTCCGGATATCAAAGCATTCGTCATCCAGTCCACCGCCTCCGGACCTCGTCCTAGGGACGACGACGACGAAGCCCCTGGAAAATCCCCAAAGCCGTCCACCCCCCAAGGACAAACCCACGCGGCCCAAGCGAACAGCCAAACCACCCCAACGGTTTAGTCATAGCCAGTACCAGTGATGAGTGAACAATAAATTATTTATTTTCAATGGAAGTATTTTTGTTTTTTAATTTTCATATATTTCAAAGTTTTGGAAGGGAGAGAATGATGCATCTCTTCCCTATGAGGTTAACAAAACCCTCCACTGACTGTTATCCGAATAAAGCGTTACTCGATGTCTCGTGCTCACGTTCAGCATTTTATTTTACCGGCTCCAACATTATATTATATTTATTGATATTTTCAGTTTGGAATGTAAATTCATAAGGAGCATGAAACAATCAATAAATCAATTTTTCAACGAAAGTTAGATTACGCCAATGCTAAGAACTTATTTTCCTGAAAATTGTGATCATTGTTCAAGAGGAAGTTAGCAAGTAATAAATCAGCATTACTAACCGAGTGTACAAGCTAAGTCTGTGAGCAAAATGGATTCATTGTATGATTCTCTTACATTATTTAAAACTTCGGCCCTCCACCCTCTTGTAAATTGTTAAACGCATTTCCTCATTTCCATTCATTCAGCTTCGCCTCATAAATACGAACCCTGAACGACTCCGCATAGACAAAGAAGGATGCAACTTGAATATCTAAATAGAGATACATTGACAACAGAGGAGGGAGCCCAGGGGTTATTGTACTGTCCGTCCGTCTGTCTAGAACCTCTGCCATTAGACCGCCCCTCTAGCGATGACAGCGCCCCTCTCTTTGGGTTTCTAGAATCTGTTTCACGAGATAACTATCGGAGAATCGCTTTGCATGTTTTCCCCTCCCTTTCTACCTTCGCCCTCTGCTTGAATTATTCTCCTGCCTTCACAATGAACAATGGTAGCCACCTCATCCCATCCCTGTGTTCTTCGAGGGTTCTCCTGAATTTTATTTGAAAGTCAAAATACGGAAAATAAATATTATTTTAAACAATAAAGACTGATCGTGGGTTTTTTTCTCTTCATTTTCAATTCATAACCCCCGCCCTTGTTTTTGTATCCAACCTCGTATATTCAAATGCCTCCCTCCTTTCTCCTTTTACATTGTACTAGTACCTATCTCAACCCAGCAGGCATTTTAGGAGCTGTTCTTTAAGATCGAACCCCCACATAATTGATTATAGATATATGATTATAGATATATATACCACACATATGGAAAACAATGGAACGCCACCGCAGCATTCCATATAAAGCTTATAATTTACATACGATATTGTGTTCCCTTCCAAGGTAATAAGGCCAACTCCTATGTACGAGTACCTATTGAGGCTCTCGTTTCAGCACTGTTCAACTAATCATATTACCTACACATAATCCCAACATTAACAACCCCTACACAAAAATGTGATAGGACGAAAACACCAGTAAATCGACCAGCTCTTGGTCAATAAAAGAGGATACCAACTTGACTGGATGGAGGTGACATAAGTCCTGGGCATAAAGCAACACCTAGCATCACGACAAGCAGTAAAGTACCTACTACCCTTCACCCAATAATAATAAATACTAAATATATTTTCGACAGCATTTTTGAAAACAGCCATTTCGCTCAAGCATTGCATGGGCTTGAAACCTCTCTCAATTTTCAGTGAGATCGGAAATTGTTTTGACATGGATATGTTTTACCGCTGGGCTTCATGCAAAATTTTGCTACAAGGAAAAAAACCCAGCAAATTCTTGACACAACGGTTCATCATCTCCTCTGCGCAGATCACCCATCTGCATATATGACTAAATGAATGAATAATTATTATCATGAATTATCATTACCCAATTCCTAAAAATGATGAACAGGCTGCCATATGTTGACTCTTGAGCTGCTCCACGTTTCTACAATTCTAAAATTCCAAAATTCTACAAAATAAACTCTATCTAAATATGAAATAAAAAACACACCGTTCCATCTGAATTTTTCGAGTTTTGAAATTTTCAAAATTTCAAAATTTTATTTGACTCCCTTAACCTCGACCTAGGGTTATGAAACGTTTCGAAGATCATTGTGGGGTTGATCAGAACCCGTGAAAAAAAATTTCGTAATTTTAGCTCAACGCTAACTGGGCAAAGTGCCGCGTACGGCGGACGGACGGATTTTTTTAAATTCGATTTTCTGAATCTACGTATCTTGAAACGTAAACCAACAAATTTTGAGGGGGGGTTAAAAAATTTTCTTTGGGCGATTCCAATGGTTCATTATCGAAGATAATAAACCAAAAATGGTTTTCAGATATCGAGTTAATTAATAATAATTAGTCATAATTATTAAGAATAAATAATAAGTACTATTACCTAATTACTAATAATAATTAATACTAATTTACACTACTCCATAATAATGATGATTATTATTAACCTTCCGACAGTTCCGCGTATGTGACACATAAACATTTTTCTTCAACCGCCCAGCTCAACCACGTGACCAAGCAAGGGCCGGGGCCTGCCCTTCTTAATCTCCCCCCTCCTTGCGGAGAAGGCCTCAGTCCACCTTCGGCGCAATTGTTTTCTACATAATCAGTAATTTGTATTTCTCACATACATGCGACTGTCTGTGCAAAGAGATCCTTCCTCTTCAAAATACCTAACTGGAAGATGAATTACGATCTAAAATGCAGCATGACTATAAGAGCTCATTTTCGAAGAAATAGTTGGTTTTATGTAAAACGTCTTCATGATGTAGAACATGATGTCCATGAAGAACATCTCAAGTAACAACCACGTTTCTTCATCTTCAAAGTTCTCTAGTTTGAGAACGGATGATCTAGGAACTTAGCGTTTCGATGGCTATGACGGACTTGTTGTGCAAATTTTTATTCCTGAAGAACCTGTGTCCTGTGAAGAACAAGTAATTTTTTCAGGATTGAGTAATAAATTGGACCGATGTTATCAGAGCATAGCATCGATATGTCGATGTTATCGAACGTGAAACATCGATGATAAAAAACATCGAAATCGACGACAAACATCAATATTTCGATGTTATCGATATTGAAGTCCCAACCAAATTACCGCTTCATAGTGTGATTAGCATCGAAATTAGGTTTAGGAGCCACTCAGTTGATCCTGGGCCTATGCTGTTCAAAGTGTAAGTCCTAAGGAAGCTACATACCAAACTACAGCTTAAATCGAAATAAGAAATACGCTCTCATTATTACATACCTAGTGCATAAAACAAATACGTACCTACTGTAATCGTTTCCTTTAATTGCGGTGTTACAATCAGGTTGGTAGATATAAGCAGATGAATTTCACGTCGAAACGTCTAGTATGAAGGAGGAGCGAGGGGCGGGTTGGGGAGGAAGGAGAAGGGAGGAGGGGCCGGGAGGAGGAACATAACGAAATTTCAAGAGGCTTAAATGGATGGGGGGGGGGGGGGGTGTCTCTTTTGGGCCCTACACAGCAGTGCATATTGGTGGAATAGTGGGAATCCTCGCGGCCAATGAATAGTCGGAAGGTGTTAGTAGTAATGTATCGTAATATTCATTGTCTGTCCGGATTGCGGTGGGGGAGGGGGGGGGGCACCACCTCCTTTCCCCATCCGCCCCATCCTTCCCGGAGTTGAGAGTTACAGCCAACCCCCGCCCCTTCCCACCCATTATCACAAACGTACCCACTCCCCCTCACTTCGTCCTTCTCTGCTGCCGTATTTCTCCGCCACGTCAGATTACCACTTAACATTAAATGTAATTTTAGGTGGTAAAATGTAATTTGTAATGTAATGTAATTTTGTAAATTTTTTCAAATTTTTGTAAAATGTAATGTGTAATGTAATTTTACGAACATTGAGCATGTCGGATCAATGTTCATACTGGCCCCGCTGATTCGAACAGCACAGGGTTTTCAGATATCGAGTCAATCAATAATAATTAATAATTTTTCTCAATAATTATTAATAACTAACAATTTGCAGAGTTTTTGGTTTATTATCTTCTATTATTATCTATTTTTCCAAATTCGAAAATTCATGGATTCTTAGGGGGCTGCATTCGAAAATCATAAAATTTCATTAAAAATGCTCATTTTGCTTCTTTGAATAAAAAAGGAAAAAGAACATGATTTCCATGAAGAAAATCTCAAGTATCAACCACGTTTCTTCATCTTCAAAGTGCTCCAGTTTGAGAGTGGAATAAGATATAGCAATTCTGACTTCCCCATCTTATTCAGCGTCAAAAACCTTAAAGATGAGGTGTCACTTGACAGACTTACATTTTTTGAGTGAACCAAGCCCCCCCCCCCCCCCACCGCCCTCAGATTTTGGAAATTACAACGCTGAACACGACGGAGAAGTCAGTTCCGTAATCAGATTAGAGCAGAATAAAATGAAATGAAATGAAATGAAAATAATTTATTCCTTCTAATATACACAGAACAGAAACCTAAATAACCATGAAGATCATAATAATATTATTGTTATGCCCCAGCAAAACATATTTCATTTATTAATCTATCAAAATATTGAATAAAAAGACAAGACCTAGCACTGTGACGGAATTTCATAAATTGGCGCGGTGGAGGTGAAACTTGATTAGCTCACCGGGAAAACAATCGGGACCTCTCGGGACCAATCGGGACCTCCCACCTCCCAACCATGCATTTCCTTTGTTCCTTTCCGCCGAGATCGTTCTTCACGTAGAAAATCCATTATTTAACCGATTTTACCTATTTTTTCCCCGTTTTCTTTATTCATTTCATCCACCTATTTCCGAAGCTGGATATTGAATTTAAATTGTATATTGTCCCGTACCGGTAAGTTCAAGTTTTATGTTGAATACTTTAACTAAATGAGACCGAGTGGTTATGGTTCATACAAGGATCGCATTTATTTTCTTTGATACCGATTGTAATTTATTTTTCCAGTTCTATTATACGGCTACGAAATTCAAGAACATATTTTCATTTTCCCGGACTTCACAAGTGGCGCCCAACGTAAAAGCCTGCCGAAATACCGAGCTGCCGGAATCGTCCCGCATTGCCGAGAGCCTCGATTCAACATCGAAGAAGATCGACCTCCAGTTACCACTAGTTTTATGCTAATTAATATCATTAGCTTCTAGTAACTGTACCGACGAATCGATCAAGTAGGTACCTAAAGCTCTCATTTGTGTTAGATTAGTTGAGTTAATCGTC
The DNA here is from genome assembly GCA_963920205.1 of Stenodema calcarata. Classification (NCBI taxonomy): domain Eukaryota; kingdom Metazoa; phylum Arthropoda; class Insecta; order Hemiptera; family Miridae; genus Stenodema; species Stenodema calcarata. The sequence continues at coordinate 26,350,166 of OY986059.1, read as the reverse complement.
TCTGAAGCATGGAGACGGAAACCTTATCAGAGTACATGACGCTGCACGACGAACTTGTGTCGGAGCGTGAACTGTTATTTGTCGATTTACAACGCATATACGACAAGAGTAAAACGTTGACGGCAACAGATGTCGCAAGTTTTAGGAGTAGTTATGATCGCCTTGAGAAAATAGATACACGATGTGAAACTTTGAATCAAAAGATGTCTTCTTATAATATCGTAGCAAAAAAAGATCCGAAAAAACTGCATGTTATTGACATCAAGTCCCCTTATGTTCAATTCCTTGATATGATAGATATTATCCGTAGTAAATACTGCGGATTACTAAAGTCAGTTACCTTACCAGTCAATGTTGAATCTGTAAATCCAGCTTCTGACCCTAATACTTCCTCACACCTTCCTCGCATTCCCTTACCTACCTTCTCAGGAAAGATCGATGAGTGGATGAGCTTTTTTTCCTTATTTGAGTCACTCGTCCACTCGGATGCTAAATTGTCTTCCGTCAAGAAACTCCAGTATTTAAAAACAAGTTTAAGGGGTGAAGCCTTATCGGTAATATCATGCTTTCCATTAACTGAGGCTAGTTATGATTTAGCGATTGCAGCCTTAAAGGTCCGGTACGACAATAAACGCATCCTAGCGTCGCATTTTATGTCGAAAATATTGGATTTTAAGCCCATGCGTGATTCTTCTCTCTCTGAATTGCAGAGGTTTCTAACGGTTCATCAAAATAACTGGAATGCCTTGACTTCACTCTCTATTTCAGATACTCTTGATTTTGTACGGCTGCAATTATCCATAAGCCATTTGGATCCGTCGACTCGTCGAGCATTTGAAGACAAATTTTCAGCTAGTTCTATCCCCACATATGGACAATTGATGACCTTCGTCACCAACCGCACCAGGAGAGAGGAACTAATTGCAGTGGAAGGTAATGCCTACCCTTCTCTTAACGGTCCTAGAGATCCAAACAAAGAGTCCCGTTCCAAGTTTTCCCAAAAGAAAACTTCTTCTGGTAATACCGAATCATTTCCTCTATATTCTCTGAATTTTACCCCAAATGAGTCCACTTCCGAACTTCAACAGTCAGCTGACGGTGCTCAAATTTCTGCAGTTACGGCGGCCCCGGTCGCACGTCCGTCGGAAGCTCCTGTTTGTTGGAACTGCCGAGGTCCACATGTTTTTTCGAAATGCACTCTTCCTAGAAAACAGTTTTGTTATCGATGCGGCCAACCCGACGTAAATGTTTATTCATGTCCGAATTGTGCGCCAAAAAACGAGACAAGGAACGAGTCTCAGGGGTCGGCCTAGTTCCTATGACGTCATCAGATCCTAATGTACAGAAACACTTCAATCCGTTTCAATTATCTCGATTTACAGCTAACCAGTGGACCTGTAGTCAACCTTCCGTCTTTTCCGTTCCAGAATTTAATTCCTCAAGTGATGAAGAAAACCTTTCGCCCAATACTGTCCAGTTCGCGGCGGAGCTGTCTACCGTTTCTTTATCTCGTCTCGTCCCGTTGCCGTCCGAACTTCTCATGATGTTATTGGAATTTCGCTATTTGTTTGACAACAATTCAGAAGGTAAACAACCTTTACCTATCTCAATACCAGCCTTATATGACTCGGGGTCTGCTCTATCTTTTATTGGTCAAAAAGGTTTATCGATGCTCGAATTTGGTACACCCAGTTACTCGCTGGTAAAAAAACTAGAGCACCCTTTCGTTGTACAAATGGCAAATGGAGCACAAGCCATTATTTCCGACTACTATGATCTGAAATTCCAGATTGGGAACCAGGAGGGTACCTTCCGATTTTACTTTCTGAATACTCTATCCTTTCCAATTATTTTGGGGCTGGATTTCATCGAACATTATCATATTATTACAGATGTGCAGAACCGAGAGTGGTGGTTCTCTGACAGTTTGTCTGGAAGATTCCCTCTGATATCGTCCCGGAAGCCCCACGACATAGTTGATCCTTCAGCCATCGTTTGTTCCGGAATCCGAACTTTAGAACGAGCGGATCAGAAGGTACTCGATTTTATTGTTTCAGAAGGTTTGAAATCCTTAGAAAACTCACCGGGTCTCACTTCGAGGATCACCCATAATATTGATGTTGGTTCTGCAATACCTATTAAGCAGCGATCTTACAATTATTCCCCCAAAGTACTTGCTACTATGCATGTAGAATTAGATAAAATGTTGGTTGATGGAATTGTTGAGAAGAGTAACGCAGCATGGTCTTCTCCTGTTGTGATGGTCGGCAAGAGTGATTCATCTTACAGATTTTGTATCGATTTCCGTAAAGTCAACGCCATAACTAAGAAGGATTCATATCCAATGCCAAACATTAACATGCTGTTAGACTCCCTAAGATCGGCTGTCTATCTGAGTAAGCTTGATCTAAAACAAGCTTTCCATCAAGTCCCGTTAGCGAATGAGACCAGTCGGGATATAACTTCGTTCGTTGTGCCTGGGCGGGACTTATTTCGCTTTAGGACCATGCCATTTGGGTTAACAAATGCACCGGCAACCTTTCAGAGGTTGGCTGACTCTGTATTCCTTGATTTATACCCCCAAGTTCTGGTCTTCCTCGACGACATAATTCTCGCCACAGAAGATTTTCCCTCTCATTGTTCCCTCCTAAAAGAAGTTTTCCGTCGATTACAGGATTCTGGACTTCGAATAAACGCGGAAAAATGCCAGTTCGGATGCAGCGAAGTCAGCTATTTAGGCTACAGAGTAAACAGAGACGGAATAAGCGTGGATCCAGAGAAAACGCGTGTGGTTACGGAGTACCCACCCCCAAAAGACTTAGTAGGCCTTCGTCGTTTTCTCGGAATGTCAGGTTGGTATCGCCGTTTCATACCGAATTTTTCCGATATCGTCTCTCCACTTACCGACCTATTGAAGAAAAACAAACCATGGGTGTGGGCAGAGAAGCAGGTAGTTGCCTTTGAAAAGTTGAAAAATGCCCTTACCTCTGCACCAATCCTTGCCAGGCCGGATTTTGGTCTTCCATTTTGTTTGCAGTGTGATGCATCAAATTTTGCTATTGGTTGTTCCCTCACCCAAGTACAAAATGGTTCAGAGAGGGTTATATCGTACAGTTCTCGTACTCTCACTCCCGCAGAAAGGAATTACTCCGTTACCGAGAAGGAGTGTTTAGCGGTTATTTTTGGTATCGAGAAAAATCGACAGTATCTTGAAGGTTACGAATTTAAGGTCATAACTGATCATTCTTGCCTTCGCTGGTTGTTGAATCTTGAAAATCCTGCAGGAAGACTAGCTCGATGGGTTCTTCGACTTCAACCTTACCGTTTCAAAATCGAATACCGCAAAGGGAAACTAAATTGTGTCGCGGATGCCCTTTCGCGTATTTCGGGCTGTGGGATTGTTAATACCGTTGACGTTCTCGAACCTGACTCTGACAGTTGTACTAAAGACTCTTGGTACGATCGGAAACTTTACAGGGTTCAAAACTATCCTGATGACCATCCAGACTGGAGGGTAGAAGGGGGTAATTTATTTATTTGCCGTAAGACTTTCTTCAAAGAGGAAATTGAAGACCCTACTGAGGACTGGAAGTTAGTCGTTCCGTGGGTGTTTCGTTCCAGAGTTTTGCAAGGATGTCATAACGATCCTCAAGCTGGACATTTAGGAGTAGCCAAAACGCACTGGCGAATCGGCCGACAGTACTTCTGGCCTGGTATGTACCGTGACGTCGTCCGACATGTTCGTCATTGCGACGTTTGCCAAAGGGTGAAACCCCAAAATTCCACTCCTAAGGGCCACATGTTCCCCAGATACCTCACTTCTCCATGGGAGATTGTCTCAACAGATCTCATGGGACCATTTCCTACGAGTTCCACCGGAAATAAATATTTACTCGTATTCGAGGACTTGTTCACTAAGTGGGTTGAATTGGTTCCCATCCGTGCCGCTACTTCCAATGTCATACTCCAAAAGTTCCGTTCCACCATTCTCAACCGATTTGGTGCCCCATCTACTTTGATTTCAGATAATGCAACCAACTTTGTAAGCTCTTCCGTTCGTTCACTTGCTCAGTCATGTGGTATCAGGCACCAAACCACCCCCTTGTACCACTGCCAAGCTAACCCTACTGAACGAGTTAATAGAAATATTCGACAACTTATTGTGACGTACCTAGACAAGGAGAAACACACCAAATGGGATGTATGGCTAAGTGAGCTACAATTCGCTCTGAACAGCTCGGTACACGGCTCGACCAAATATTCTCCCGCCTTCCTTAATTATGGTAGAGAAATCCAACCCATTGCATCTCACTTCAGAGCGACTACGCAGCCTCATAATGATTTCTCCCGCAGCGCTCCAGACATCGACGGATGGGCAGCACGAATGGGAAAACTCAAAGACATCGTTCACCTAGTTGAGGAAAATCTCTTGAAATCGAGCATGCAGCAAAGCACCCGATACAACCTGCGACGTCGCAACGATACCTTCAAAAAGGGTGATCTCGTCCTACATAGAAACTTCACCTTGTCGTCGGCCGATAACCGGATTGCAGCCAAACTCAACCCCAAGTATGAGGGCCCTTTCACTGTCACGTCAGTTAGCTCAGGAGGTGTTTGTCAACTGTCTGATACAAAAGGGCGTAGCATAGGGAGTTGGCATCCCTCAAAATTGAAAATCTATCGACCACCTCAACCGCTGGAGGGGGGTATGTGACGGAATTTCATAAATTGGCGCGGTGGAGGTGAAACTTGATTAGCTCACCGGGAAAACAATCGGGACCTCTCGGGACCAATCGGGACCTCCCACCTCCGAACCATGCATTTCCTTTGTTCCTTTCCGCCGAGATCGTTCTTCACGTAGAAAATCCATTATTTAACCGATTTTACCTATTTTTTCCCCGTTTTCTTTATTCATTTCATCCACCTATTTCCGAAGCTGGATATTGAATTTAAATTGTATATTGTCCCGTACCGGTAAGTTCAAGTTTTATGTTGAATACTTTAACTAAATGAGACCGAGTGGTTATGGTTCATACAAGGATCGCATTTATTTTCTTTGATACCGATTGTAATTTATTTTTCCAGTTCTATTATACGGCTACGAAATTCAAGAACATATTTTCATTTTCCCGGACTTCACAGCACAAGGAGAAAATTCACCCCCCTCGCTCCAGAAGGGACGGGAACCGCGATCCCTACCCCTCGGTTCACCTTGCCCCTCCCTGTTGACGATGGCCCCACTCTCCGGACCAACGCTAGCAGGGAAGGGATTCTAGTAGGTATAAAGCCACTGAGCATCAGAGCTCAGTCTCTCTACATTTTTGCTCTTGAATAAGTAACTTCTCCTCTTAACCCTTGTGCCAGTGTCTAATATTTTTAAAACGAAAAACTATCTGCTTTTCTTTACCCTTCAATTTTACCTTGTTAAAATTCTAGCCAACAACGGAGGTAAGCTGGTTAGTAAACTCTGGAAGTTAGGTTGCCTACTTGGAACAATTCATTCAGAACCATACGATAGCGCGCTGTCAAGGTTGCCTTTCGGATATTCTAGCTTTGACTTATGGGGTATATCATAGCGCGTCTGACCGGATGCCTTTGAGACCACTCAGTTCGTCATTGGTGACTAGACTTGGGTACTGAAGTCGAAGAAATTCCAAGTGTGCGCGCCCATAAAAACTTCCCTTAGTAATTTGTCTAACAAACAGATTCCTAAGCGAATTACTAACAGAGCTTACAAAACCATACTAACTCCATTGGGAAGCTTTTAACAAGTATATTAGTAAATTCAAGTAAAGGAGTCAGAATAATTATGATCTAGATATTATCTAGTAATAACCACGTTTCGTCATCTTCAAAGTCCTCCAGTTTGAGAACGGAATGAGATATTGCAATTCTGATTTCACCATCGTATTCAGCATACCTTTAAAATGAGGTGTCACTTGTCAGAATGTTCCATTTTGGGAATTTATGAGGAATTTTCTCCCCTAAAACTCCCCCCCCCCCCCTTACAGTGGTCTGATTCTGCCCATCTACGAACTTAGCCTATCGATTGCCAAGACAGATTTGTTGTGCAAATTTGAACTTTTTATCTCAATCCTATCCAGAGTTATCGTCTGGAATGACACATACATAAATATAATATATTATATTTCTTCCCGGGCTGACGACCCTGTAAAGCGAAAATTTTCTAGTTTTTCCAAATTTACGTAATTGTTTACTATAATTTTCATCCTCCTGTACGTTCATTCAAGTTCATAATATATAATATAATACAGTATATAATATATTCACCCTCCATGCAGCCATGAGTATACTTCACCAGAGAAAAAAACAGTCACTTCTGGCCATTATGATCGATTTCTCTCGAGCATTTGATTCAGTGAATCACTCTCTTCTTTGGAAGAAACTTAGGGAATTTGGAGTCAGTACCAAGCTCATTGCGGTGCTGAAATCGCTATATGCGAATGCTTACTTCCATGTGCTACCGCATCCCAATGAAGAGGGCTGCATGCAAAGGATTACGGAGGGAGTTCTTCAAGGTGACTGTCTAAGCCCCCTCCTCTTCATCCTGTTTATTTCGGATATGGAGAGATTTCTACGGGACGAAGGTTGCCACGGGGTTCCGATATCGGGTAAAGAATTGATGCTGCTTCTTTTTGCCGATGACGCCGGGGTGTTAGCCGACTCTATCCCAGACGCCCAAAAGAAAATGAACGCGCTGATGAAATATTGCTCAGTAAACCATCTGAAGATCAACAGCCAGAAATCCAAGCTCCTTATATTTCATCGTGGAGGAAGGCGGAAGAAAACAAGACCTGTCTACTGTGGCACGGACGAGCTGGAGGTGGTGTCTTCCTTTTCGTATCTTGGAACAGTTTTCTCAAGGACGGGCAAATTTAGGCAGAACTGTGACGCCCGAATCTCGAAGGCCAAAAGTGCGATAGGAGCAACACGGCAGTTGCTGTGTACTGCCCAGGTGGATTCGTGGGACGTGAGATTCAGACTTTTTGATTCTCTTGTGGAGTCGGTGTTGCTCTACTCTTCGGAGGTGTGGGGACTGTGGTACCTTGAGGAAATTGAGGTCGTTCAGAGCCTATTTTTCAAAACTGTTCTGTGCTTGCACCGATCGATCCCTGGGCACTATCTGCGGCTGGAACTGGGAAGGCTTCCCCTGGGTGCCAGAGTCTTCGAGAGAGCGGTGCGGTTTCTGGTTCGAGTCTTAAAAATGAATAATAATCGTTGGCCTAAAATATGTCTGCATGAACTCGCCAGGCTCCATGTGACCCGAGCTCCGAACTCGCAGTTTAACTGGGTGTCAGAGCTGAGCCGTCTTGTCGTCGCGTCTGGGGGGAGGATTGATTGGGGTGACTTGCGATATGAGGGGCTGAGGGCTTCACTGAACGGTTTGGTGGAATCTTGCAGAAACCATCTTCACGGTCTGGATGTGGAACGAGTCATCAACTCGAAGTACAACTCATATTTCCGATTAAGCCTGGATTTTGGTGGCCGCCAGTTATACCTTGGAAAATGTGGATCGATACATGCCGAAAGAATAGTGGCCCAGTTGCGAATGGCCCCCAGGTCTGAAGATGTAAAGGCAGTATTTTTCTATCATAGAAGTGAATCGTATTCACTTCGGACCTCGGAAATTTGCACGATCTGCCACATTGAGAACGAGAGTCTGTGTCACTTCCTCCTCGCTTGCCCCCTCTACGCTCCTCTTCGTGATCACTACCTGGCGCAATACCTGGCCGGTGCGGTCAACCGAACGGATGACGTCTCCTCTCTGCTTGATTTGGACCGGGACCTCCATAGGATCACAGACCTCTACAACTACACGACCAAGTCGCTGAAGATCAGAGAACTATTTGTTCAGTGAGAGTGCATCAACTAAAGTGGTGATCACCTGTTTTCTTTCTGGAAGGAATTGCATTTTGTTTTATGTAAAAAATTATTGAACTTTTGTTTGAATACTTTGTCGTACCTATGAAAAAAATTTGAACTCTTGTAACAACCATTTTTGGTTAGTACAATAAAAAATCATTTCATTTCATTTCATATAATATATACATATAATTTTTGGTGTCTTTTGGCAGTGGATTCAGGATGGTATGAAACGGATTTTGGTATGAAAATGTTTCTAAAATTCGAGTTTTAAACATTTTGGACCGAGAACAATAGCTACATTTTCTTCGAAAATTCGCTAAAACGAACTCGATGTCGATGACATTCAATCAAAGCACTATTCTTGCGGAATCAGATGTTCAGTATCTCAAATAGGGGGTTTTGGGGAGTTTTAGGGGGGATATTACCAAAATTCCCAAAATGAAACATTCTGACAAGTGACACCTCATTTCAAAGGTTTTTTTACGCTGAACACGATGCTGAAATCAGAATTGCGATATTGTATTCCGTTCTCAAACTGGAGCACATGACGAAGAAACGTGGTAGATACTCTTCATGTTTCAACTCTTCAAGATACTCTTCAAAATATGTAGGTACCTAGTTGTTACCTGCCCATTCGAAAGGGGAGTTTATCTGTAAGTGCCCTGGAAAATTCCGTAGGGGAACCTTCTGCATGACCAATGCTCGACTCAAAAACGTCGATGAATTGTTATATTCGATTCGGATAAAGGAAGAAAATTGAGTTAGATTGTCTCATCTGAATTTCCGAAATTCGACTCGTAAACGTCAAATAAAAAAAAACTCAGAAAAGGTTGAGTTTGAATCAAATAGAGGGGTTCATTTTAGTGACTGTACGATTTTGGTGCGAAGTTTCTGTGATTCAGGTATAAGATCGTGTAGTATATCTCGAGTTCGCTCGTGCCACTGCCACTTAACATATTCACGAAAAAAGTACACTGTCGACGATTCGGTAAATAATGGCCACACACGACTACCACGCGTAGCTCCATTTTACGACACGAGACTACTCCCGGATGAATACTTTCGGGAAACTTACTGCAACGTGCATAACGAAAAACTCATTCTGTACTGTGTTGAAGCAGCTAGGAAGGTTTAACAGAGACTAAAGAGAATCCCTATGGCAGGCCGTGCCCACTTATGGCGACGGCTAATGACTCAAACGCGTTCCCCTCTAATTAGAGACCCAATCTCTTCAAAAACAAGTTTGTACGGGTTTTATTCTATTTCGTTCGAAATCTCATTATTTCGATGGACCCCTCCCCCGCCGGGTCACCCTGGTCCCCTTCTCCGGCTTGCGTCCTTGACTCAGTCACTGTCAGAGGAGTTCGTTAACTTTTTCACCAATGAATCTCAGAGGCCGTTCGAGGGCAACGCTGATACGGTATTTTCACGTTGAAATGTTTAGAGCCACAAGTAAGCAACAAAGGTTGCTGGACAAACAGGTATCCTCCCAACCTGAGCCGACTTTTGCGCGACTTCATGGTATCGAGATGCCAAGTAGTGCCTGACTTTCCCAGAGATTAATGACTAATGCAGCCGCAGTCCATACCTTGAAATTCCAAATATAACTCCACTCCAAAAACCAGTCAAGACGTTCTATCCATTCAAGTACGAAGATCCGGCTTACTGGGCGTTCTAAACTCCTGATTACCGTGCAGGCCCACGAAACCTGATCATTATTTACTATTCACAATTGAAAATGGGTTAAAAGACAAGGGTGAGATCAAAGCTATGGTGTTATAGCTTGCAGCGTATTCACAATACCTTTTGTCAATCATTGAGTCATGTACAAACACGATGCCAGAACGAGTTACCAATGCTGCAACGCCGTCAGCAGAAAATTAATGTGTCAGTAGTTCATCGTGTCGCCCATTACGGGACCAAGGATCGTTCTATAATGGGGCCGCGTGTCGCGGTTTGGATCTCCTGGTCGGAGAGCAGGCGCCCCCGCTGGGAACGACCAGTGCGAACTTGGGTCGTTATCGTATCCAATTCTTTGGGAGTTTTTTAATGGTTTTTTTTAGACGGTTTGATGTACACATTAGCTGGATAGTGTGGGAGTATGGGAGAGTAGTTTGTTTGGTTCATCTTCGATAATGAACCATAGGAATAAATTGTTTGACCCCCCTCAAAAATCGAATTTAAAAAACACTGCAAATTCTTGACAAAACGGTTTATTATCTTTTTTTGTGCAAATCGCCCATCTATGTATAGTTAGTAATTCGGCGGATATGAGTTTGCGAGTGCAAAGTGGGGTTTGAGATTGGCGCTTGACAAGGTTGCCATTGGAGCGAGAAGTATTTGGAGCTCGCGCATTTAGTTCTCGAGAGCAGCTGAGTAATGTCGGAGCGTATGAACGGGAGTTGTCGTCCGCGTGTGCGACGGAATCGAGTAGATATGCGCGTTGTCCTAAAGAAAAAAATACTTTCTAGTTGTCCCGAGGTGATTTATCTAAGTTCAGAAGCGGGTTTACGAATTCTCGTCACACACTTTCGTGATGGACCAATTTGGAAAATGAGGGGATCGGCCAAAAGAACGAGTGGAGAAATCAGACGAGCAGTATCTTCTTCGTAACATAGGTGAGATCGTTTCATTATTGAGGGATAATGCCAATTTTGAAGCTCCTTTCTGAGCTAGGCGACAAATCGTAGAACGAAAGTTTTCCAATTGAAAAATCTGAACGAATCTGATTTCAAATGCGACTTTCATAACGAATCGGATAGATAAGCAAGTTCGGAGGTCGTAGGGGCAGAAATGCCAGGAGCGACGGTTCTATGTTCACAAGTGGAAGTTAAGGCCAGAAGCGACGATTTTGAGTGTGTATCAGGCTGACGGTGTAGTCAGGGGCAGTTAAGGCCAGAAGCGACGATTCTTTGTTTACAGGTGGCAGTTAAGGCCAGAAGCGACGATTCCTTGTTTACAGGTGGCAATTAAGGCCAGAAGCGACGTTTCTTTGTTTACAGGTGGTAGTTAAGACCAGAAGCGACGATGTTTACTGTGTATCAGGCTGGCGGTGTAACCGGGGGAAGGTAAGGCCAGAAGCGACTATGTTGACTGTGTATCAGGCTGGCGGTGTAGCCAGGGGCAATTAAGGCATAAAGCGACGATTTTTACTGTGTATCAGACTAATTTCGAATTCAAATAAACACCTCGAGTCGATATGAAGTCTACTTTTTTCGAGTTTTACGACTTATTTCAATTCACAATTGCTCATCTTGAATGTCTATTCGAATTCAAGTAAACACCACGAGTCGATATGAAGTCTACTTCTTTCGAGTTTTAAGACGTATTCGAATTCACAATAATTATTGCTCTTCTTGAATGTCTATTCGAATTCAAATAAACACCTCGAGTCGATATGAAGTCTACTTATTTCGAGTTTTACGACGTATTTGAATTCACAATTGCTCTTCTTGAATATTATTCGAATTCAAATAAACTCCTCGAGTCTTTAGTCGAATTTACGACGTATTTGAATTCTCAATTACTCTTCTTGAATGTCTATTCTAATTAAAATAAACACTTCGAGTCGAAATGAAGTCTACTTTAGTCGAATTTACGACGTATTTGAATTCACAATTACTCTTCTTGAATGTCTATTCGAATTCAAATAAACACCTCGAGTCGATATGAAGTTAGCGGCACTTTGCCCAGTTAGCTTTGAGTTAAAATTACGAAATTTTTTTATGGGTTCCGACCAACCCCACAATGGTCCTCGAAACTTTTCATAACCCTAGGTCAAGACGAATTTTGAAATGTTGAAAATTTCAAAACTCGAAAAATTCCCATCAAACGGTATGTTTTTTATTTCATATTTAGATAAAGTTATTCCTTAGAATTTTTCAAGACCATCCACAGCTTTACGGTTTCCCATGTGAAGCTGGTTCAAGCTGTTGAGCACACTGGTATCAATCGGGGATTCGTTAAGTGGACGGCTAGTTACCTAGAAGACAGGTGTCAATACACAAAAGTTGGTGGGGTAGTTAGCGAGAAACAAACCTGCAGGTGTGGAATCCCGCAGGGTACGGTTTTAGGCCCCATCTATTTTATCGTTTTCATGGACCGATTACTAAGAATAAACACGGGTGGGGAAACGGTATGTTTTGCTGATACGGCTTACATAGTAGCAGGAACTAGTTGGGATCAAGTGGTTAAAAAAGCTGAAGTCTGCCTTACTAAAACTCTCAGCTGCCTTAGGGAGATGGGTATGAAGATAAACCTATCAAAGACCAACTTTTTGGCGTTTGCATTCCGTGAAAATTAAACTCCCCAGATCATAAATATAAAATGCCATACTTCGAAGTGTGTTGACCAATGACAGTGTGACTGCCCAGTAATTAATCAGGCGTCCTCGATTCGTTATTTAGGAGTTGAGGTTGACCAACATTTAAAATGGGATAGGCATGTAAATAAACTGAACAATTCTATAAGGAAATTGATTAATGTATGCAGAGAGTTGAGGAGTTTTTTTTATCTAGGGATGCATTGAAAATGTTTTATTTTGCAATTATTCAATCGTTGTTGATTTATGGGGCTTCGGGCTGGGGTGGATGCAATGCTACACGTTTTCACGAAGTATTTGAGTCGATAATTGTTCTTCCTGAAGGTCCATTCGAACTCAAATAAACACGTGGAGTCGATATGAAGTCTAGTTTTTCTCGTTTTGACGAAGTATTTGAGTCGACAATTGCTCTTCTTGAAGGTCCATTCGAACTCAAACAAACACCTCTGGTCGATATGAAGTCTACTTTTTTTCGTTCTCATGAAGTCTACATTTTTTCGTTTTCACGATTTATTTGAGTCGACAATAATTGTCGCTTACAATTATTGCTCAATTATTGCAACAATTATTGCTCTTCTTGAAGGTCCAGTCGAACTCAAATAAACACCTCAAGTCGATATGAAGTCTACTTTTTTTCGTTTTCACGAAGTATTTGAGTCGACAATTGTTCTTCCTGAAGGTCCATTCGAACTCAAATAAACACCTCGAGTCGATAATATCATATTATGATGTCAACAACTCGAGTCGATAATATCATATTATGATGATAACATCATATTATGATGTCAACTTTTTTTCGTTTTCACGAAGTTTTACAGTCGACAATTGCTCTTCTTGAAGGTCCAGTCGAACTCAAATAAACACCTCGAATCTATGTGAAGTCTACTTTTTTTCGTTTTCACGAAGTATTTAAGTCGACAATTGCTCTTCTTCAAGGTCCATTCGAACTCAAATAAACACCTCGAGTCGATATGAAGTCTACATTTTTTCGTTTTCACGAAGTATTTGAGTCGACAATTGTTCTTCTTGAAGGTTCATTCGAACTCGAATAAACACCTCGAGTCGATATGAAGTCTACTTTTTTTCGATTTCACGATGTATTTGAGTCGACAATTGTTCTTCTTGAAGGTCCATTCGAACTCAAATAAACACCTCGAGTCGATATGAAGTCTACTTTTTTTCGTTTTCACGAAGTATTTGAGTCGACAATTGTTCTTCCTGAAGGTCCATTCTAACTCAAATAAACACCTCGAGTCGATATGATGTCAACTTTTTTTCGTTTTCACGAAGTTTTACAGTCGACAATTGCTCTTCTTGAAGGTCCAGTCGAACTCGAATAAACACCTCGAGTAGATATGACTTCAACTTTTTTTCGTTTTCACGAAGTATTTGAGTTGACAATTGCTCTTCTTGAAGGTCCATTCGAACTCAAATAAACACCTCGAATCTATGTGAAGTCTACTTTTTTTCGTTTTCACGAAATATTTGAGTCGATAATAGCTCTTCTTTAAGGTCCAGTCGAACTCAAATAAACACCTCGAGTAGATATGGGGTCTACTTTTTTTCGTTTTCACGAAGTATTTGAGTCGATAATTGCTCTTCTTGATGGTCCATTCGAACTCAAACAAACTCCTCGAGTCGATATGAAGTCTAGTTTTTATCGTTCTGACGAAGTATTTGAGTCGACAATTGCTCTCCTTGAAGGTCCATTCGAACTCAAACAAACACCTCGAGTCGATATGACTTCAACTTTTTTTCGTTTTCACGAAGTATTTGAGTCGACAATTGCTCTTCTTGAAGGTCCATTCGAACTCAAATAAACACCTCGAGTCTATGTGAAGTCTACTTTTTTTCGTTTTCACGAAGTATTTGAGTCGATAATTGTTCTTCCTGAAGGTCCATTCGAACTCAAATAAACACGTGGAGTCGATATGAAGTCCAGTTTTTCTCGTTTTGACGAAGTATTTGAGTCGACAATTGCTCTTCTTGAAGGTCCATTCGAACTCAAACAAACACCTCGGGTCGATATGAAGTCTACTTTTTTTCGTTCTCATGAAGTCTACATTTTTTCGTTTTCACGATTTATCGACAATAATTGTCGCTTACAATTATTGCTCAATTATTGCAACAATTATTGCTCTTCTTGAAGGTCCAGTCGAACTCAAATAAACCCCTCAAGTCGATATGAAGTCTACTTTTTATCGTTTTCACGAAGTATTTGAGTCGACAATTGTTCTTCCTGAAGGTCCATTAGAACTCAAATAAACACCTCGAGTCGATATTAAGTCTACATTTTTGGTTTATTATCTTCGATAATGAACCATTGGAATCGCCCAAAGAAAAAAAAATTTTAACCCCCCCTCAAAATTTGTTGGTTTACGTTTCAAGATACGTAGATTCAGAAAATCGAATAAAAAAAACTCTGCAAATTCTTGACACAACGGTTCAGTATCTTCTTTGTACAGATCACCCTTCTGTCTAGATCACTAGGTCTAAATGTCTAGATCCTAAATGTTAGATTAATTATTATTATCAATTATCACTAATTATTAACAATTTTATCAAGTACCTAGTGAAAATTATTATAATTTATTGTTAGGTATTAATAATTCGTATTTATCATTAATAATAATTATTATTAATTATGATTAATTAATACGATATAATTCTGGGGTTTTTAATACTACGTCGGTAATAATTTTTCTATAAAAGAAGTACCTACCAACAAACATTCGAAATTACCTTAATTTCCGTAGCACGAAACGCACCTCAGAACAACAAACTCGACATCACATAAGCCATATGATGTTCCAAAGAGCTTGTTAGTATGAAAATGGACCTGTATTTCAACAGTTTGATACACGATCGTGTTGTGAGGCACAATCTTTGAGCCCTCATTGTGAATGAACGGCTGGTCGTACAAAGCTGCGGATGGTCTTAAAAAATTCTACGGAACAAACTCTATCTAAATATGAAATAAAAAACATACCGTTCTATATGAATTTTTCGAGATATGAGATTTTCAAATTTTCAAAATTCGTTTTGAACCCCTTCCCCTTGACCTAGGGTTATGAAAAGTTTCGAGGACCATTGTGGGGTTGGTCGAAACCCATAAAAAAAATTTCGTAATTTCAACTCAACGCTAACTGGGCAAAGTGGCGCGGACGGCGTACGGCGGACGGCGTACGGCGGACGGACGGATTTTTTTTTATTCGATTTTCTGAATCTACGTATCTTGAAACGTAAACCAACAAATTTTGAGGGGGGGTTAAAAAAATTTTTTCTTTGGGCGATTCCAATGGTTCATTATCGAAGATAATAAACCAAAAAACTCTGCAAATCTCGACACAACGGTTCATTATCTTCTTTGTACAGATCACCCTTCTGTCTAGACCACTAGGTCTAAATGTCTAGATCCTAAATGTTAGATTAATTATTATTATCAATTATCACTAATTATTAACAATTTTATCAAGTACCTAGTGATAATTATTATAATTTATTGTTAGGTATTAATCATTCGTATTTATTATTAATAATAATTATTATTAATTATGATTAATTAATACGATATAATTCTGGGGTTTTTAATACTACGTCGGTAATAATTTTTCTATAGAAGAAGTACCTACCAACAAACATTCGAAATTACCTTCATTTCCGTAGCACGAAACGCACCTCAGAACAACAAACTCGACATCACCATATGATGTTCCAAAGAGCTTGTTAGTATGAAAATGGACCTGTATTTCAACAGTTTGATTCACGATCGTGTTGTGAGGCACAATCTTTGAGCCGTCATTGTGAACGAACGGCTGGTCGTACAGAGCTGCGGATGGTCTTAAAAAATTCTACGGAACAAACTCTATCTAAATGTGAAATAAAAAACATATCGTTTCATATGCATTTTTCGAGATATGAAATTTTCAAAATTTCAAAATTCGTTTTGAACCCCTTCCCCTTGACCTAGGGTTATGAAAAGTTTCGAGGACCATTGTGGGGTTGGTCGAAACCCATACAAAAAATTTCGTAATTTTAACTCAACGCTAACTGGGCAAAGTGGCGCGGACGGCGTACGGCGGACGGCGTACGGCGGACGGCGTACGGCGGACGGACGGATTTTTTTTTATTCGATTTTCTGAATCTACGTATCTTGAAACGTAAACCAACAGATTTTGAGGGGGGGTTAAAAAATTTTTTTCTTTGGGCGATTCCAATGGTTCATTATCGAAGATAATAAACCAAAATCCGTCCGTCCGCCGTACGCCGTCCAGTCGAACTCAAATAAACCCCTCAAGTCGATATGAAGTCTACTTTTTATCGTTTTCACGAAGTATTTGAGTCGACAATTGCTCTTCTTGAAGGTCCATTCGAACTCAAATAAACACCTCGAATCTATGTGAAGTCTACTTTTTTTCGTTTTCACGAAGTATTTAAGTCGACAATTGCTCTTCTTCAAGGTCCATTCGAACTCAAATAAACACCTCGAGTCGATATGAAGTCTACATTTTTTCGTTTTCACGAAGTATTTGAGTCGACAATTGTTCTTCTTGAAGGTTCATTCGAACTCGAATAAACACCTCGAGTCGATATGAAGTCTACTTTTTTTCGATTTCACAAAGTATTTGAGTCGACAATTGTTCTTCCTGAAGGTCCATTCGAACTCAAATAAACACCTCGAGTCGATATGATGTCAACTTTTTTTCGTTTTCACGAAGTTTCACAGACAATTGCTCTTCTTGAAGGTCCATTCGAACTCAAACAAACACCTCGAGTCGATATGAAGTCTACTTTTTTTCGTTCTCATGAAGTCTACTTTTTTTCGTTTTCACGAAGTATTACAGTCGACAATTGCTCTTCTTGAAGGTCCAGGCGAACTCAAATAAACACCTCGAGTAGATAATATCTACTCTATATTATGACTTCAACTTTTTTTCGTTTTCACGAAGTATTTGAGTCGACAATTGCTCTTCTTGAAGGTCCATTCGAACTCAAACAAACACCTCGGGTCGATATGAAGTCTACTTTTTTTCGTTCTCATGAAGTCTACATTTTTTCGTTTTCACGATTTATTTGAGTCGACAATAATTGTCGCTTACAATTATTGCTCAATTATTGCAACAATTATTGCTCTTCTTGAAGGTCCAGTCGAACTCAAATAAACACCTCAAGTCGATCTGAAGTCTACTTTTTTTCGTTTTCACGAAGTATTTGAGTCGACAATTGTTCTTCCTCAAGGTCCATTCGAACTCAAATAAACACCTCGAGTCGATATGATGTCAACTTTTTTTCGTTCTCATGAAGTCTACTTTTTTTCGTTTTCACGAAGTATTACAGTCGACAATTGCTCTTCTTGAAGGTCCAGGCGAACTCAAATAAACACCTCGAGTAGATAATATCTACTCTATATTATGACTTCAACTTTTTTTCGTTTTCACGAAGTATTTGAGTCGACAATTGCTCTTCTTGAAGGTCCATTCGAACTCAAACAAACACCTCGGGTCGATATGAAGTCTACTTTTTTTCGTTCTCATGAAGTCTACATTTTTTCGTTTTCACGATTTATTTGAGTCGACAATAATTGTCGCTTACAATTATTGCTCAATTATTGCAACAATTATTGCTCTTCTTGAAGGTCCAGTCGAACTCAAATAAACACCTCGAGTCGATATGATGTCAACTTTTTTTCGTTTTCACGAAGTATTACAGTCGACAATTGCTCTTCATGAAGGTCCAGTCGAACTCAAATAAACACCTCGAGTAGATATGACTTAGACTTTTTTTCGTTTTCACGAAGTATTTGAGTCGACAATTGCTCTTCTTGATGGTCCATTCGAACTCAAACACCTCGAGTCGATATGATGTCAACTTTTTTTCGTTTTCACGAAGTATTACAG
This sequence comes from Stenodema calcarata, assembly GCA_963920205.1. Taxonomy (NCBI): domain Eukaryota; kingdom Metazoa; phylum Arthropoda; class Insecta; order Hemiptera; family Miridae; genus Stenodema; species Stenodema calcarata. Next base: position 26,332,061 of record OY986059.1, on the reverse strand, counting down.
TCGACAATTGCTCTTCATGAAGGTCCATTCGAACTCAAATAAACACCTCGAGTCTATGTGAAGTCTACTTTTTTTCGTTTTCATGAAGTATTCGAGTCGATAATTGCTCTTCTTTAAGGTCCATTCGAACTCAAATAAACACCTCGAGTCGATATGAAGTCTACTTTTTTTCGTTTTCACGAAGTATTTGAGTCGACAATTGTTCTTCTTGAAGGTTCATTCGAACTCGAATAAACACCTCGAGTCGATATGAAGTCTACTTTTTTTCGATTTCACGATGTATTTGAGTCGACAATTGTTCTTCTTGAAGGTCCATTCGAACTCAAATAAACACCTCGAGTCGATATGAAGTCTACATTTTTTCGTTTTCACGAAGTATTTAAGTCGACAATTGCACTTCTTGAAGGTCCATTCGAACTCAAATAAACACCTCAAGTCGATATGAAGTCTACTTTTTTTCGTTTTCACGAAGTATTTGAGTCGACAATTGTTCTTCTTGAAGGTCCATTCGAACTCAAATAAACACCTCGAGTCGATATGAAGTCTAGTTTTTCTCGTTTTGGCGAAGTATTTGAGTCGACAATTGCTCTTCTTGAAGGTCCATTTGAACTCAAACAAACACCTCGAGTCGATATGAAGTCTACTTTTTTTCGTTCTCATGAAGTCTACATTTTTTCGTTTTCACGATTTATTTGAGTCGACAATTGCTCTTCTTGAAGGTCCAGTCGAACTCAAATAAACACCTCAAGTCGATATGAAGTCTACTTTTTTTCGTTTTCACGAAGTATTTGAGTCGACAATTGTTCTTCTTGAAGGTTCATTCGAACTCGAATAAACACCTCGAGTCGATATGAAGTCTACTTTTTTTCGATTTCACGAAGTATTTGAGTCGACAATTGTTCTTCCTGAAGGTCCATTCGAACTCAAATAAACACCTCGAGTCGATATGATGTCAACTTTTTTTCGTTTTCACGAAGTTTCACAGACAATTGCTCTTCTTGAAGGTCCATTCGAACTCAAACAAACACCTCGAGTCGATATGAAGTCTACTTTTTTTCGTTCTCATGAAGTCTACTTTTTTTCGTTTTCACGAAGTTTTACAGTCGACAATTGGTCTTCTTGAAGGTTCATTCGAACTCGAATAAACACCTCGAGTCGATATGAAGTCTACTTTTTTCCGTTTTCACGAAGTATTTGAGTCGACAATTGTTCTTCTTGAAGGTTCATTCGAACTCAAATAAACACCTCGAGTCGATATGAAGTCTACTTTTTTTCGTTTTCACGAAGTATTTGAGTCGACAATTGTTCTTCTTGAAGGTTCATTCGAACTCGAATAAACACCTCGAGTCGATATGAAGTCTACTTTTTTTCGATTTCACGATGTATTTGAGTCGACAATTGTTCTTCTTGAAGGTCCATTCGAACTCAAATAAACACCTCGAGTCGATATGAAGTCTACATTTTTTCGTTTTCACGAAGTATTTAAGTCGACAATTGCTCTTCTTGAAGGTCCATTCGAACTCAAATAAACACCTCAAGTCGATATGAAGTCTAGTTTTTCTCGTTTTGGCGAAGTATTTGAGTCGACAATTGCTCTTCTTGAAGGTCCATTTGAACTCAAACAAACACCTCGAGTCGATATGAAGTCTACTTTTTTTCGTTCTCATGAAGTCTACATTTTTTCGTTTTCACGATTTATTTGAGTCGACAATTGCTCTTCTTGAAGGTCCAGTCGAACTCAAATAAACACCTCAAGTCGATATGAAGTCTACTTTTTTTCTGTTTTCACGAAGTATTTGAGTCGACAATTGTTCTTCCTGAAGGTCCATTCGAACTCAAATAAACACCTCGAGTCGATGTGATGTCAACTTTTTTTCGTTTTCACGAAGTTTTACAGTCGACAATTGCTCTTCTTGAAGGTCCAGTCGAACTCAAATAAACACCTCGAGTAGATATGACTTCAACTTTTTTTCGTTTTCTGAAGTATTTGAGTCGACAATTGCTCTTCTTGATGGTCCATTCGAACTCAAACACCTCGAGTCGATATGAAGTCTACTATTTTTCGTTCTCATGAAGTCTACATTTTTTCGTTTTCACGATTTATTTGAGTCGACAATTGTTCTTCTTGAAGGTCCATTCGAACTCAAATAAACACCTCGAGTCTATGTGAAGTCTACTTTTTTTCGTTTTCATGAAGTATTCGAGTCGATAATTGCTCTTCTTTAAGGTCCATTCGAACTCAAATAAACACCTCGAGTCGATATGAAGTCTACTTTTTTTCGTTTTCACGAAGTATTTGAGTCGACAATTGTTCTTCTTGAAGGTTCATTCGAACTCGAATAAACACCTCGAGTCGATATGAAGTCTACTTTTTTTCGATTTCACGATGTATTTGAGTCGACAATTGTTCTTCTTGAAGGTCCATTCGAACTCAAATAAACACCTCGAGTCGATATGAAGTCTACATTTTTTCGTTTTCACGAAGTATTTAAGTCGACAATTGCACTTCTTGAAGGTCCATTCGAACTCAAATAAACACCTCAAGTCGATATGAAGTCTACTTTTTTTCGTTTTCACGAAGTATTTGAGTCGACAATTGTTCTTCTTGAAGGTCCATTCGAACTCAAATAAACACCTCGAGTCGATATGAAGTCTAGTTTTTCTCGTTTTGGCGAAGTATTTGAGTCGACAATTGCTCTTCTTGAAGGTCCATTTGAACTCAAACAAACACCTCGAGTCGATATGAAGTCTACTTTTTTTCGTTCTCATGAAGTCTACATTTTTTCGTTTTCACGATTTATTTGAGTCGACAATTGCTCTTCTTGAAGGTCCAGTCGAACTCAAATAAACACCTCAAGTCGATATGAAGTCTACTTTTTTTCGTTTTCACGAAGTATTTGAGTCGACAATTGTTCTTCTTGAAGGTTCATTCGAACTCGAATAAACACCTCGAGTCGATATGAAGTCTACTTTTTTTCGATTTCACGAAGTATTTGAGTCGACAATTGTTCTTCCTGAAGGTCCATTCGAACTCAAATAAACACCTCGAGTCGATATGATGTCAACTTTTTTTCGTTTTCACGAAGTTTCACAGACAATTGCTCTTCTTGAAGGTCCATTCGAACTCAAACAAACACCTCGAGTCGATATGAAGTCTACTTTTTTTCGTTCTCATGAAGTCTACTTTTTTTCGTTTTCACGAAGTTTTACAGTCGACAATTGGTCTTCTTGAAGGTTCATTCGAACTCGAATAAACACCTCGAGTCGATATGAAGTCTACTTTTTTCCGTTTTCACGAAGTATTTGAGTCGACAATTGTTCTTCTTGAAGGTTCATTCGAACTCAAATAAACACCTCGAGTCGATATGAAGTCTACTTTTTTTCGTTTTCACGAAGTATTTGAGTCGACAATTGTTCTTCTTGAAGGTTCATTCGAACTCGAATAAACACCTCGAGTCGATATGAAGTCTACTTTTTTTCGATTTCACGATGTATTTGAGTCGACAATTGTTCTTCTTGAAGGTCCATTCGAACTCAAATAAACACCTCGAGTCGATATGAAGTCTACATTTTTTCGTTTTCACGAAGTATTTAAGTCGACAATTGCTCTTCTTGAAGGTCCATTCGAACTCAAATAAACACCTCAAGTCGATATGAAGTCTAGTTTTTCTCGTTTTGGCGAAGTATTTGAGTCGACAATTGCTCTTCTTGAAGGTCCATTTGAACTCAAACAAACACCTCGAGTCGATATGAAGTCTACTTTTTTTCGTTCTCATGAAGTCTACATTTTTTCGTTTTCACGATTTATTTGAGTCGACAATTGCTCTTCTTGAAGGTCCAGTCGAACTCAAATAAACACCTCAAGTCGATATGAAGTCTACTTTTTTTCTGTTTTCACGAAGTATTTGAGTCGACAATTGTTCTTCCTGAAGGTCCATTCGAACTCAAATAAACACCTCGAGTCGATGTGATGTCAACTTTTTTTCGTTTTCACGAAGTTTTACAGTCGACAATTGCTCTTCTTGAAGGTCCAGTCGAACTCAAATAAACACCTCGAGTAGATATGACTTCAACTTTTTTTCGTTTTCTGAAGTATTTGAGTCGACAATTGCTCTTCTTGATGGTCCATTCGAACTCAAACACCTCGAGTCGATATGAAGTCTACTATTTTTCGTTCTCATGAAGTCTACATTTTTTCGTTTTCACGATTTATTTGAGTCGACAATTGTTCTTCTTGAAGGTCCATTCGAACTCAAATAAACACCTCTAGTCGATATGAAGTCTACATTCTTTCGTTTTCACGAAGTATTTAAGTCGACAATTGCTCTTCTTGAAGGTTCATTCGAACTCAAATAAACACCTCAAGTCGATATGAAGTCTACTTTTTTTCGTTTTCACGAAGTATTTGAGTCGATAATTGCTCTTCTTTAAGGTCCAGTCGAACTCAAATAAACACCTCGAGTAGATAAGGGGTCTACTTTTTTTCGTTTTCACGAAGTATTTGAGTCGATAATTGCTCTTCTTGATGGTCCATTCGAACTCAAACAAACACCTCGAGTCGATATGAAGTCTACTATTTTTCGTTCTCATGAAGTCTACATTTTTTCGTTTTCACGATTTATTAGAGTCGACAATTGTTCTTCTTGAAGGTCCATTCGAACTCAAATAAACACCTCGAGTCGATATGAAGTCTACATTTTTTCGTTTTCACGAAGTATTTAAGTCGACAATTGCTCTTCTTGAAGGTCCATTCGAACTCAAATAAACACCTCAAGTCGATATGAAGTCTACTTTTTTTCGTTTTCACGAAGTATTTGAGTCGACAATTGTTCTTCTTGAAGGTCCATTCGAACTCAAATAAACACCTCGAGTCGATATGAAGTCTAGTTTTTCTCGTTTTGACGAAGTATTTGAGTCGACAATTGCTCTTCTTGAAGGTCCATTCGAACTCAAACAAACACCTCGAGTCGATATGAAGTCTACTTTTTTTCGTTCTCATGAAGTCTACATTTTTTCGTTTTCACGATTTATTTGAGTCGACAATTGCTCTTCTTGAAGGTCCAGTCGAACTCAAATAAACACCTCAAGTCGACAATTTTTCTTCTTGAAGGTCCATTCGAACTCAAATAAACACCTCGAGTCGATATGAAGTCTAGTTTTTATCGTTCTGACGAAGTATTTGAGTCGACAATTGCTCTTCTTGAAGGTCCATTCCAACTCAAACAAACACCTCGAGACGATATGACTTCAATTTTTTTTCGTTTTCACGAAGTATTTGAGTCGACAATTGCTCTTCTTGAAGGTCTATTCGAACTCAAATAAACACCTCGAGTCTATGTGAAGTCTACTTTTTTTCGTTTTCACGAAGTATTTGAGTCGATAATTGCTCTTCTTTAAGGTCCAGTCGAACTCAAATAAACACCTCGAGTAGATATGGGGTCTACTTTTTTTCGTTTTCACGAAGTATTTGAGTCGATAATTGCACTTCTTGATGGTCCATTCGAACTCAAACAAACACCTCGAGTCGATATGAAGTCTACTATTTTTCGTTCTCATGAAGTCTACATTTTTTCGTTTTCACGATTTATTTGAGTCGACAATTGTTCTTCTTGAAGGTCCATTCGAACTCAAATAAACACCTCGAGTCGATATGAAGTCTACATTTTTTCGTTTTCACGAAGTATTTAAGTCGACAATTGCTCTTCTTGAAGGTCCATTCGAACTCAAATAAACACCTCAAGTCGATATGAAGTCTACTTTTTTTCGTTTTCTCGAAGTATTTGAATCGACAATTGTTCTTCTTGAAGGTCCATTCGAACTCAAATAAACACCTCGAGTCTATGTGAAGTCTACTTTTTTTCGTTTTCACGATTTATTTGAGTCGACAATTGTTCTTCTTGAAGGTCCATTCGAACTCAAATAAACACCTCGAGTCGATATGAAGTCTACTTTTTTTCGTTTTCACGAAGTATTTAAGTCGACAATTGCTCTTCTTGAAGGTCCATTCGAACTCAAATAAACACCTCAAGTCGATATGAAGTCTACTTTTTTTCGTTTTCACGAAGTATTTGAGTCGACAATTGTTCTTCTTGAAGGTCCATTCGAACTCAAATAAACACCTCGAGTCGATATGAAGTCTAGTTTTTCTCGTTTTGACGAAGTATTTGAGTCGATAATTGCTCTTCTTTAAGGTCCAGTCGAACTCAAATAAACACCTCGAGTAGATATGGGGTCTACTTTTTTTCGTTTTCACGAAGTATTTGAGTCGACAATTGCTCTTCTTCAAGGTCCAGTCGAACTCAAATAAACACCTCAAGTCGATATGAAGTCTACTTTTTTTCGTTTTCACGAAGTATTTAAGTCGACAATTGCTCTTCTTGAAGGTCCATTCGAACTCAAATAAACACCTCAAGTCGATATGAAGTCTACTTTTTTTCGTTTTCACGAAGTATTTGAGTCGACAATTGTTCTTCTTGAAGGTCCATTCGAACTCAAATAAACACTTCGAGTCGATATGAAGTCTAGTTTTTCTCGTTTTCACGAAGTATTTGAGTCGACAACTGCTCTTCTTGAAGGTCCATTCGAACTCAAATGAACACCTCGAGTAGATATGGGGTCTACTTTTTTTCGTTTTCACGAAGTATTTGAGTTGACAATTGCTCTTCTTGATGGTCCATTCGAACTCAAACAAACACCTCGAGTCGATATGAAGTCTACTATTTTTCGTTCTCATGAAGTCTTCATTTTTTCCTTTTCACGATTTATTTGAGTCGACAATAATTGTTGTTCTCCTTGAAGGTCCATTTGAACTCAAATAAACACCTCGAGTCGATATGAAGTCTACATTTTTTCGTTTTCACGAAGTATTTAAGTCGACAATTGCTCTTCTTGAAGGTCCATTCGAACTCAAATAAACACCTCGAGTCGATATGAAGTCTACTTTTTTTCGTTTGCACGATTTATTTGAGTCGACAATTGCTCTTCTTGAAGGTCCAGTCGAACTCGAATAAACACCTCAAGTCGATATGAAGTCTACTTTTTTTCGTTTTCACGAAGTATTTGAGTCGACAATTGTTCTTCCTGAAGGTCCATTCGAACTCAAATAAACACTTCGAGTCGATATGAAGTCAACTTTTTTTCGTTTTCACGAAGTTTTACAGTCGACAATTGCTCTTCTTGAAGGTCCATTCGAACTCAAATAAACACCTCAAGTCGATATGAAGTCTACATTTTTTCGTTTTCACGAAGTATTTAAGTCGACAATTGCTCTTCTTGAAGGTCCATTCGAACTCAAATAAACACCTCGAGTCGATATGAAGTCTACATTTTTTCGTTTTCACGAAGTATTTAAGTCGACAATTGCTCTTCTTGAAGGTCCATTCGAACTCAAATAAACACCTCAAGTCGATATGAAGTCTACTTTTTTTCGTTTTCACGATTTATTTGAGTCGACAATCGTTCTTCCTGAAGGTCCATTCGAACTCAAATAAACACTTCGAGTCGATATGAAGTCAACTTTTTTTCGTTTTCACGAAGTTTTACAGTCGACAATTGCTCTTCTTGAAGGTCCATTCGAACTCAAATAAACACCTCAAGTCGATATGAAGTCCACTTTTTTTCGTTTTCACGAAGTATTTGAGTCGACAATTGTTCTTCTTGAAGGTCCATTCGAACTCAAATAAACACCTCGAGTCGATATGAAGTCTACTTTTTCTCGTTTTGACGAAGTATTTGAGTCGACAATTGCTCTTCTTGAAGGTCCATTCGAACTCAAAGAAACCCCTCGAGTCGATATGAAGTCTACTTTTTTTCGTTCTCATGAAGTCTAGATTTTTTCGTTTTCACGATTTATTTGAGTCGACAATTGATCTTCCTGAAGGTCCATTCGAACTCAAATAAACGCCTCGAGTCTATGTGAAGTCTACTTTTTTTCGTTTTCACGATTTATTTGAGTCGACAATTGATCTTCCTGAAGGTCCATTCGAACTCAAATAAACGCCTCGAGTCTATGTGAAGTCTACTTTTTTTCGTTTTCACGAATTATTTGAGTCGACAATTGTTCTTCTTGAAGGTCCATTCGAACTCAAACAAACACCTCGAGTCGATATGAAGTCTACTATTTTTCGTTCTCATGAAGTCTTCATTTTTTCCTTTTCACGATTTATTTGAGTCGACAATAATTGTTGTTCTCCTTGAAGGTCCATTTGAACTCAAATAAACACCTCGAGTCGATATGAAGTCTACATTTTTTCGTTTTCACGAAGTATTTAAGTCGACAATTGCTCTTCTTGAAGGTCCATTCGAACTCAAATAAACACCTCGAGTCGATATGAAGTCTACTTTTTTTCGTTTGCACGATTTATTCGAGTCGACAATTGCTCTTCTTGAAGGTCCAGTCGAACTCGAATAAACACCTCAAGTCGATATGAAGTCTACTTTTTTTCGTTTTCACGAAGTATTTGAGTCGACAATTGTTCTTCCTGAAGGTCCATTCGAACTCAAATAAACACTTCGAGTCGATATGAAGTCAACTTTTTTTCGTTTTCACGAAGTTTTACAGTCGACAATTGCTCTTCTTGAAGGTCCATTCGAACTCAAATAAACACCTCAAGTCGATATGAAGTCTACATTTTTTCGTTTTCACGAAGTATTTAAGTCGACAATTGCTCTTCTTGAAGGTCCATTCGAACTCAAATAAACACCTCGAGTCGATATGAAGTCTACATTTTTTCGTTTTCACGAAGTATTTAAGTCGACAATTGCTCTTCTTGAAGGTCCATTCGAACTCAAATAAACACCTCAAGTCGATATGAAGTCTACTTTTTTTCGTTTTCACGATTTATTTGAGTCGACAATTGTTCTTCCTGAAGGTCCATTCGAACTCAAATAAACACTTCGAGTCGATATGAAGTCAACTTTTTTTCGTTTTCACGAAGTTTTACAGTCGACAATTGCTCTTCTTGAAGGTCCATTCGAACTCAAATAAACACCTCAAGTCGATATGAAGTCTACTTTTTTTCGTTTTCACGAAGTATTTGAGTCGACAATTGTTCTTCTTGAAGGTCCATTCGAACTCAAATAAACGCCTCGAGTCTATGTGAAGTCTACTTTTTTTCGTTTTCACGATTTATTTGAGTCGACAATTGATCTTCCTGAAGGTCCATTCGAACTCAAATAAACGCCTCGAGTCTATGTGAAGTCTACTTTTTTTCGTTTTCACGAATTATTTGAGTCGACAATTGTTCTTCTTGAAGGTCCATTCGAACTCAAACAAACACCTCGAGTCGATATGAAGTCTACTATTTTTCGTTCTCATGAAGTCTTCATTTTTTCCTTTTCACGATTTATTTGAGTCGACAATAATTGTTGTTCTCCTTGAAGGTCCATTTGAACTCAAATAAACACCTCGAGTCGATATGAAGTCTACATTTTTTCGTTTTCACGAAGTATTTAAGTCGACAATTGCTCTTCTTGAAGGTCCATTCGAACTCAAATAAACACCTCGAGTCGATATGAAGTCTACTTTTTTTCGTTTGCACGATTTATTCGAGTCGACAATTGCTCTTCTTGAAGGTCCAGTCGAACTCGAATAAACACCTCAAGTCGATATGAAGTCTACTTTTTTTCGTTTTCACGAAGTATTTGAGTCGACAATTGTTCTTCCTGAAGGTCCATTCGAACTCAAATAAACACTTCGAGTCGATATGAAGTCAACTTTTTTTCGTTTTCACGAAGTTTTACAGTCGACAATTGCTCTTCTTGAAGGTCCATTCGAACTCAAATAAACACCTCAAGTCGATATGAAGTCTACATTTTTTCGTTTTCACGAAGTATTTAAGTCGACAATTGCTCTTCTTGAAGGTCCATTCGAACTCAAATAAACACCTCGAGTCGATATGAAGTCTACATTTTTTCGTTTTCACGAAGTATTTAAGTCGACAATTGCTCTTCTTGAAGGTCCATTCGAACTCAAATAAACACCTCAAGTCGATATGAAGTCTACTTTTTTTCGTTTTCACGATTTATTTGAGTCGACAATTGTTCTTCCTGAAGGTCCATTCGAACTCAAATAAACACTTCGAGTCGATATGAAGTCAACTTTTTTTCGTTTTCACGAAGTTTTACAGTCGACAATTGCTCTTCTTGAAGGTCCATTCGAACTCAAATAAACACCTCAAGTCGATATGAAGTCTACTTTTTTTCGTTTTCACGAAGTATTTGAGTCGACAATTGTTCTTCTTGAAGGTCCATTCGAACTCAAATAAACACCTCGAGTCGATATGAAGTCTACTTTTTCTCGTTTTGACGAAGTATTTGAGTCGACAATTGCTCTTCTTGAAGGTCCATTCGAACTTAAAGAAACCCCTCGAGTCGATATGAAGTCTACTTTTTTTCGTTCTCATGAAGTCTAGATTTTTTCGTTTTCACGATTTATTTGAGTCGACAATTGATCTTCCTGAAGGTCCATTCGAACTCAAATAAACGCCTCGAGTCTATGTGAAGTCTACTTTTTTTCGTTTTCACGAATTATTTGAGTCGACAATTGTTCTTCTTGAAGGTCCATTCGAACTCTAATAAACACCTCGAGTCGATATGAAGTCTACATTTTTTCGTTTTCACGAAGTATTTAAGTCGACAATTGCTCTTCTTGAAGGTCCATTCGAACTCAAATAAACATCTTAATCATATGAAGTCTACTTTTTTCGTTTTCACGAAGTATTTGAGTTGACAATTGCTCTTCTTGAAGGTCCATTCGAACTCAAATAAACACCTCGAGTCGATATGAAGTCTAGTTTTTCTCGTTTTTACGAAGTATTACAGTCGACAATTGCTCTTCTTGATGGTCCATTCGAACTCAAACAAACACCTCGAGTCGATATGAAGTCTACTTTGTTTCGTTTTCACGAAGTATTTGAGTCGACAATTGCTGTTCTTGAAGGTCCATTCGAACTCAAATAAACACCTCGAGTCGATATGAAGTCAACTTTTTTTCGTTTTCACGAAGTTTTACAGTCGACAATTGCTCTTCTTGAAGGTCCAGTCGAACTCAAATAAACACCTCGAGTAGATATGACTTCAACTTTTTTTCGTTTTTACGAAGTATTTGAGTCGACAATTGCTCTTCTTGAAGGTCCATTCGAACTCAAATAAACACCTCGAGTCGATATGACTTCAACTTTTTTTCGTTTTCACGAAGTATTTGAGTCGACAATTGCTCTTCTTGAAGGTCCATTCGAACTCAAACAAACACCTCGAGTCGATATGAAGTCTACTATTTTTCGTTCTCATGAAGTCTACATTTTTTCGTTTTCACGATTTATTTGAGTCGACAATTGATCTTCCTGAAGGTCCATTCGAACTCAAATAAACGCCTCGAGTCTATGTGAAGTCTACTTTTTTTCGTTTTCACGATTTATTTGAGTCGACAATTGATCTTCCTGAAGGTCCATTCGAACTCAAATAAACGCCTCGAGTCTATGTGAAGTCTACTTTTTTTCGTTTTCACGAATTATTTGAGTCGACAATTGTTCTTCTTGAAGGTCCATTCGAACTCAAACAAACACCTCGAGTCGATATGAAGTCTACTATTTTTCGTTCTCATGAAGTCTTCATTTTTTCCTTTTCACGATTTATTTGAGTCGACAATAATTGTTGTTCTCCTTGAAGGTCCATTTGAACTCAAATAAACACCTCGAGTCGATATGAAGTCTACATTTTTTCGTTTTCACGAAGTATTTAAGTCGACAATTGCTCTTCTTGAAGGTCCATTCGAACTCAAATAAACACCTCGAGTCGATATGAAGTCTACTTTTTTTCGTTTGCACGATTTATTCGAGTCGACAATTGCTCTTCTTGAAGGTCCAGTCGAACTCGAATAAACACCTCAAGTCGATATGAAGTCTACTTTTTTTCGTTTTCACGAAGTATTTGAGTCGACAATTGTTCTTCCTGAAGGTCCATTCGAACTCAAATAAACACTTCGAGTCGATATGAAGTCAACTTTTTTTCGTTTTCACGAAGTTTTACAGTCGACAATTGCTCTTCTTGAAGGTCCATTCGAACTCAAATAAACACCTCGAGTCGATATGAAGTCTACATTTTTTCGTTTTCACGAAGTATTTAAGTCGACAATTGCTCTTCTTGAAGGTCCATTCGAACTCAAATAAACACCTCAAGTCGATATGAAGTCTACTTTTTTTCGTTTTCACGATTTATTTGAGTCGACAATTGTTCTTCCTGAAGGTCCATTCGAACTCAAATAAACACTTCGAGTCGATATGAAGTCAACTTTTTTTCGTTTTCACGAAGTTTTACAGTCGACAATTGCTCTTCTTGAAGGTCCATTCGAACTCAAATAAACACCTCAAGTCGATATGAAGTCTACTTTTTTTCGTTTTCACGAAGTATTTGAGTCGACAATTGTTCTTCTTGAAGGTCCATTCGAACTCAAATAAACACCTCGAGTCGATATGAAGTCTACTTTTTCTCGTTTTGACGAAGTATTTGAGTCGACAATTGCTCTTCTTGAAGGTCCATTCGAACTTAAAGAAACCCCTCGAGTCGATATGAAGTCTACTTTTTTTCGTTCTCATGAAGTCTAGATTTTTTCGTTTTCACGATTTATTTGAGTCGACAATTGATCTTCCTGAAGGTCCATTCGAACTCAAATAAACGCCTCGAGTCTATGTGAAGTCTACTTTTTTTCGTTTTCACGAATTATTTGAGTCGACAATTGTTCTTCTTGAAGGTCCATTCGAACTCTAATAAACACCTCGAGTCGATATGAAGTCTACATTTTTTCGTTTTCACGAAGTATTTAAGTCGACAATTGCTCTTCTTGAAGGTCCATTCGAACTCAAATAAACATCTTAATCATATGAAGTCTACTTTTTTCGTTTTCACGAAGTATTTGAGTTGACAATTGCTCTTCTTGAAGGTCCATTCGAACTCAAATAAACACCTCGAGTCGATATGAAGTCTAGTTTTTCTCGTTTTTACGAAGTATTACAGTCGACAATTGCTCTTCTTGATGGTCCATTCGAACTCAAACAAACACCTCGAGTCGATATGAAGTCTACTTTGTTTCGTTTTCACGAAGTATTTGAGTCGACAATTGCTGTTCTTGAAGGTCCATTCGAACTCAAATAAACACCTCGAGTCGATATGAAGTCAACTTTTTTTCGTTTTCACGAAGTTTTACAGTCGACAATTGCTCTTCTTGAAGGTCCAGTCGAACTCAAATAAACACCTCGAGTAGATATGACTTCAACTTTTTTTCGTTTTCACGAAGTATTTGAGTCGACAATTGCTCTTCTTGAAGGTCCATTCGAACTCAAATAAACACCTCGAGTCGATATGACTTCGACTTTTTTTCGTTTTCACGAAGTATTTGAGTCGACAATTGCTCTTCTTGAAGGTCCATTCGAACTCAAACAAACACCTCGAGTCGATATGAAGTCTACTATTTTTCGTTCTCATGAAGTCTACATTTTTTCGTTTTCACGATTTATTTGAGTCGACAATTGTTCTTCTTGAAGGTCCATTCGAACTCAAATAAACACCTCGAGTCGATATGAAGTCTACATTTTTGGTTTATTATCTTCGATAATGAACCATTGGAATCGCCCAAAGAAAAAAAAATTTTAACCCCCCCTCAAAGTTTGTTGGTTTACGTTTCAAGATACGTAGATTCAGAAAATCGAATAAAAAAAAATCCGTCCGTCCGCCGTACGCCGTACGCGCCACTTTGCCCAGTTAGCGTTGAGTTAAAATTACGAAATTTTTTTTATGGGTTTCGACCAACCCCACAATGGTCCTCGAAACTTTTTATAACCCTAGGTCAAGGGGAAGGGGTTCAAAACGAATTTTGAAATTTTGAAAATATCATATCTCGAAAAATTCATATAGAACGGTATGTTTTTTATTTCATATTTAGGTAGAGTTTGTTCCGTAGAATTTTTTAAGACCATCCGCAGCTTTGTACGACCAGCCGTTCGTTCACAATGACGGCTCAAAGATTGTGCCTCACAACACGATCTTGACTAAAACTGTTGAAATACAGGTCCATTTTCATACTAACAAGCTCTTTGGAACATCATATGGCTTAAGTGATGTCGAGTTTGTTGTTCTGAGGTGCGTTTCGTGCTACGGAAATGAAGGTAATTTCGAATGTTTGTTGGTAGGTACTTCTTTTATAGAAAAATTATTACCGACGTAGTATTAAAAACCCCAGAATTATATCGTATTAATTAATCATAATTAATAATAATTATTATTAATAATAAATACAAATTATTAATACCTAACAATAAATTATAATAATTTTCACTAGGTAAAATTGATAAAATTGACTTGATAAAATTGTTAATAATTAGTGATAATTGATAATAATAATTAATCTAACATTTAGGATCTAGACATTTAGACCTAGTGATCTAGACAGAAGGGTGATCTGTACAAAGATTTCGTTTTCACGAAGTATTTAAGTCGACAATTGCTCTTCTTGAAGGTCCATTAGAACTCAAATAAACACCTCAAGTCGATATGAAGTCTACTTTTTTTTCGTTTTCACGAAGTATTTGAGTCGACAATTGTTCTTCTTGAAGGTCCATTCGAACTCAAATAAACACTTCGAGTCGATATGAAGTCTACTTTTTCTCGTTTTGACGAAGTATTTGAGTCGACAATTGCTCTTCTTGAAGGTCCATTCGAACTCAAAGAAACCCCTCGAGATGATATGAAGTCTACTTTTCTTCGTTCTCATGAAGTCTACGTTTTTTCGTTTTCACGATTTATTTGAGTCGACAATTGCTCTTCTTGAAGGTCCATTCGAACTCAAATAAACACCTCAAGTCGATATGAAGTCTACTTTTTTTCGTTTTCACGAAGTATTTGAGTCGACAATTGTTCTTCTTGAAGGTCCATTCGAACTCAAATAAACACCTCGAGTCGATATGAAGTCTACTTTTTCTCGTTTTGACGAAGTATTTGAGTCGACAATTGCTCTTCTTGAAGGTCCATTCGAACTCAAAGAAACCCCTCGAGTCGATATGAAGTCTACTTTTTTTCGTTTTCACGAAGTATTTAAGTCGACAATTGCTCTTCTTGAAGGTCCATTCGAACTCAAATAAACATCTCAAGTCGATATGAAGTCTACTTTTTTCGTTTTCACGAAGTATTTGAGTTGACAATTGCTCTTCTTGAAGGTCCATTCGAACTCAAATAAACACCTCGAGTCGATATGAAGTCTAGTTTTTCTCGTTTTTACGAAGTATTACAGTCGACAATTGCTCTTCTTGATGGTCCATTCGAACTCAAACAAACACCTCGAGTCGATAAGAAGTCTACTTTGTTTCGTTTTCACGAAGTATTTGAGTCGACAATTGCTGTTCTTGAAGGTCCATTCGAACTCAAATAAACACCTCGAGTCGATATGAAGTCAACTTTTTTTCGTTTTCACGAAGTTTTACAGTCGACAATTGCTCTTCTTGAAGGTCCAGTCGAACTCAAATAAACACCTCGAGTAGATATGACTTCAACTTTTTTTCGTTTTCACGAAGTATTTGAGTCGAAAATTGCTCTTCTTGAAGGTCCATTCGAACTCAAATAAACACCTCGAGTCGATATGACTTCAACTGTTTTTCGTTTTCACGAAGTATTTGAGTCGACAATTGCTCTTCTTGAAGGTCCATTCGAACTCAAACAAACACCTCGAGTCGATATGAAGTCTACTATTTTTCGTTCTCATGAAGTCTACATTTTTTCGTTTTCACGATTTATTTGAGTCGACAATTGTTCTTCTTGAAGGTCCATTCGAACTCAAATAAACACCTCGAGTCGATATGAAGTCTACTTTTTCTCGTTTTGACGAAGTATTTGAGTCGACAATTGCTCTTCTTGAAGGTCCATTCGAACTCAAAGAAACCCCTCGAGTCGATATGAAGTCTACTTTTTTTCGTTCTCATGAAGTCTAGATTTTTTCGTTTTCACGATTTATTTGAGTCGACAATTGATCTTCCTGAAGGTCCATTCGAACTCAAATAAACGACTCGAGTCTATGTGAAGTCTACTTTTTTCGTTTTCACGAAGTATTTGAGTCGACAATTGCTCTTCTTGAAGGTCCATTCGAACTCAAATAAACACCTCGAGTCTATGTGAAGTCAACATTTTTCGTTTTCACGAAGTATTTGAGTCGACAATTGCTCTTCTTGAAGGTCTATTCGAACTCAAATAAACACCTCGAGTCGATATGAAGTCAACTTTTCTTCGTTCTCACGAAGTATTTGAGTCGACAATTGTTCTTTTCGAAGGTCCATTCGAACTCGAATAAACACCTCGAGTCGATATGAAGTCTACTTTTTTTCGTTTTCACGAAGTATTTGAGTCGACAATTGTCTTTCTTGAAGGTCCATTCGAACTCGAATAAGCACCTCGAGTCTATGTGAAGTCGACCTTTTTTCGTTTTCACGAAGTATTTGAGTCGACAATTGCTCTTCTTGATGGTCCATTCGAACTCAAATAAACACCTCGAGTCGATATGATGTCTACTTTTTTTCGTTTTCATGAAGTCTACATTTTTTCGTTTTCACGATTTATCTTAGTCGACAATTGCTCTTCTTGAAGGTCCATTCAAACTCAAATAAACACCTCGAGTCGATATGAAGTCTAGTTTTTCTCGTTTTCACGAAGTATTTGAGGCGACAATTGCTGTTCTTGAAGGTCCATTCGAACTCAAACTAACACCTCGAGTCGATATGAAGTCAACTTTTTTTCGTTTTCACGAAGTATTTGAGTCGACAATTGCTCTTCTTGATGGTCCATTCGAACTCCAATAAACACCTCGAGTCTATGTGAAGTCAACATTTTTTCGTTTTCACGAAGTATTTGAGTCGACAATTGCTCTTCTTGAAGGTCTATTAGAACTCAAATAAACACCTCGAGTCGATATGAAGTCTACTTTTTTTCGTTTTCACGAAGTATTTGAGTCGACAATTGTTCTTCTTGAAGGTCCATTCGAACTCGAATAAGCACCTCGAGTCTATGTGAAGTCGACTTTTTTTCGTTTTCACGAAGTATTTGAGTCGACAATTGCTCTTCTTGAAGGTCCATTCGAACTCAAATAAACACCTCGAGTCGATATGACTTCAACTGTTTTTCGTTTTCACGAAGTATTTGAGTCGACAATTGCTCTTCTTGAAGGTCCATTCGAACTCAAACAAACACCTCGAGTCGATATGAAGTCTACTATTTTGGTTTATTATCTTCGATAATGAACCATTGGAATCGCCCAAAGAAAAAAAAATTTTAACCCCCCCTCAAAATTTGTTGGTTT
This sequence comes from Stenodema calcarata, assembly GCA_963920205.1. Lineage (NCBI taxonomy): Eukaryota > Metazoa > Arthropoda > Insecta > Hemiptera > Miridae > Stenodema > Stenodema calcarata. The sequence goes on along the minus strand of OY986059.1, from coordinate 26,314,729 downwards.
ACGTTTCAAGATACGTAGATTCAGAAAATCGAATAAAAAAAAATCCGTCCGTCCGCCGTACGCCGTACGCCGTCCGCGCCACTTTGCCCAGTTAGCGTTGAGTTAAAATTACGAAATTTTTTTTATGGGTTTCGACCAACCCCACAATGGTCCTCGAAACTTTTCATAACCCTAGGTCAAGGGGAAGGGGTTCAAAACGAATTTTGAAATTTTGAAAATATCATATCTCGAAAAATTCATGTAGAACGGTATGTTTTTTATTTCATATTTAGGTAGAGTTTGTTCCGTAGAATTTTTTAAGACCATCCGCAGCTTTGTACGACCAGCCGTTCGTTCACAATGACGGCTCAAAGATTGTGCCTCACAACACGATCTTGACTAAAACTGTTGAAATACAGGTCCATTTTCATACTAACAACTTGTTAGTAACAAGCTCTTTGGAACATCATATGGCTTAAGTGATGTCGAGTTTGTTGTTCTGAGGTGCGTTTCGTGCTACGGAAATGAAGGTAATTTCGAATGTTTGTTGGTAGGTACTTCTTTTATAGAAAAATTATTACCGACGTAGTATTAAAAACCCCAGAATTATTAATACCTAACAATAAATTATAATCATTTTCACTAGGTAAAATTGATAAAATTGACTTGATAAAATTGTTAATAATTAGTGATAATTGATAATAATAATTAATCTAACATTTAGGATCTAGACATTTAGACCTAGTGATCTAGACAGAAGGGTGATCTGTACAAAGATTTCGTTTTCACGAAGTATTTAAGTCGACAATTGCTCCTCTTGAAGGTCCATTAGAACTCAAATAAACACCTCAAGTCGATATGAAGTCTACTTTTTTTTCGTTTTCACGAAGTATTTGAGTCGACAATTGTTCTTCTTGAAGGTCCATTCGAACTCAAATAAACACTTCGAGTCGATATGAAGTCTACTTTTTCTCGTTTTGACGAAGTATTTGAGTCGACAATTGCTCTTCTTGAAGGTCCATTCGAACTCAAAGAAACCCCTCGAGATGATATGAAGTCTACTTTTCTTCGTTCTCATGAAGTCTAGATTTTTTCGTTTTCACGGTTTATTTGAGTCGACAATTGATCTTCCTGAAGGTCCATTCGAACTCAAATAAACGCCTCGAGTCTATGTGAAGTCTACTTTTTTTCGTTTTCACGAAGTATTTAAGTCGACAATTGCTCTTCTTGAAGGTCCATTCGAACTCAAATAAACATCTCAAGTCGATATGAAGTCTACTTTTTTCGTTTTCACGAAGTATTTGAGTTGACAATTGCTCTTCTTGAAGGTCCATTCGAACTCAAATAAACACCTCGAGTCGATATGAAGTCTAGTTTTTCTCGTTTTTACGAAGTATTACAGTCGACAATTGCTCTTCTTGATGGTCCATTCGAACTCAAACAAACACCTCGAGTCGATAAGAAGTCTACTTTGTTTCGTTTTCACGAAGTATTTGAGTCGACAATTGCTGTTCTTGAAGGTCCATTCGAACTCAAATAAACACCTCGAGTCGATATGAAGTCAACTTTTTTTCGTTTTCACGAAGTTTTACAGTCGACAATTGCTCTTCTTGAAGGTCCAGTCGAACTCAAATAAACACCTCGAGTAGATATGACTTCAACTTTTTTTCGTTTTCACGAAGTATTTGAGTCGACAATTGCTCTTCTTGAAGGTCCATTCGAACTCAAATAAACACCTCGAGTCGATATGACTTCAACTGTTTTTCGTTTTCACGAAGTATTTGAGTCGACAATTGCTCTTCTTGAAGGTCCATTCAAACTCAAACAAACACCTCGAGTCGATATGAAGTCTACTATTTTTCGTTCTCATGAAGTCTACATTTTTTCGTTTTCACGATTTATTTGAGTCGACAATTGTTCTTCTTGAAGGTCCATTCGAACTCAAATAAACACCTAGAGTCGATATGAAGTCTACTTTTTCTCGTTTTGACGAAGTATTTGAGTCGACAATTGCTCTTCTTGAAGGTCCATTCGAACTCAAAGAAACCCCTCGAGTCGATATGAAGTCTACTTTTTTTCGTTCTCATGAAGTCTAGATTTTTTCGTTTTCACGATTTATTTGAGTCGACAATTGATCTTCCTGAAGGTCCATTCGAACTCAAATAAACGACTCGAGTCTATGTGAAGTCTACTTTTTTTCGTTTTCACGAATTATTTGAGTCGACAATTGTTCTTCTTGATGGTCCATTCGAACTCTAATAAACACCTCGAGTCGATATGAAGTCTACATTTTTTCGTTTTCACGAAGTATTTAAGTCGACAATTGCTCTTCTTGAAGGTCCATTCGAACTCAAATAAACATCTCAAGTCGATATGAAGTCTACTTTTTTCGTTTTCACGAAGTATTTGAGTTGACAATTGCTCTTCTTGAAGGTCCATTCGAACTCAAATAAACACCTCGAGTCGATATGAAGTCTAGTTTTTCTCGTTTTTACGAAGTATTACAGTCGACAATTGCTCTTCTTGATGGTCCATTCGAACTCAAACAAACACTTCGAGTCGATAAGAAGTCTACTTTGTTTCGTTTTCACGAAGTATTTGAGTCGACAATTGCTGTTCTTGAAGGTCCATTCGAACTCAAATAAACACCTCGAGTCGATATGAAGTCAACTTTTTTTCGTTTTCACGAAGTTTTACAGTCGACAATTGCTCTTCTTGAAGGTCCAGTCGAACTCAAATAAACACCTCGAGTAGATATGACTTCAACTTTTTTTCGTTTTCACGAAGTATTTGAGTCGACAATTGCTCTTCTTGAAGGTCCATTCGAACTCAAACAAACACCTCGAGTCGATATGAAGTCTACTATTTTTCGTTCTCATGAAGTCTACATTTTTTCGTTTTCACGATTTATTTGAGTCGACAATTGTTCTTCTTGAAGGTCCATTCGAACTCAAATAAACACCTCGAGTCGATATGAAGTCTACATTTTTTCGTTTTCACGAAGTATTTAAGTCGACAATTGCTCTTCTTGAAGGTCCATTAGAACTCAAATAAACACCTCAAGTCGATATGAAGTCTAATTTTTCTCGTATTGACGAAGTATTTGAGTCGACAATTGCTCTTCTTGAAGGTCCATTCGAACTAAAAGAAACCCCTCGAGATGATATGAAGTTTACTTTTCTTCGTTCTCATGAAGTCTACATTTTTTCGTTTTCACGATTTATTTGAGTCGACAATTGCTCTTCTTGAAGGTCCAGTCGAACTCAAATAAACACCTCAAGTCGATATGAAGTCTACTTTTTTTCGTTTTCACGAAGTATTTGAGTCGACAATTGTTCTTCTTGAAGGTCCATTCGAACTCGAATAAACACCTCGAGTCGATATGAAGTCAACTTTTTTTCGTTTTCACGAAGTATTTGAGTCGACAATTGCTCTTCTTGATGGTCCATTCGAACTCAAATAAACACCTCGAGTCTATGTGAAGTCAACATTTTTTCGTTTTCACGAAGTATTTGAGTCGACAATTGCTCTTCTTGAAGGTCTATTCGAACTCAAATAAACACCTCGAGTCGATATGAAGTCAACTTTTCTTCGTTTTCACGAAGTATTTGAGTCGACAATTGTTCTTTTCGAAGGTCCATTCGAACTCGAATAAACACCTCGAGTCGATATGAAGTCAACATTTTTCGTTTTCACGAAGTATTTGAGTCGACAATTGCTCTTCTTGAAGGTCTATTCGAACTCAAATAAACACCTCGAGTCGATATGAAGTCAACTTTTCTTCGTTCTCACGAAGTATTTGAGTCGACAATTGTTCTTTTCGAAGGTCCATTCGAACTCGAATAAACACCTCGAGTCGATATGAAGTCTACTTTTTTTCGTTTTCACGAAGTATTTGAGTCGACAATTGTCTTTCTTGAAGGTCCATTCGAACTCGAATAAGCACCTCGAGTCTATGTGAAGTCGACCTTTTTTCGTTTTCACGAAGTATTTGAGTCGACAATTGCTCTTCTTGATGGTCCATTCGAACTCAAATAAACACCTCGAGTCGATATGATGTCTACTTTTTTTCGTTTTCACGAAGTATTTGAGTCGACAATTGTTCTTCTTGAAGGTCCATTCGAACTCAAATAAACACCTCAAGTCGATATGATGTCTACTTTTTTTCGTTTTCACGAAGTATTTGAGTCGACAATTGCTCTTCTTGAAGGTCCATTCGAACTCAAATAAACACCTCGAGTCTATGTGAAGTCAACATTTTTCGTTTTCACGAAGTATTTGAGTCGACAATTGCTCTTCTTGAAGGTCTATTCGAACTCAAATAAACACCTCGAGTCGATATGAAGTCAACTTTTCTTCGTTCTCACGAAGTATTTGAGTCGACAATTGTTCTTTTCGAAGGTCCATTCGAACTCGAATAAACACCTCGAGTCGATATGAAGTCTACTTTTTTTCGATTTCACGATGTATTTGAGTCGACAATTGTTCTTCTTGAAGGTCCATTCGAACTCAAATAAACACCTCGAGTCGATATGAAGTCTACATTTTTTCGTTTTCACGAAGTATTTGAGTCGACAATTGTCTTTCTTGAAGGTCCATTCGAACTCGAATAAGCACCTCGAGTCTATGTGAAGTCGACCTTTTTTCGTTTTCACGAAGTATTTGAGTCGACAATTGCTCTTCTTGATGGTCCATTCGAACTCAAATAAACACCTTGAGTCGATATGATGTCTACTTTTTTTCGTTTTCATGAAGTCTACATTTTTTCGTTTTCACGATTTATCTTAGTCGACAATTGCTCTTCTTGAAGGTCCATTCAAACTCAAATAAACACCTCGAGTCGATATGAAGTCTAGTTTTTCTCGTTTTCACGAAGTATTTGAGTCGACAATTGCTGTTCTTGAAGGTCCATTCGAACTCAAACTAACACCTCGAGTCGATATGAAGTCAACTTTTTTTCGTTTTCACGAAGTATTTGAGTCGACAATTGCTCTTCTTGAAGGTCCATTCGAACTCAAATAAACACCTCGAGTCGATATGACTTCAACTTTTTTTCGTTTTCACGAAGTATTTGAGTCGACAATTGCTCTTCTTGAAGGTCCATTCGAACTCAAACAAACACCTCGAGTCGATATGAAGTCTACTACTTTTTGTTCTCATGAAGTCTACATTTTTTCGTTTTCACGATTTATTTGAGTCGACAATTGTTCTTCTTGAAGGTCCATTCGAACTCAAATAAACACCTCGAGTCGATATGAAGTCTACTTTTTCTCGTTTTGACGAAGTATTTGAGTCGACAATTGCTCTTCTTGAAGGTCCATTCGAACTCAAAGAAACCCCTCGAGATGATATGAAGTCTACTTTTCTTCGTTCTCATGAAGTCTACATTTTTTCGTTTTCACGATTTATTTGAGTCGACAATTGCTCTTCTTGAAGGTCCATTCGAACTCAAATAAACACCTCAAGTCGATATGAAGTCTACTTTTTTTCGTTTTCACGAAGTATTTGAGTCGACAATTGTTCTTCTTGAAGGTCCATTCGAACTCAAATAAACACCTCGAGTCGATATGAAGTCTACTTTTTCTCGTTTTGACGAAGTATTTGAGTCGACAACTGCTCTTCTTGAAGGTCCATTCGAACTCAAAGAAACCCCTCGAGTCGATATGAAGTCTACTTTTTTTCGTTCTCATGAAGTCTAGATTTTTTCGTTTTCACGAAGTATTTGAGTCGACAATTGTTCTTCTTGAAGGTCCATTCGAACTCGAATAAACACCTCGAGTCGATATGAAGTCAACTTTTTTTCGTTTTCACGAAGTATTTGAGTCGACAATTGCTCTTCTTGATGGTCCATTCGAACTCAAATAAACACCTCGAGTCGATATGAAGTCAACTTTTCTTCGTTTTCACGAAGTATTTGAGTCGACAATTGTTCTTTTCGAAGGTCCATTCGAACTCGAATAAACACCTCGAGTCGATATGAAGTCAACATTTTTCGTTTTCACGAAGTATTTGAGTCGACAATTGCTCTTCTTGAAGGTCTATTCGAACTCAAATAAACACCTCGAGTCGATATGAAGTCAACTTTTCTTCGTTCTCACGAAGTATTTGAGTCGACAATTGTTCTTTTCGAAGGTCCATTCGAACTCGAATAAACACCTCGAGTCGATATGAAGTCTACTTTTTTTCGTTTTCACGAAGTATTTGAGTCGACAATTGTCTTTCTTGAAGGTCCATTCGAACTCGAATAAGCACCTCGAGTCTATGTGAAGTCGACCTTTTTTCGTTTTCACGAAGTATTTGAGTCGACAATTGCTCTTCTTGATGGTCCATTCGAACTCAAATAAACACCTCGAGTCGATATGATGTCTACTTTTTTTCGTTTTCACGAAGTATTTGAGTCGACAATTGTTCTTCTTGAAGGTCCATTCGAACTCAAATAAACACCTCAAGTCGATATGATGTCTACTTTTTTTCGTTTTCACGAAGTATTTGAGTCGACAATTGCTCTTCTTGAAGGTCCATTCGAACTCAAATAAACACCTCGAGTCTATGTGAAGTCAACATTTTTCGTTTTCACGAAGTATTTGAGTCGACAATTGCTCTTCTTGAAGGTCTATTCGAACTCAAATAAACACCTCGAGTCGATATGAAGTCAACTTTTCTTCGTTCTCACGAAGTATTTGAGTCGACAATTGTTCTTTTCGAAGGTCCATTCGAACTCGAATAAACACCTCGAGTCGATATGAAGTCTACTTTTTTTCGTTTTCACGAAGTATTTGAGTCGACAATTGTCTTTCTTGAAGGTCCATTCGAACTCGAATAAGCACCTCGAGTCTATGTGAAGTCGACCTTTTTTCGTTTTCACGAAGTATTTGAGTCGACAATTGCTCTTCTTGATGGTCCATTCGAACTCAAATAAACACCTTGAGTCGATATGATGTCTACTTTTTTTCGTTTTCATGAAGTCTACATTTTTTCGTTTTCACGATTTATCTTAGTCGACAATTGCTCTTCTTGAAGGTCCATTCAAACTCAAATAAACACCTCGAGTCGATATGAAGTCTAGTTTTTCTCGTTTTCACGAAGTATTTGAGTCGACAATTGCTGTTCTTGAAGGTCCATTCAAACTCAAACAAACACCTCGAGTCGATATGAAGTCTACTATTTTTCGTTCTCATGAAGTCTACATTTTTTCGTTTTCACGATTTATTTGAGTCGACAATTGTTCTTCTTGAAGGTCCATTCGAACTCAAATAAACACCTCGAGTCGATATGAAGTCTACTTTTTCTCGTTTTGACGAAGTATTTGAGTCGACAATTGCTCTTCTTGAAGGTCCATTCGAACTCAAAGAAACCCCTCGAGATGATATGAAGTCTACTTTTCTTCGTTCTCATGAAGTCTACATTTTTTCGTTTTCACGATTTATTTGAGTCGACAATTGCTCTTCTTGAAGGTCCATTCGAACTCAAATAAACACCTCAAGTCGATATGAAGTCTACTTTTTTTCGTTTTCACGAAGTATTTGAGTCGACAATTGTTCTTCTTGAAGGTCCATTCGAACTCAAATAAACACCTCGAGTCGATATGAAGTCTACTTTTTCTCGTTTTGACGAAGTATTTGAGTCGACAATTGCTCTTCTTGAAGGTCCATTCGAACTCAAAGAAACCCCTCGAGTCGATATGAAGTCTACTTTTTTTCGTTCTCATGAAGTCTAGATTTTTTCGTTTTCACGATTTATTTGAGTCGACAATTGATCTTCCTGAAGGTCCATTCGAACTCAAATAAACGCCTCGAGTCTATGTGAAGTCTACTTTTTTTCGTTTTCACGAATTATTTGAGTCGACAATTGTTCTTCTTGAAGGTCCATTCGAACTCTAATAAACACCTCGAGTCGATATGAAGTCTACATTTTTTCGTTTTCACGAAGTATTTAAGTCGACAATTGCTCTTCTTGAAGGTCCATTCGAACTCAAATAAACACCTCGAGTCGATATGAAGTCAACTTTTTTTCGTTTTCACGGAGTATTTGAGTCGACAATTGCTCTTCTTGAAGGTCCATTCGAACTCAAATAAACACCTCGAGTCGATATGAAGTCTAGTTTTTCTCGTTTTTACGAAGTATTACAGTCGACAATTGCTCTTCTTGATGGTCCATTCGAACTCAAACAAACACCTCGAGTCGATAAGAAGTCTACTTTGTTTCGTTTTCACGAAGTATTTGAGTCGACAATTGCTGTTCTTGAAGGTCCATTCGAACTCAAATAAACACCTCGAGTCGATATGAAGTCAACTTTTTTTCGTTTTCACGAAGTTTTACAGTCGACAATTGCTCTTCTTGAAGGTCCAGTCGAACTCAAATAAACACCTCGAGTAGATATGACTTCAACTTTTTTTCGTTTTCACGAAGTATTTGAGTCGACAATTGCTCTTCTTGAAGGTCCATTCGAACTCAAACAAACACCTCGAGTCGATATGAACTCTACTATTTTTCGTTCTCATGAAGTCTACATTTTTTCGTTTTCACGATTTATTTGAGTCGACAATTGTTCTTCTTGAAGGTCCATTCGAACTCAAATAAACACCTCGAGTCGATATGAAGTCTACATTTTTTCGTTTTCACGAAGTATTTAAGTCGACAATTGCTCTTCTTGAAGGTCCATTAGAACTCAAATAAACACCTCAAGTCGATATGAAGTCTACTTTTTTTCGTTTTCACGAAGTATTTGAGTCGACAATTGTTCTTCTTGAAGGTCCATTCTAACTCAAATAAACACTTCGAGTCGATATGAAGTCTACTTTTTCTCGTTTTGACGAAGTATTTGAGTCGACAATTGCTCTTCTTGAAGGTCCATTCGAACTCAAAGAAACCCCTCGACATGATATGAAGTCTACTTTTCTTCGTTCTCATGAAGTCTACATTTTTTCGTTTTCACGATTTATTTGAGTCGACAATTGCTCTTCTTGAAGGTCCAGTCGAACTCAAATAAACACCTCAAGTCGATATGAAGTCTACGTTTTTTCGTTTTCACGAAGTATTTGAGTCGACAATTGTTCTTCTTGAAGGTCCATTCGAACTCGAATAAACACCTCGAGTCGATATGAAGTCAACTTTTTTTCGTTTTCACGAAGTATTTGAGTCGACAATTGCTCTTCTTGAAGGTCCATTCGAACTCAAATAAACACCTCGAGTCTATGTGAAGTCAACATTTTTTCGTTTTCACGAAGTATTTGAGTCGACAATTGCTCTTCTTGAAGGTCTATTCGAACTCAAATAAACACCTCGAGTCGATATGAAGTCAACTTTTCTTCGTTTTCACGAAGTATTTGAGTCGACAATTGTTCTTTTCGAAGGTCCATTCGAACTCGAATAAACACCTCGAGTCGATATGAAGTCAACATTTTTCGTTTTCACGAAGTATTTGAGTCGACAATTGCTCTTCTTGAAGGTCTATTCGAACTCAAATAAACACCTCGAGTCGATATGAAGTCAACTTTTCTTCGTTCTCACGAAGTATTTGAGTCGACAATTGTTCTTTTCGAAGGTCCATTCGAACTCGAATAAACACCTCGAGTCGATATGAAGTCTACTTTTTTTCGTTTTCACGAAGTATTTGAGTCGACAATTGTCTTTCTTGAAGGTCCATTCGAACTCGAATAAGCACCTCGAGTCTATGTGAAGTCGACCTTTTTTCGTTTTCACGAAGTATTTGAGTCGACAATTGCTCTTCTTGATGGTCCATTCGAACTCAAATAAACACCTCGAGTCGATATGATGTCTACTTTTTTTCGTTTTCACGAAGTATTTGAGTCGACAATTGTTCTTCTTGAAGGTCCATTCGAACTCAAATAAACACCTCAAGTCGATATGATGTCTACTTTTTTTCGTTTTCACGAAGTATTTGAGTCGACAATTGCTCTTCTTGAAGGTCCATTCGAACTCAAAGAAACCCCTCGAGTCGATATGAAGTCTACTTTTTTTCGTTCTCATGAAGTCTAGATTTTTTCGTTTTCACGATTTATTTGAGTCGACAATTGATCTTCCTGAAGGTCCATTCGAACTCAAATAAACACCTCGAGTCGATATGAAGTCTAGTTTTTCTCGTTTTTACGAAGTATTACAGTCGACAATTGCTCTTCTTGATGGTCCATTCGAACTCAAACAAACACCTCGAGTCGATAAGAAGTCTACTTTGTTTCGTTTTCACGAAGTATTTGAGTCGACAATTGCTGTTCTTGAAGGTCCATTCGAACTCAAATAAACACCTCGAGTCGATATGAAGTCAACTTTTTTTCGTTTTCACGAAGTTTTACAGTCGACAATTGCTCTTCTTGAAGGTCCAGTCGAACTCAAATAAACACCTCGAGTAGATATGACTTCAACTTTTTCTCGTTTTCACGAAGTATTTGAGTCGACAATTGCTCTTCTTGAAGGTCCATTCGAACTCAAATAAACACCTCGAGTCGATATGACTTCAACTGTTTTTCGTTTTCACGAAATATTTGAGTCGACAATTGCTCTTCTTGAAGGTCCATTCGAACTCAAACAAACACCTCGAGTCGATATGAAGTCTACTATTTTTCGTTCTCATGAAGTCTACATTTTTTCGTTTTCACGATTTATTTGAGTCGACAATTGTTCTTCTTGAAGGTCCATTCGAACTCAAATAAACACCTCGAGTCGATATGAAGTCTACATTTTTTCGTTTTCACGAAGTATTTAAGTCGACAATTGCTCTTCTTGAAGGTCCATTAGAACTCAAATAAACACCTCAAGTCGATATGAAGTCTACTTTTTTTCGTTTTCACGAAGTATTTGAGTCGACAATTGTTCTTCTTGAAGGTCCATTCTAACTCAAATAAACACTTCGAGTCGATATGAAGTCTACTTTTTCTCGTTTTGACGAAGTATTTGAGTCGACAATTGCTCTTCTTGATGGTCCATTCGAACTCAAAGAAACCCCTCGACATGATATGAAGTCTACTTTTCTTCGTTCTCATGAAGTCTACATTTTTTCGTTTTCACGATTTATTTGAGTCGACAATTGCTCTTCTTGAAGGTCCAGTCGAACTCAAATAAACACCTCAAGTCGATATGAAGTCTACGTTTTTTCGTTTTCACGAAGTATTTGAGTCGAATATTGTTCTTCTTGAAGGTCCATTCGAACTCGAATAAACACCTCGAGTCGATATGAAGTCAACTTTTTTTCGTTTTCACGAAGTATTTGAGTCGACAATTGCTCTTCTTGATGGTCCATTCGAACTCAAATAAACACCTCGAGTCTATGTGAAGTCAACATTTTTTCGTTTTCACGAAGTATTTGAGTCGACAATTGCTCTTCTTGAAGGTCTATTCGAACTCAAATAAACACCTCGAGTCGATATGAAGTCAACTTTTCTTCGTTTTCACGAAGTATTTGAGTCGACAATTGTTCTTTTCGAAGGTCCATTCGAACTCGAATAAACACCTCGAGTCGATATGAAGTCAACATTTTTCGTTTTCACGAAGTATTTGAGTCGACAATTGCTCTTCTTGAAGGTCTATTCGAACTCAAATAAACACCTCGAGTCGATATGAAGTCAACTTTTCTTCGTTCTCACGAAGTATTTGAGTCGACAATTGTTCTTTTCGAAGGTCCATTCGAACTCGAATAAACACCTCGAGTCGATATGAAGTCTACTTTTTTTCGTTTTCACGAAGTATTTGAGTCGACAATTGTCTTTCTTGAAGGTCCATTCGAACTCGAATAAGCACCTCGAGTCTATGTGAAGTCGACCTTTTTTCGTTTTCACGAAGTATTTGAGTCGACAATTGCTCTTCTTGATGGTCCATTCGAACTCAAATAAACACCTCGAGTCGATATGATGTCTACTTTTTTTCGTTTTCACGAAGTATTTGAGTCGACAATTGTTCTTCTTGAAGGTCCATTCGAACTCAAATAAACACCTCAAGTCGATATGATGTCTACTTTTTTTCGTTTTCACGAAGTATTTGAGTCGACAATTGCTCTTCTTGAAGGTCCATTCGAACTCAAATAAACACCTCGAGTCTATGTGAAGTCAACATTTTTCGTTTTCACGAAGTATTTGAGTCGACAATTGCTCTTCTTGAAGGTCTATTCGAACTCAAATGAACACCTCGAGTCGATATGAAGTCAACTTTTCTTCGTTCTCACGAAGTATTTGAGTCGACAATTGTTCTTTTCGAAGGTCCATTCGAACTCGAATAAACACCTCGAGTCGATATGAAGTCTACTTTTTTTCGTTTTCACGAAGTATTTGAGTCGACAATTGTCTTTCTTGAAGGTCCATTCGAACTCGAATAAGCACCTCGAGTCTATGTGAAGTCGACCTTTTTTCGTTTTCACGAAGTATTTGAGTCGACAATTGCTCTTCTTGATGGTCCATTCGAACTCAAATAAACACCTCGAGTCGATATGATGTCTACTTTTTTTCGTTTTCATGAAGTCTACATTTTTTCGTTTTCACGATTTATCTTAGTCGACAATTGCTCTTCTTGAAGGTCCATTCAAACTCAAATAAACACCTCGAGTCGATATGAAGTCTAGTTATTCTCGTTTTCACGAAGTATTTGAGTCGACAATTGCTGTTCTTGAAGGTCCATTCGAACTCAAACTAACACCTCGAGTCGATATGAAGTCAACTTTTTTTCGTTTTCACGAAGTATTTGAGTCGACAATTGCTCTTCTTGATGGTCCATTCGAACTCCAATAAACACCTCGAGTCTATGTGAAGTCAACATTTTTTCGTTTTCACGAAGTATTTGAGTCGACAATTGCTCTTCTTGAAGGTCTATTAGAACTCAAATAAACACCTCGAGTCGATATGAAGTCTACTTTTTTTCGTTTTCACGAAGTATTTGAGTCGACAATTGTTCTTCTTGAAGGTCCATTCGAACTCGAATAAGCACCTCGAGTCTATGTGAAGTCGACTTTTTTTCGTTTTCACGAAGTATTTGAGTCGACAATTGCTCTTCTTGAAGGTCCATTCGAACTCAAATAAACACCTCGAGTCGATATGACTTCAACTGTTTTTCGTTTTCACGAAGTATTTGAGTCGACAATTGCTCTTCTTGAAGGTCTATTCGAACTCAAATAAACACCTCGAGTCGATATGAAGTCAACTTTTCTTCGTTTTCACGAAGTATTTGAGTCGACAATTGTTCTTTTCGAAGGTCCATTCGAACTCGAATAAACACCTCGAGTCGATATGAAGTCAACATTTTTCGTTTTCACGAAGTATTTGAGTCGACAATTGCTCTTCTTGAAGGTCTATTCGAACTCAAATAAACACCTCGAGTCGATATGAAGTCAACTTTTCTTCGTTCTCACGAAGTATTTGAGTCGACAATTGTTCTTTTCGAAGGTCCATTCGAACTCGAATAAACACCTCGAGTCGATATGAAGTCTACTTTTTTTCGTTTTCACGAAGTATTTGAGTCGACAATTGTCTTTCTTGAAGGTCCATTCGAACTCGAATAAGCACCTCGAGTCTATGTGAAGTCGACCTTTTTTCGTTTTCACGAAGTATTTGAGTCGACAATTGCTCTTCTTGATGGTCCATTCGAACTCAAATAAACACCTCGAGTCGATATGATGTCTACTTTTTTTCGTTTTCACGAAGTATTTGAGTCGACAATTGTTCTTCTTGAAGGTCCATTCGAACTCAAATAAACACCTCAAGTCGATATGATGTCTAGTTTTTCTCGTTTTTACGAAGTATTACAGTCGACAATTGCTCTTCTTGATGGTCCATTCGAACTCAAACAAACACCTCGAGTCGATAAGAAGTCTACTTTGTTTCGTTTTCACGAAGTATTTGAGTCGACAATTGCTGTTCTTGAAGGTCCATTCGAACTCAAATAAACACCTCGAGTCTATGTGAAGTCAACATTTTTTCGTTTTCACGAAGTATTTGAGTCGACAATTGCTCTTCTTGAAGGTCTATTCGAACTCAAATAAACACCTCGAGTCGATATGAAGTCAACTTTTCTTCGTTTTCACGAAGTATTTGAGTCGACAATTGTTCTTTTCGAAGGTCCATTCGAACTCGAATAAACACCTCGAGTCGATATGAAGTCAACATTTTTCGTTTTCACGAAGTATTTGAGTCGACAATTGCTCTTCTTGAAGGTCTATTCGAACTCAAATAAACACCTCGAGTCGATATGAAGTCAACTTTTCTTCGTTCTCACGAAGTATTTGAGTCGACAATTGTTCTTTTCGAAGGTCCATTCGAACTCGAATAAACACCTCGAGTCGATATGAAGTCTACTTTTTTTCGTTTTCACGAAGTATTTGAGTCGACAATTGTCTTTCTTGAAGGTCCATTCGAACTCGAATAAGCACCTCGAGTCTATGTGAAGTCGACCTTTTTTCGTTTTCACGAAGTATTTGAGTCGACAATTGCTCTTCTTGATGGTCCATTCGAACTCAAATAAACACCTCGAGTCGATATGATGTCTACTTTTTTTCGTTTTCACGAAGTATTTGAGTCGACAATTGTTCTTCTTGAAGGTCCATTCGAACTCAAATAAACACCTCAAGTCGATATGATGTCTACTTTTTTTCGTTTTCACGAAGTATTTGAGTCGACAATTGCTCTTCTTGAAGGTCCATTCGAACTCAAATAAACACCTCGAGTCTATGTGAAGTCAACATTTTTCGTTTTCACGAAGTATTTGAGTCGACAATTGCTCTTCTTGAAGGTCTATTCGAACTCAAATGAACACCTCGAGTCGATATGAAGTCAACTTTTCTTCGTTCTCAAGAAGTATTTGAGTCGACAATTGTTCTTTTCGAAGGTCCATTCGAACTCGAATAAACACCTCGAGTCGATATGAAGTCTACTTTTTTTCGTTTTCACGAAGTATTTGAGTCGACAATTGTCTTTCTTGAAGGTCCATTCGAACTCGAATAAGCACCTCGAGTCTATGTGAAGTCGACCTTTTTTCGTTTTCACGAAGTATTTGAGTCGACAATTGCTCTTCTTGATGGTCCATTCGAACTCAAATAAACACCTCGAGTCGATATGATGTCTACTTTTTTTCGTTTTCATGAAGTCTACATTTTTTCGTTTTCACGATTTATCTTAGTCGACAATTGCTCTTCTTGAAGGTCCATTCAAACTCAAATAAACACCTCGAGTCGATATGAAGTCTAGTTTTTCTCGTTTTCACGAAGTATTTGAGTCGACAATTGCTGTTCTTGAAGGTCCATTCGAACTCAAACTAACACCTCGAGTCGATATGAAGTCAACTTTTTTTCGTTTTCACGAAGTATTTGAGTCGACAATTGCTCTTCTTGATGGTCCATTCGAACTCCAATAAACACCTCGAGTCTATGTGAAGTCAACATTTTTTCGTTTTCACGAAGTATTTGAGTCGACAATTGCTCTTCTTGAAGGTCTATTAGAACTCAAATAAACACCTCGAGTCGATATGAAGTCTACTTTTTTTCGTTTTCACGAAGTATTTGAGTCGACAATTGTTCTTCTTGAAGGTCCATTCGAACTCGAATAAGCACCTCGAGTCTATGTGAAGTCGACTTTTTTTCGTTTTCACGAAGTATTTGAGTCGACAATTGCTCTTCTTGAAGGTCCATTCGAACTCGAATAAACACCTCGAGTCGATATGACTTCAACTGTTTTTCGTTTTCACGAAGTATTTGAGTCGACAATTGCTCTTCTTGAAGGTCTATTCGAACTCAAATAAACACCTCGAGTCGATATGAAGTCAACTTTTCTTCGTTTTCACGAAGTATTTGAGTCGACAATTGTTCTTTTCGAAGGTCCATTCGAACTCGAATAAACACCTCGAGTCGATATGAAGTCAACATTTTTCGTTTTCACGAAGTATTTGAGTCGACAATTGCTCTTCTTGAAGGTCTATTCGAACTCAAATAAACACCTCGAGTCGATATGAAGTCAACTTTTCTTCGTTCTCACGAAGTATTTGAGTCGACAATTGTTCTTTTCGAAGGTCCATTCGAACTCGAATAAACACCTCGAGTCGATATGAAGTCTACTTTTTTTCGTTTTCACGAAGTATTTGAGTCGACAATTGTCTTTCTTGAAGGTCCATTCGAACTCGAATAAGCACCTCGAGTCTATGTGAAGTCGACCTTTTTTCGTTTTCACGAAGTATTTGAGTCGACAATTGTTCTTCTTGAAGGTCCATTCGAACTCAAATAAACACCTCAAGTCGATATGATGTCTAGTTTTTCTCGTTTTTACGAAGTATTACAGTCGACAATTGCTCTTCTTGATGGTCCATTCGAACTCAAACAAACACCTCGAGTCGATAAGAAGTCTACTTTGTTTCGTTTTCACGAAGTATTTGAGTCGACAATTGCTGTTCTTGAAGGTCCATTCGAACTCAAATAAACACCTCGAGTCGATATGAAGTCAACTTTTTTTCGTTTTCACGAAGTTTTACAGTCGACAATTGCTCTTCTTGAAGGTCCAGTCGAACTCAAATAAACACCTCGAGTAGATATGACTTCAACTTTTTTTCGTTTTCACGAAGTATTTGAGTCGACAATTGCTCTTCTTGAAGGTCCATTCGAACTCAAATAAACACCTCGAGTCGATATGACTTCAACTGTTTTTCGTTTTCACGAAGTATTTGAGTCGACAATTGCTCTTCTTGAAGGTCCATTCGAACTCAAACAAACACCTCGAGTCGATATGAAGTCTACTATTTTTCGTTCTCATGAAGTCTACATTTTTTCGTTTTCACGATTTATTTGAGTCGACAATTGTTCTTCTTGAAGGTCCATTCGAACTCAAATAAACACCTCGAGTCGATATGAAGTCTACATTTTTTCGTTTTCACGAAGTATTTAAGTCGACAATTGCTCTTCTTGAAGGTCCATTAGAACTCAAATAAACACCTCAAGTCGATATGAAGTCTACTTTTTTTCGTTTTCACGAAGTATTTGAGTCGACAATTGTTCTTCTTGAAGGTCCATTCTAACTCAAATAAACACTTCGAGTCGATATGAAGTCTACTTTTTCTCGTTTTGACGAAGTATTTGAGTCGACAATTGCTCTTCTTGAAGGTCCATTCGAACTCAAAGAAACCCCTCGACATGATATGAAGTCTACTTTTCTTCGTTCTCATGAAGTCTACATTTTTTCGTTTTCACGATTTATTTGAGTCGACAATTGCTCTTCTTGAAGGTCCAGTCGAACTCAAATAAACACCTCAAGTCGATATGAAGTCTACGTTTTTTCGTTTTCACGAAGTATTTGAGTCGACAATTGTTCTTCTTGAAGGTCCATTCGAACTCGAATAAACACCTCGAGTCGATATGAAGTCAACTTTTTTTCGTTTTCACGAAGTATTTGAGTCGACAATTGCTCTTCTTGATGGTCCATTCGAACTCAAATAAACACCTCGAGTCTATGTGAAGTCAACATTTTTTCGTTTTCACGAAGTATTTGAGTCGACAATTGCTCTTCTTGAAGGTCTATTCGAACTCAAATAAACACCTCGAGTCGATATGAAGTCAACTTTTCTTCGTTTTCACGAAGTATTTGAGTCGACAATTGTTCTTTTCGAAGGTCCATTCGAACTCGAATAAACACCTCGAGTCGATATGAAGTCAACATTTTTCGTTTTCACGAAGTATTTGAGTCGACAATTGCTCTTCTTGAAGGTCTATTCGAACTCAAATAAACACCTCGAGTCGATATGAAGTCAACTTTTCTTCGTTCTCACGAAGTATTTGAGTCGACAATTGTTCTTTTCGAAGGTCCATTCGAACTCGTATAAACACCTCGAGTCGATATGAAGTCTACTTTTTTTCGTTTTCACGAAGTATTTGAGTCGACAATTGTCTTTCTTGAAGGTCCATTCGAACTCGAATAAGCACCTCGAGTCTATGTGAAGTCGACCTTTTTTCGTTTTCACGAAGTATTTGAGTCGACAATTGCTCTTCTTGATGGTCCATTCGAACTCAAATAAACACCTCGAGTCGATATGATGTCTACTTTTTTTCGTTTTCACGAAGTATTTGAGTCGACAATTGTTCTTCTTGAAGGTCCATTCGAACTCAAATAAACACCTCAAGTCGATATGATGTCTACTTTTTTTCGTTTTCACGAAGTATTTGAGTCGACAATTGCTCTTCTTGAAGGTCCATTCGAACTCAAATAAACACCTCGAGTCTATGTGAAGTCAACATTTTTCGTTTTCACGAAGTATTTGAGTCGACAATTGCTCTTCTTGAAGGTCTATTCGAACTCAAATGAACACCTCGAGTCGATATGAAGTCAACTTTTCTTCGTTCTCACGAAGTATTTGAGTCGACAATTGTTCTTTTCGAAGGTCCATTCGAACTCGAATAAACACCACGAGTCGATATGAAGTCTACTTTTTTTCGTTTTCACGAAGTATTTGAGTCGACAATTGTCTTTCTTGAAGGTCCATTCGAACTCGAATAAGCACCTCGAGTCTATGTGAAGTCGACCTTTTTTCGTTTTCACGAAGTATTTGAGTCGACAATTGCTCTTCTTGATGGTCCATTCGAACTCAAATAAACACCTCGAGTCGATATGATGTCTACTTTTTTTCGTTTTCATGAAGTCTACATTTTTTCGTTTTCACGATTTATCTCAGTCGACAATTGCTCTTCTTGAAGGTCCATTCAAACTCAAATAAACACCTCGAGTCGATATGAAGTCGAGTTTTTCTCGTTTTCACGAAGTATTTGAGTCGACAATTGCTGTTCTTGAAGGTCCATTCGAACTCAAACTAACACCTCGAGTCGATATGAAGTCAACTTTTTTTCGTTTTCACGAAGTATTTGAGTCGACAATTGCTCTTCTTGATGGTCCATTCGAACTCCAATAAACACCTCGAGTCTATGTGAAGTCAACATTTTTTCGTTTTCACGAAGTATTTGAGTCGACAATTGCTCTTCTTGAAGGTCTATTAGAACTCAAATAAACACCTCGAGTCGATATGAAGTCTACTTTTTTTTCGTTTTCACGAAGTATTTGAGTCGACAATTGTTCTTCTTGAAGGTCCATTCGAACTCGAATAAGCACCTCGAGTCTATGTGAAGTCGACTTTTTTTCGTTTTCACGAAGTATTTGAGTCGACAATTGCTCTTCTTGAAGGTCCATTCGAACTCAAATAAACACCTCGAGTCGATATGACTTCAACTGTTTTTCGTTTTCACGAAGTATTTGAGTCGACAATTGCTCTTCTTGAAGGTCCATTCGAACTCAAACAAACACCTCGAGTCGATATGAAGTCTACTATTTTTCGTTCTCATGAAGTCTACATTTTTTCGTTTTCACGATTTATTTGAGTCGACAATTGCTCTTCTTGATGGTCCATTCGAACTCAAATAAACACCTCGAGTCTACGTGAAGTCAACCTTTTTTCGTTTTCACGAAGTATTTGGGTCGACAATTGTTCTTCTTGAAGGTCCATTCTAACTGAAATGAACACCTCCAGTGGATATGAAGTCTACATTTTTGGTTTATTATCTTCGATAATGAACCATTGGAATCGCCCAAAGAAAAAATTTTTTTAACCCCCCCTCAAAATTGGTTGGTTTACGTTTCAAGATACGTAGATTTAGAAAATCGAATAAAAAAAATCCGTCCGTCCGCCGTACGCCGTCCGCCGTCCGCGCCACTTTGCCCAGTTAGCGTTGAGTTAAAATTACGAAATTTTTTTTATGGGTCCTTTTACCAACCCTACAATGGTCCTCGAAACTTTTCATAACCCTAGGTCAAGGGGAAGGGGTTCAAAACGAATTTTGAAAATTTGAAAATCTCATATCTCGAAAAATGCATATAGAACGGTATGTTTTTTATTCCATATTTAGATAGAGTTTGTTCCGTAGAATTTTTTAAGACCATCCGCAGCTTTCTACGACCAGCCGTTCGTTCACAATGACGGCTCAAAGATTGTGCCTCACAACACGATCGTGAATCAAACTGTTGAAATACAGGTCCATTTTCATACTAACAAGCTCTTTGAAACATCATATGGCTTTAGTGATGTCGAGTTTGTTGTTCTGAGGTGCGTTTCGTGCTACGGAAATGAAGGTAATTTCGAATGTTTGTTGGTAGGTACTTCTTTTATAGAAAAATTATTACCGACGTAGTATTAAAAACCCCAGAATTATTTCGTATTAATTAATCATAATTAATAATAATTATTATTAATAATAAATACAAATTATTAATACCTAACAATAAATTGTAATAACTTTCACTAGGTACTTGATAAAATTGTTAATAATTAGTGATAATTGATAATAATAATTAATCTAACATTTAGGATCTAGACATTTAGACCTAGTGATCTAGACAGAAGGGTGATCTGTACAAAGAAGATAATGAACCGTTGTGTCAAGAATTTGCAGAGTTTTTCGTTCTCATGAAGTCTACATTTTTTCGTTTTCACGATTTATTTGAGTCGACAATTGCTCTTCTTGATGGTCCATTCGAACTCAAATAAACACCTCGAGTCTACGTGAAGTCAACCTTTTTTCGTTTTCACGAAGTATTTGGGTCGACAATTGTTCTTCTTGAAGGTCCATTCTAACTGAAATGAACACCTCCAGTCGATATGAAGTCTACATTTTTGGTTTATTATCTTCGATAATGAACCATTGGAATCGCCCAAAGAAAAAATTTTTTTAACCCCCCCTCAAAATTGGTTGGTTTACGTTTCAAGATACGTAGATTTAGAAAATCGAATAAAAAAAATCCGTCCGTCCGCCGTACGCCGTCCGCCGTCCGCGCCACTTTGCCCAGTTAGCGTTGAGTTAAAATTACGAAATTTTTTTTATGGGTCCTTTTACCAACCCTACAATGGTCCTCGAAACTTTTCATAACCCTAGGTCAAGGGGAAGGGGTTCAAAACGAATTTTGAAAATTTGAAAATCTCATATCTCGAAAAATGCATATAGAACGGTATGTTTTTTATTCCATATTTAGATAGAGTTTGTTCCGTAGAATTTTTTAAGACCATCCGCAGCTTTCTACGACCAGCCGTTCGTTCACAATGACGGCTCAAAGATTGTGCCTCACAACACGATCGTGAATCAAACTGTTGAAATACAGGTCCATTTTCATACTAACAAGCTCTTTGAAACATCATATGGCTTTAGTGATGTCGAGTTTGTTGTTCTGAGGTGCGTTTCGTGCTACGGAAATGAAGGTAATTTCGAATGTTTGTTGGTAGGTACTTCTTTTATAGAAAAATTATTACCGACGTAGTATTAAAAACCCCAGAATTATTTCGTATTAATTAATCATAATTAATAATAATTATTATTAATAATAAATACAAATTATTAATACCTAACAATAAATTGTAATAACTTTCACTAGGTACTTGATAAAATTGTTAATAATTAGTGATAATTGATAATAATAATTAATCTAACATTTAGGATCTAGACATTTAGACCTAGTGATCTAGACAGAAGGGTGATCTGTACAAAGAAGATAATGAACCGTTGTGTCAAGAATTTGCAGAGTTTTTCGTTTTCATGAAGTCTACATTTTTTCGTTTTCACGATTTATTTGAGTCGACAATTGCTCTTCTTCAAGGTCGATTCGAACTCAAATATACACCTCCAGTCAATATGAAGTCTACTTTTTGGTTTATTATCTTCGCCCAAAGAAATTTTTTTTGGTTTATTATCTTCGATAATGAACCATCGGAATCGCCCAAAGAAAAAAAAATTTTAACCCCCCCTCAAAATTTGTGGTTTACGTTTCAAGATACGTAGATTCAGAAAATCGAATAAAAAAAAATCCGTCCGTCCGCCGTACGCCGTCCGCGGCACTTTGCCCAGTCAGCGTTGAGTTAAAAATACGAAATTTGGTTTCTGGGTTTTTAACCCCCCCCCCTCAAAATTTGTTGGTTTACGTCTCAAGATACGTAGATTCAGAAAATCGAATAAAAAAATTCTGCAAATTCTTGAAACAACGGTTTATTATCTTCCTTGTGCAGATCACCCTTCTGTCTATTATAATTTTGCACAAATTTTAAATATAGGTCAGAATTGGATGACATTTCAATATTCACTCGGTTTGTATGACATGGTATGAGTACGGTATGGTACCTATATTATAGTATGTACGAGTATGGTATAGTACAGTATGGTACGATAGGAAAGAAATTCGTATGGTATGGTATGAGTACGGTGGGAATATGGTATGGTGCCGATTTGCAACACAATACCATGTCATACAAACCGAGTGAATATTGAAATGTCATCCAATTCTGACCTATATTTAAAATTTGTGCAAAATTTAAATCAATCGGTAAACGTGGAGAGGCTCCAGCCTTGCCTGTCTGATCAAGGAGAAGAAGAAGAAGAAGAAGAAGAACAAGCTATGGCCGAAAAACCGGGTTTTTGAAGTTATGTAGCTCGGCTCCCTTTAGACCTAGCGTCTTGAAACTTTCAGGCCTTTCTAATATCCACTCAAAGGAGACCCATACTAATTTTCAAGTTAATCGGTCAAATAGAAGCCGAGATATGGATACCTCGAAAACGCGTTTCATACACTCGGTACCGTTCGTTTTCTCAACTTCTTTGCAAGGCGGGGCGGAACGCTACCGCGTTCCTAGATGACCTTAAACAAGGTTTTATTAAGCTCAAAACTCTACATAGGAATCAAGTAATTTTGGAACAATGAAATATGGTAGTGTCCGAAGTAACGTAGGTAATGAACATGTGGGAAGTCGTAATAAATTATCACAAAAGCCAAACAGAAAAGCACGTTTTTTTCGTTTCTCGCAAGAATACAAGGCTAACCCAACCTTCAGTAGTGAGGAAAACCATGTGGAGTTGCTCGCAAATATCACACTACCGAATTAGTCACAATATTCGACATGTTTGTACAAGCTGAAAACAACAGAAAACAACAGCATAATGCGGGGCCAAATTGATTTTACATCAGGAATATAAATGCGGGAGCACGAAAGAAAAAGGAATTCTCGATGCCTAAAGGTTTGATTGTAAAACAATTAGCCGATCCGGCAATTAGAGTAGATACTGCTTGAGGGCGCCGGCCGGGGTCCCCATGAGGCTGGTTGAGGTGCGGCAATGCAAGGGGTTTACTCCATTATTCCCTCGTATCGCTCGCCAGCATCTCACAAACGGCGATTTAGTTCTTATTTAATTCGCTTTCTTACGGGAAAGGTCCCATTACCAATCAATGCAGTCGCATCAATTAAGTCAATAGCTTTGGAGTTCTTCTTGAGGTTGATTTTTTTTTACTAAGTATTACATGAATGTAATATTTATATAATTGCGAATGATACACAGGTACACTCTGTGGTGTGATCATGAATGGGACCAGTGATTATTGTTTTCTGAGTTGGTGGAATTCACTAGATTCTTGGAGGTGCACTTGGTGTCCTCGTTGTGCCACCTCCTATGATGGAAAAATCTATCTAAATTTGAATAAACCCCGGAACAGCATGGTCCTAGGTTACAATCCCTTCTAGACAGCCCCATCCTCTGGGTCCCCGTCCTACTGAAGATGAATTCGGAAAATGAGAAGGAAGAAGTTCGCCCTGGTGCCAGTGCCCAGATTGACAGACATGCACCCCCATGCACCCCGACACGAAGACGAAGATGATGACACAGCATCCACTCACTGCACCAGAAATACTCAGTACAGTCAACCACGCTGCTGCTCTGTAGAGAAACCGGAGGTTGCCATTCTTTATGACGTAGAACAAACGTGGGCCAAGTTCATCCCCTGTAAAGGTGTCTTCAGTGCCTTCCAAGTCTCACAGAACCATTCAAAACTATCGGCATTTCCCATACAAATCAATTGGTCGGTAGAAGATCGTCGAAATTCGGGCGAAAAAATTTCTCCACCTGCTTCTTTCAACCTAATGTTGAAAAAAGAAAAAAAAAACCGATATGATACAGACTCAACCTCTTTGAAAGTTATTTATTGTTTCTAGGGAACTCGCGCCAAACACCGCAACAAAGGCTGGACGCTGGCGAAATTGCCCGTCCTGGGATAGCTTGGAAAAACGTCATGGAATGGGAGCTGGTGATAATCGTGGGTAAATATGAAGGGAAGACTTCTCTTTGGTGGAGGATGCCATCTTGGGGACCGCTGGTATTTCTACTGCCGGAGGATTCCAAGCTATAAGAAAAGAAGTGGCTTGGAAAGCACAGATCTCTGGTTACGTCATCCGCCTCCTGGATAGTGTCCCTCCTTCGTTTTTCTTCGTTTCTGTCTATTTTTTTTAATGATTCACCATCTTTCTTGTTTCCGTCCCGGACCCAGCTTTATATTTAGGTATTCAAAATCACGCCCATCTCTCTTGGCGGTTGCTTACGTTACTGATCACCACTAGAGGACGCATTCATTATAAGATTCAGTTGCACAAAACTAAGGGCAGCTTCAACAAATTCTGTTACCAATGAATCAACAAGACATCGTGTCAGAGCCCTTTTGGGTGTTGTAGTATTAGGGAATAGCGCCATTCTGAACTGACAGAATTTACCACCATTACATTGTAAATTACAATACATAATTTTACAATGTGAAACTTTTATGTGGTGCGTAATAATGATGAGCGTTTGATGAGCTCAAAGCAATTCATCTTCCCCGATGTTGCGATTATTAAAACATTATGTAGATTGTTCCAGGCTGTCCTCTTAAATATGTATAGGTAATATTTAAGCTGCTATACCGAAGGTAATATTATTACATAGAAGGTAATAAAATCTGTGGAATTACCACAGAACCATCAGCGAAAATATCCACTCGGTGTGCCACAAACTAATTCATTGCTCATTCAAATTCCGAAGTTTCCATTATAAATTAGTGAAGATTGCTGGGCTCATGATTACCAGTTTATATTAGAGGGTAGATCGTGGTAGTCGTTTATTATTTTCAAAATCGTTCTGTCGTGTGAGGTAAATGGGTTTGGGAAAATCGAATGGCATATAAACGAATGATTTATGTTGTGTAAATTATATGAATTAGTGACTGGTAGGTATGCTACGAGTAGTGTATTAGGTGTGGGTGATGTATTATGAACAATAAATAAAATGGAGGGAGGATTGTAAAAAGAATACATTCCTGAACGTAGGGCTCAGGTTGCAGAATGGAAGGTTTTTATTGAAGGCCATATTTGCGTAGCTGTGAAAATTAATGACGTAAGATAAAATATAGGAAAGCGAGAGAAATAATGTATTCAGAGTGGAGTGTTGCGAAGAAGCCGCACACAGAAGGAATGTCGTTCGGCTTGAGAGAAATGGTCGAGCGTCAAGCGATGCCTGAAGTGGTGATAGAGTGAGGGCGAGAGGGGCGTAGGCTGCCATCTAGCGACTAATGCGCTAAACACAGATAGACAGTAGCTAAAGCACATTAAGGTTTTAAGCACTTAAAGGTTTTATCTTTAAGTAAGCAAAACCTCTCCTTGGTGGTGTAGCAAGAAGGCAATCCATTAGAGGAGGCGGGTTGGAGGGGGGATACCATAGGCCATCTTGGAAGTCAGTTCCTTCAAGGAACACGGGAGCATTGTCTGGGAAGGATACCGTCGGAGCCCCCCCCCCCCCCCCCCTTCCATTGTATTCAGAACAAAGGACTTGGTTGTAACAGAACATGGTTTCTTGTATTGGATGACGATACAAGGATATGAAATGCGAACACGATGCAACTTGGGCCATTTATCTCACGTAGCTCTTCGGCGTGGACCTCTTCAGGTTCAAAGGACCGATAAATAGAATACGCCGTATTAGTCATAGATTGAATATCACCACTTGAACATCACCACTATTAGTCATAGATTGAAAAGCATTTGTATTTCTGTAGCACAGGTTTGTTCATTACACGTTGTGAAATCAGAATTTACAGGCTCGGTCGGACGTCCAGATAATACTAACTCGACGGGGGCCGTAGAGATGGTTATATAAACTTGGTCTGCTTGTTAAGCAGTAAAGATCCTGTGGATTCAGGATGGTCTGAAACGGATTTTGGTATTCATACATTTTTCGGAAATTCGAGTTATAAAACTTTTGGACCGAAAACAATAGCTTCATTTTCTTCGAAAATTCGTTACTTGCAATTAACGCAGTTTGTGCGCCGACCCATCCAGTTCGTTCCAACATAATAATATTATATAGGTACGGGTGGTCACGAGTAATCAGTGGTGGTACAACTATAATGAAGTAATGCTTCAATTCAGGCTTGTTCATCTGGCAAAAAGCTCCCGCCAACAGCATTGAAAGAAGCGTAAAGCTCCCTGCTGGTGTAACAGAGGAAACATATTAGGTGAAACCGAGGGGGACTAAGGGTGAGAGGGGGTTGTGGGAAGGAGACAGGGAACAGGAAAACATTGACGGTAGAGGTTAGGGGTAGGAGGATCAGGTTTCTATTTGCACACTCAACAGCGAGGTGCGAAGCACCGAGCATCCTATATACGTGGCTGGCGGGCAAAATGGATATCATTCCTTTTTGCGGCTGAGGTTTTTTGGCGGGCCAGTTTTTACAACGGAGTTGTTTTTGGGGGGATATCACATCTTATTGCATGGCTAGTTTTCGAGTGGCACGAGTCCTTATGCGTACTTATGCAATACCGTTCAATTTAACAAAAGTACCTACGAGGTAACTAGTAAATGTTTTCCTAAATGAAGTTTTATCCTAGTCAAAATTTAGTAAAAAACTCTGCAAATTCTTGACACAACGGTTCATTATCTTCTTTGTACAGATCACCCTTCTGTTTAGATCATTAGGTCTAAATGTCTAGATCCTAAATGTTAGATTAATTATTATTATGAATTATCACTAATTATTAATAATTTTATCAAGTACCTAGTGAAAATGATTATAATTTATTGTTAGGTATTAATCATTTGTATTTATTATTAATAATTATTATTATTAATTATGATTAATTAATACGAAATAATTCTGAGGTTTTTAATACTACGTCGGTAATAATTTTTCTACAAAAGAAGTACCTACCAACAAACATTCGAAATTACCTTCATTTCCGTAGCACGAAACGTATTTCAGAACAAAAAACTCGACATCACTTTCAACCGTTTGATTCGTGTTGACAGGCTCAACCTTTGAGCCGTCATTGTGAACGAACGGCTGGACGTACAAAGCTGCGGATGGTCTTAAAAAATTCTTAGGAATAAACTCTATCTGAATATGAAATAAAAAACATACCGTTTGATGGGAATTTTTCGAGATACCTATGGAATTTTCAAAATTTCAAAATTCGTTTTGAACCCCTTCCCCTTGACCAAGGGTTATGAAAAGTTTCGAGGATCATTGTGGGGCTGGTCCAAACCCAGAAACCAAATTTCGTAATTTTAGCTCAACGCTAACT
The DNA here is from genome assembly GCA_963920205.1 of Stenodema calcarata. Lineage (NCBI taxonomy): Eukaryota > Metazoa > Arthropoda > Insecta > Hemiptera > Miridae > Stenodema > Stenodema calcarata. The sequence continues at coordinate 26,287,378 of OY986059.1, read as the reverse complement.
GGGCAAAGTGGTTCAAATCGACTTGTTGAAAATGTAATTAACAGTTAAATAGGTAGGTACCTAGTTACATAACCTTCAGCAGCGGCGGGCAGCAGTGGCGAGATACTTCCGAGGTAGTTAACACAACCGGCATTTAAATACCTACTAGAGCTTTGTGGTTTATCGGAAGGACGTCCCCTTTTACAATTGCAGTATTTCTAACCCCCGTTCCCCCGTTGAAGGCAATTAGCCACAAACCCTGGTATCGTTTGTTTACATGCTCGAGCCGAGGGGACTGGAAGCGGTGCTAGTTTCAACTAGTTTATTTCTTTTCAAATTTTCAACTCCGTCGGGTCTAAATCAAGAGGAAATGAAGCAGAAACTGCCAGAAATCTTCCCAGGTACTGAACAATTAATTTCTTGTACTAACCTTAGAGTGAAGCTAGAAAATCAAAAACACTTTCATTTATTCCTTTCCTTTTTTCTACCTGATGTTTGGATAACAATTTATAATCACTACTCAGTTTTGGTTTATTATCTTCGATAATGAACCATTGGAATCGCCCAAAGAAAAAAATTTTTTAACCCCCCCTCAAAATTTGTTGGTTTACGTTTCAAGATACGTAGATTCAGAAAATCGAATAAAAAAAACTCTGCAAATTCTTGACACAACGGTTTATTATCTTCCTTGTGCAGATCACTCTTCTGTCTATACCATACTTTGTTGCAAATCGGCACCATACCATATTCTCACCGTACTCATACCATACCACACGAATTTCTTTCCTATCATACCATACTGTACTAGGTATACCAAATCATACATTCAATAATATACCATACTCATACCATGTCATACAAACCGAGTGAATATTGAAATGTCATCCATTTCTGACTATATTTAAAATTTCAAGTATCAAGCTTATCATCAAAATTAATTTGTTTAAACAAATAGGTATTATTTAAACAATTTTACGGACAAGAAACCGAGTGAATATTGCATTGTGATCCAGTTCTGACCAATTTAAAAAATTTCAAGTCAATAGCTCATCATCAAAATTTAATTTGTATTATTACAAAAATGTAGTAATACATTATTATTTAAACAATTTTGCTGACGACAACCCGAGTAAATATTGCAATGTGGTCTATCCCCGACTCACGGTTAAAATTTCTAGACTGTAGTTTACCGGGAAGATGTAAAAAGGTAGGTAGTTTTATTCTGGGCGTTTGTGGGTTGATTCACCTAACGGCCGTTTTCGACGCGAAGTTTAGTGTTTTTCCTAAACCTTTGCGCGCTCACTGTGAACGAACGGCTGGTCGCACGAAAATCCAATTGGTCTTAAAAAATTCGTAATTTCTCAGGTCATCCAAAGGTCATTCAGGTCATTGTGAACGAACGGCTGGACGTAAAGCTGCGGATGGCCTTAAACAATTCTTAGGAATAAACTCTATCTGAATATGAAATAAAAAACATACCGTTTGATAGGAATTTTTCGAGATACCTATGGAATTTTCAAAATTTCAAATTTCGTTTTGAACCCCTTCCCCTTGACCTAGGGTTATGAAAAGTTTCGAGGATCATTGTGGGGCTGGTCCAAACCCAGAAACCAAATTTCGTAATTTTAGCTCAACGCTAACTGGGCAAAGTGGCGCGGACGGCGGACGGCGTACGGCGGAAGGACGGATTTTGGTTTATTATCTTCGATAATGAACCATTGGAATTTTGGTTTATTATCATCGATAATGAACCATTGGAATCGCCCAAAGAAAAAAAAAATTTTAACCCCCCCTCAAAATTTGTTGGTTTACGTTTCAAGATACGTAGATTCAGAAAATCGAATAAAAAAAACTCTGCAAATTCTTGACACAACGGTTCATTATCTTCTTTGTACAGATCACCCTTCTGTCTAGATCACTAGGTCTAAATGTCTAGATCCTAAATTTTAGATTAATTATTATTATCAATTATCACTAATCATTAACAATTTTATCAATTCAATTTTATCAATTTTACCTAGTGAAAATTATTATAATTTATTGTTAGGTATTAATAATTTGTATTTATTATTAATAATAATTATTATTAATTATGATTAATTAATACGATATAATTCTGGGGTTTTTAATACTACGTCGGTAATGATTTTTCTATAAAAGAAGTACCTACCAACAAACATTCGAAATTACCTTCATTTCCGTAGCACGAAACGCACCTCAGAACAACAAACTCGACATCACTTAAGCCATATGATGTTCCAAAGAGCTTTTAGTATGAAAATGGACCTGTATTTCAACAGTTTGATTCATGATCGTGTTGTGAGGCACAATCTTTGAGCCGTCATTGTGAACGAACGGCTGGTCGTAGAAAGCTGCGGATGGTCTTAAAAAATTCTACGGAACAAACTCTATCTAAATATGGAATAAAAAACATACCGTTCTATATGAATTTTTCGAGATATGAGATTTTCAAATTTTCAAAATTCGTTTTGAATCCCTTCCCCTTGACCTAGGGTTATGAAAAGTTTCGAAGACCATTGTGGGGTTGGTCGAAACCCATAAAAAAAATTTCGCAATTTTAACTCAACGCTAACTGGGCAAAGTGGCGCGGACGGCGTACGGCGGACGGACGGATTTTTTTATTCGATTTTCTGAATCTACGTATCTTGAAACGTAAAGCAACAAATTTTGAGGGGGGGTTAAACAAATTTTTTCTTTGGGCGATTCCAATGGTTCATTATCGAAGATAATAAACCAAAAATCAGTCCGTCCGCCGTACGCCGTCCGCGGCACTTTGCTTCGGGGTCTACCAAATGCATGTTTAGAAAGGGGGGAGGAATGTGGTATGATTCGACTGTAAGTATTATCAACGCTGCGTTTCTTCCTGTTGTCAGGTACACTCATTATGTGTCTGAGTAATTTACTATTTCATTCGAATTCTGCACATCGTTAAGAAGAATAAAGAATTCCGTTAAATGTGATAATTCGGTTTCATCACACGACTTTTGAATATTTTTGCCCTAAATACTAAGCCAATAATTTCTTCTGTAAATCACGTTCACCTGACAAAGTAACGCCAATCTGTAACAAATTTCCAGAGGTTTTTCAGGAAGGTATAGGCACATTTAAAAATTATGAGGTCTCATTACCACTAAAGAAAGATGCAAAACCTAGATTTTTCCAGCATATGGCTCTCCCGTATGCCCTTAAGGACAAGGTTTCATCCGAACTTAACCGATTGATCTCGTTGGGGGTTTTAGTACCTAACCCCAATGGCCCATTGGGGACTAGTGCCAGTTTTAAAATCAGATGGATCGGCCTGCATTTGTGGCGATTTCAAGATCACAGTAAATCCAGCTTTGGAAACCATGCGCTAACCCTTGACAAAAATCGACAATAATTGTAAATTATTTACTGGCTTCAAGACTTGCTCCGTGTCTAGACAAAGTCTCTGGATCTCAGGGAAGCTTTCCAGCAGCTCAGACTCGATAAGCCTTCTCAGGACGTCATGACCCTCTCCACCGCACTTTACTCCAAGGTACTCTGCACATTACTACAACTGGGAATAGTGAGAATGGCAGGATTTCCAAGCTAGCTAATACACCACTATGCCTGTTGCTTATGATATCAGTAGGAATGCTATTTGTAAAGGTCGAAATTATTCTTTTTTCCACCACAAAAATTCCATCTAGTGCTCTTGAAAATCCGCTCGTGTTGTAATTTAATAATCAGTATCTTTTGAGAGCAGCAGGTATTCAGGTGGTTTAGACGCATGATCCAAAATCTGTTGATAATAACGTAATAAATATGCCAAATATTCTTGTTAGTTTTTCCAAAGCTGAAAAGAATCCAAACTTAAAATATTTTTTGCGATGTTTTTTAAGGCCCACCTGAGATGTTTGAGTAACAGAAAAAAGGTTTCTTTCTACGAAGATTATTAAGGAAAATAACAAAGTTGAGTGGGAATTGGTTCAATCATGACACAAACATACTTAGGGATGAACATTTATTTCATTATCTAAATTCTACTCATTTCTTTGTACATGACGAATATATTTTGTTACACCAACGAAATTGTGTGTACTGGTTAAACGTATAAAGCTACAGGTAACGAACGGATACGTAGGAACTAAAACCTAATTTATACTCGTTAATGACCCATTATTCCCAGTATCACACACTAACTGCCACAGATAATATTATCCAAGTCCAATCGCAAAATACCATAAACCAATGTTAACAACATGGAATAATACAATATAATGTGGAATGAAAAATGTTTAAGAGACATGCTGACAAGGTCTAAAAATAATTTTGGTTTTCACTCGTTGATATCTGTCACTACGGTCTAATGAGTCCCATAAATACCACTAAACAGATTGACTCTGTGGGAAGCTACCTACTGCTTCAACTTCAGTTTTGGCCTCGCTTCCTCCAGTTCATCATATGACTCAATTACAAGTTTTAGATCAGATGTTCCAAAAAATTCTCGGAGTCAAATTTGTTCTTGCCAAAAATAAAATTTCTAGTTTGTCGTTTAACGTAAATGTTTTGAAATTCATTTCTTCACGTTAGACACGTACAACTAAACTGGTGACCCCGAATTTTCAAATAGTTGTACCACACTTGTTTCGCGGCAGCTCTACAACTTGCTTCAAGCTCCACGCAGTCAAGTTCACGGACGAAGGTAGAATTTGAATATTTTTCAATCAAGTAGTACCTGGTTATACAACCCTTGAGAAACATGTTTCCAGTACAGGGCGACGGGAAATCTGATTTAGGTGCAGTGGGTGGCCATCCTAACCCTCCGCCTTCAGATTCCAATCAACCCGTTCTTAATGTAGCCAGAGTCAGCATCAAAATTCCGCCTCTTTGGCGACGTAACGTAAACATTTGGAGGATGCAGGTAGACGCTCAATTCTTTAACCCACCTGTAACATCTGAGCTAACAAAATTCAATTATGTTCTCGCAAGTTTGGATTCTGATGTAGCCGAACTTATTTCGGACTTTCTGTGTAAGCCTCGAACTCAGACTCCTTATTCGGATTTAATGACTCGTTTAGAGATGGAATTCGAAATTTCTGACGGTTTGAAGGTCAACAAGCTTTTGACCGAACTCGATTTGGGGGACAGGAACCTTCTCAACTCCTCAGAGAAATGCGTTCTTTAGCAGGTACGCAAGTCCAGGACGACTTCCTACGTACCATGTTCCTTCAACGCCTACCTGTCAACGTACGCTCAATTTTAGCCACGAGCTCCGATAATTTAGACAGTTTAGCTACGATGGCCGACAAAATTTTGGAATATACTACCCATCAGTTTGCAGGATCAGTGTCAGAAATCAATCACTCTGTTGACGCCGTTTCAAACACCAAAACTGATCGACTGTGACTAATGAAAAGGGTGACTATGCCTCAATGAGTAACCTTCTCTCTTCCTTCAATTGGGATGATATTCTGCTTAACTCCACAGTTGACGTGGCAGTTGATAAGTTTTACACCATTATCCACAAAGCCATCGAGTCATATGTCCCAAAATTGCAGGATGTATGTACCTCATATCCAAAATGGTTCGATCGGGAACTAATCATACTCACACAACAGAAGCGTATCGCTCATGCCCAGTATAAAACTCATGGACTGGACGAAGACTACACCATTTTTTCTCTTTTGAGAGCCCAATGCAGCGCGAAATCCAAAGCCCTATACAATGCTTACCTCATTGATGTCCAGGATTCCATCTCCAGTAACATCAAGTATTTCTGGAACTATATAAATTATAAGGATGGCGGGAACAGTCTGCCCAACAGTATGTTCCTTGACGGGACCCGTGGATCTGATCCTCTTGAGATTGTCGAACTCTTTGCTCAGCACTTCTCTTCCGTTTTTGAGCCTCCTGTGCTCCATGATCCAGTCTATCCCACCCAGGATGTCGTCTCCATTGGATCGAAGAGTGTTACTGAGACCCGTGTGCTTCGTGAGCTGCAAGGCTTGGATGTTGGGAAGGGGATGGGTCCGGACTGTGTCCCCCCAGTGGTGTTAAGGGAGTGCTCAACTGCTTTGTCCTATCCGTTGACCATCTTATTCAACAAATCTCTCGCCTCTGGATGTTTTCCTTCCAAGTGGAAATCCTGTTTTGTAACACCTATTCATAAGGGTGGGGACAAAAGCCATGTGCGGCAGTATCGCCCTATTTGTACGCTATCGACCACCCCTAAGCTACTTGAAAAACTGGTTGTCGAACAGTTATCCATCGAGTTTTCATCCTTCATTGCACCCGAACAGCATGGTTTTTGAAAGGGAGATTTACAGTCACCAACCTGCTTGTGTTTCAGGATTTCGTACTGGAGGGGTTCCAAGCGGGTTGCCAGACTGATGTTGTTTTGACTGATTTTGCTAAGGCATTTGACAAGTTATCTCATCGCCACCTTTTGGCTGTGCTGAAGTCATTGGGTGTATTTGGGTCTTTCTTGAGTTGGATATCGAGTTATCTCAGCGAGCGGGAGCTGATGGTTCCTGTAAAGCACACATTGTCGCCTCCCTTTACTGCGTCCTCTGGAATCCCCCAGGGAAGTCACATGGGGCCGCTTTTCTTTTTGCTTGTGATCAACAGTGTGGTAAAAAGTATACACCCAGGTGTGCAGTGCTTGCTGTTTTCTGACGATCTGAAGCTCTTCTACCATGTGATTTCTACGAATGACTGTGAGACCCTGCAGGGAGCCCTGCGTTGCTTGGAGGAGTGGTGCTCCGCGAACTTCCTCTTCTTGAACCTGTCTAAGTGCTCCGTTGTCACCTTCAACCGTACTGCTCAACCCCTGTTATACGCCTATACCTTGTGTGGTTCTGATCTCCAGAGGCTGGATGAGGTGGTTGATCTTGGTGTGCGCTGTGACGGGAGGCTCACTTTCTCGGGGCATATTGATGGCATTGCGGGACGAGCTCTGAGAGCCTTGGGGTTCCTCAAAAGGAATACCCGCGAATTCTGCAGCGTGAATGCCCTGGTTGTTCTTTACAAGGCTTTAGTTCTACCCCTCCTGGAATATGCATCCCCGGTATGGACACCCTGCTATGCAGTGCACAAATACACGTTGGAGAGAGTGCAGAACGAATTTCTTCGATATGTGGCGTATAAGCTTGGCATTGCTTCAACCGATGTGAACTACGAATACCTACGTGGAGTTTGCCGTTTGCTGCCCCTTGAGAAGCGTCGTTGCATGGCTGACCTCACTTTGCTGTTTAAACTCTTAAACAATCTGGTCTCCTGCCCTGTTCTTCTATCCAGAATTAATCTCCGGGTTCCACGGTTGTCTGCACGTTCTCCGCCGCTGTTTGGTGTTCCTTTCTCGCCAACAAATTACCAGCTCAACCGCCCCCTTCGTCGTATCCCAAGAACTGCAAATCTCTTGTTGAATTTGAATCCAGATTTTGACTTTTTTAATGATTCCCTCTCGAAGTTGAAGACTGTAGTCTGCTATACCCCTAGTGCCGTCCTATAGTAATTTACCCATTTTTCTTATCCGTGGTGCCTAAATTGTAAAGTTTTTATCATTTCTTCCTTTTCCATAATCATATTTCAATTTTGTATAATCTGTCTGTATCACTGACCATTAATGTAATTGGGCTTGCCCGTAATAATGAAATAAATAAATAAATAAATAAATAGACTGTCGCGTATTGAGTCCCAAATCGCCCAATTGAGTAGTCAAATGGAAACTCTTTTCAACAAAAATCGTGGACGCTCAAAATCACACTCCTCATCAAATTCTCGGCTGTTTTCCAAACGAAACTCTTCATATAATGCCAGTGGAGGTGGGCAACCCAGCATTTGTTTCTATCATAGGAAATATGGCGATAAAGCCCTAAGATGTGTTACACCTTGCGCCTTTGTGCCAAACAATTCGGAAAACCATTAGCCCCCTCTCTAGCAGCGGCCAATGGGAGTGTGGGCAATCAAAACCGTCGCCTATTTGTTCGTGATCGAAATGCAAAAATCAACTTTTTGATCGATAGTGGCGCCGACATTTCGGTTATTCCGCATGACACTTCTCAAATCCGTCCAAAATCCAAACACAACCTTTTTGCTGCAAACGGTTCCCGTATTTCGACGTTTGGTGAAACCCTCATCAACATTGATCTTGGATTGCGACGGAAAATTCTGTTGGCCTTTTGTTATCGCTGATGTCCGTTGTCCCATTATTGGTGCAGATTTTCTATGCCATTTTTCACTTTTAGTCGATATACGAAACCAACGTTTGATCGATACCACCACTAATCTTTTTCAACCTGGCTCTTCCATTGACACCTGTGATCCGCCATCTGTTCATTTAGTTGATCCAGGTCACAAATTCGCCAAGTTACTTCAAGATTACCCCAACTTACTAAAAGAAAATCCTGCAGCTTCCATCCCAGCTACTGATTACTCACATGTGATTGTAACCAGTGGACCACCCGTTTCAGCTCGTGCTCGTAGGCTTCCGCCTGACAAACTCACGCAAGCACAGCTAGAATTTCAGCACATGATGGACATGGGAATTTGTCGTCCGTCCCAAAGCGCATGGGCTAGTCCATTGCACATGGTTCGGAAAAAATACGGAACCTGGAGACCCTGCGGCGACTACAGAGCACTTAATGCCGTTACCGTCCCCGACAGATATCCGATACCCCACCTTCAGGATTTCAATTCTCAGTTAGAAGGGAAGATAATTTTTTCCAAGGTGGATCTAGTGCGGGCTTTTCATCATGTACCAGTGGCCGAAGCTGATATACATAAAACAGCAGTTATCACACCTTTCGGACTTTTTGAGTGGACTCGGTTACCGTTTGGCCTTAAAAATGCTGCGCAATCATTTCAGCGTTATCTCCATTCTATCATTCGACATATGCCATTTGTATATTCATATATTGATGATCTTTTTATTGCCTCGTCGTCCTATGATGAGCACAAAGACCACCTGCGTCAGTTGTTCTCGTGCCTCAACAATCACGGACTCTGCATCAATATCTCAAAGTGTGAATTTGGCTTATCGGAGATATCATTCTTGGGTTATCTCACCACAAGCTCGGGAATAGCTCCACTGCCTGATTGGGTCAAGACAATCCTCGACTTTCCAGTTCCCACCACTGTGGAAGAACTCCGGCGTTTTTTAGGACCGGTAAACTTCTACCGAAGATCACTACCACGAGTGGCTGTGACTCAACAGCCTCTTTTCGACTTGTGTGGTTCCCCAAAAAAGCGCGATCGCCGCACCATTGATTGGACGCCTGAAACCCAGACAGCTTTCACTCTGCTAAAGACCGAACTCTCAAATGCTACACTATTAGCGCATCCGTCCTGTGACCTACCTCAAGTCCTAATGGTCGATGCCTCAGATCATGCCGTTGGTGCTTCGCTCCAACAGTGGCGAAATTCGGTAATGGAACCACTAGGTTTCTTCTCCAAAAAACTCAGTCCAGCTCAACGTTCCTATAGCACGTATGACAGGGAATTATTGGCAGCTTATCTGTCAGTCAAATACTTCCGTCACATGTTGGAAGGACGTCAGTTCACAATATTCACTGATCATAAGCCGTTAACCTACGCCTTTGCTCAACGACCAGATAAAGCTTCCCCACGTCAATTGCGTCACTTGGACTACATTGGACAATTTACCACTGACATACGTCATGTACCTGGCGCTTCCAATATTCCTGCAGACGTTTGTTCCCGTATTTCTTCCATTGTTATGCCAACAGTCGTCAACCTCCAGGACATAGCAAAAGCCCAAGTGACCTGTGAAGAACTTCGCGGCCTATACAACTCTGGATCCTCTTCTATGCAACTTCAGGGCATGATGCTTGACGATGGTAGCAAATTGGTCTGTGAGTCTTCCAGTGGTAAACTTAGACCATTTGTACCAACCAATTACCGGCGAATAGTTTTTGACTCGCTCCACAACCTCGCACACCCTGGTGTCTCAGCCTCAATAAATCTAGTGCAAAGTAGATTTTGCTGGCCTTCCCTGAAGCGTGATGTCACACTGTGGGCTAAAACCTGTGTCGGATGTCAACGAGCTAAAACAACACGCCACACCTCTAGTGCTATCGGTTCGTACCCTGTTGCTGAAAAGCGATTCTGTAATATTAATGTAGACATCGTTGGTCCACTTCCGGTCTCTCAGGGTTATCGCTACCTTTTGACTATTATTGATCGTTTCTCGAGATGGCCTGAAGCAGTTCCTCTTGTAGATATATCGGCTGAATCCGTAGCTTCTGCTCTACTCACCACCTGGATTGCTCGTTTTGGTATTCCCCGCCGACTGACAACTGATCGTGGTAGGCAGTTTGAATGCCAGCTGTTCGACAGTTTAACCAAGCTCCTCGGAATCGACCACGTAAAAACCACTGCATCCCACCCAGCAGCAAATGGAGCCATTGAACGATGGCACAGGGTTCTCAAATCGGCGATGAAGGCCCAGTTGACGAATGATTGATATCCCAAGCTGCCAACCATCTTGCTAGGACTTCGTTCCTATTTGATTCCTGAGTTCAACGTCACCCCTGCCCAGCTAGTTTACGGAGAACCCATTTCACTGCCCATTGACTTTATGGATGACATAACATCTTCTTCACTGGATATCCCAACCTTTGTACAGACTTTACGAGACCATATGCGAACTATACAACCAGTCACATTTAAGCACAAATCCAACAAGGCTGTTTATGTTCATCAGAACCTCGCAACCACCACTCACGTTTTCTTACTACATGACGCAGTACGACGACCACTTCAACCCACTTATGATGGACCATTTCGAGTGATCACCAGAGCAGACAAAGTATTCAAAATTGAAACACCCAGAGGAGAACAGACTGTCTCAATTTACCGTCTCAAGCCTGCCTTTCTGCTAACAGAACCCGGTGATCCCCCACGAGACCCACATCCGCCATCTGCTTCACGTACTTCTGACCCACCAATAGTGCCGACCCGAAAACCAACCACTACTAGTGTTGGACGTCAAGTGCGATTTCCTACAAGATACATAAATTCCTTTCGTTGACACTGGGAGGGGAGTGATGTGGGAAGCTACCTACTGCTTCAACTTCAGTATTGGCCTCGCTTCCTCCAGTTCATCATATGACTCAATTACAAGTTTTAGATCAGATGTTCCAAAAAATTCTCGGAGTCAAATTTGTTCTTGCCAAAAATAAAATTCTTTTCAAGTTTGTCGTTTAACGTAAATGTTTTGAAATTCATTTCTTCACGTTAGACACGTACAACTAAAACTCCAAAGTTACACCGCTATCACTTTTAAACGTGTCACATTGCATTGAATAGTGCTTGCTGGTTATAAATCAATCTAAATAATAGGGCGAATCGGATCTAAATTTGGTCGACAAGTACCTACTCATGCAGTGTGTCAAATTCATTCGTACTTAAAGGGACATTTGCGTTCCTCATTTATCTCATAAGGTCTAAAAGGGATTTATGTACCTAAATTTGGAGCCACCTTTACAGGATGTTAATGAGTAATAAAAAATAACAAGTGTTCTATACAGTGTTTAATCCATGGTAAAGGTTTGAACAGAAATTTAGAAGCCTCACTAGTGACTTGTGCGTTATTTTGTTGGATTATAAAATGTGGTCTACTAGCATCAATGCTGTCAAGATGAGATTAAACTTTTGAATAATGGAATAAAATGTTAACAATTGAATGTAGGTTCACATAAATTGTAAACGTGGTAATACTACTGAATTACTTATTATGGAGCTGATTGTACCTTTTCGGTTTTTTAAGGGTATGATGTAGCAACGCTTTCGATCTCTCACGGTTTTAAAACGACACAGGTATTGTTCAAATTGGTTATGCGATACATACATCATTCACGCTCTTTTTTAAAAGAGGAGAAAACGTAATGGAAGATGTCTTTCAATATTTTTCTTGGCCCTACAGCACTTTCCGACTTGATTGACTCACTGCGTTTTTTTGCACTGACACAGACGGACCCTCCGGCGAGGGCGGGTTGGGATCAGTAGATGTCCGTGAAACCGAGGGTCTGCTGATGGTGGAGATCTTCGAGTGAGGTGACAGTTTCGGAGACTATCATTTGTGGCTGGGGGCAGTTACCGCCTTCCTGCCGCATCAGGTTCCGCCTCCATTTGGCTCTCGCGTTTTGGAACCAGACCTGTACAAAAAAAGTCGTTTGAGGTATAATAATTGGATTGAGGATTGTTGAATGATTTGTGAGATATGAGCAGAATTGGTGGCCTCAGACAGGAGATACCACGGTGCCAGGGTGCGATGAAAGAGATAACAGAGGAGGTAAAGGCATCATCAAATTTGCGAAGATATTGTTCTTATAAAATTATTGGAGTTACGAGTTAGCCGTTGCCGTGCACAGATCGACCAACGTTTCACTCCGCTTTTCTCACCTTCTCTAGGACGAAAAGTGAGTCAACTTCATCTTTATTTGGGGGCGTTTCGTTCATCAAACTCCCGACTTTCCGTACCATGGAGTACAAGTGGCATATTCTCCGTCTCGTCGCTGAATAATCATCTGCTGATTGCAATATTTATTGCGATTTTCGCGTGGTTTCGGCCAGTCGCATTAGATCGTAAAGATAAAGCTTCCCCGCAGCCTCTCTCAACCTACTCCTCCATGAGCCTCCGCCCCTCCAACTGGAAGCGACTGCCGCTCTGTCATTTCCCCTCCCACTGCGAATCAGTAGTCGGTCGGGTACTAGAAAGCCTCCGTTTGCCGCTGAGCGGTCTTTGATCTCCCTCCCGACCATCTATCAATTGTTGCCTAGGATAATGTCTATCCAGGATATCCTCGAAGAACTACGCTCATTTAGAGTGGAGAACAACTCTAGACTCACAGAGATAAACGAATCCCTTAATGCAATAAAAAACACCCAAACGTTGATGCGTGCCGACGTCGACCGAAACACCAAAAGTATTCCTAGTATTGAACGAGAGCTCTCTCTATTGAGACAATAGTACCTCTCTCTGGCCGAACGAGTAGAGCGATGCAATTCTTATATAAAAAGGAAAAATGTGATTATCTACAATTTCTCTCCAGCCAGCTATGATAGGGATCCCCTGATCAAGTCGCTTGTCTCCAATTATTTTGTGGATAAGCTCAAAGCCAATATTGAAGTCCCCAGTATGCTGAGCGCTTTCCCCCTTGGTCCAAAATTTGAGGGTAAGGTCCAACAAATACGGATAATCTTTGTTGACGTGAAGTCGAAATGGGAAGTCCTATCAAAGGCTAAGAACCTGGGACAAGATTGCGCCGTAAATATCTCGCAGGACTACACCGCCGCTCGCTACCTCCAGCAGAAAAAGCTCCGCCCCTACCTACAAGAGAATCATGACGCTCAAGGGCGTAGAGGCCAAAATTAAGGAACTCTCCCTGGTGGTGGATGGAGTGCGCCTACCGCAGCTGGAATCGAAATACGGTCCCCCAGAAAAGAGGAAGCGTGACCCAAATAGTCCCACTTCAAATCAAGGAATCCGCGAAGAAAAGAAGAAGAGAGAACCACCCTCTCCAAAGGCATAGCAACCAATTGCCGCTCAGCCCGATCCCGACATACAGCACCCAAATTCTCCAGCTTGCTCAAACAATAACTCCACCTCACCCACCGCATCTAAACAGGAACTCCACCGGCCCAACTGTCTCAGTGGTCTTCTCGAATATCCACGGTCTCAACTCTCTAAAGATGTCAGACATCAACCTTCATCAATACCAAACAATTTGCTAGACAGAGACCTGGAAACTTGGAGGATGAGGCTGAGTCGATGGATATGCAGGTTTCCTTATATAGACCAAACGCTAAAACTATTTAAATTCGGTTTTTGAACCGCACCAGCTAATGGGAACAACAGAACGAAAAATTCATAAATATATTCCAAGGATGAGCGAGCGAAGCAAGAGGAGTTTGCTAGCCTCCATGTAGGCACTTCTATCAGGGGGGTATTATATTTCCTCGAGTTAAACTAGAACAACTCCGCAACGCCAACATATTCTGCGATGGAGAGTTACGGCCAGCTCTCAGATCGCATGATCTACGAGTATTTGGGTCGACTCCTCGAATCGGACCGCAAAGCAGGTTCCCAACGCCCTGCCCCACTTCGCCCTACAAGGGACCGCCTGTATCCAAAGTGGAGCTGATAAATGTTTAAATTCTCTTTTCTTTCGAAGCCCCGAGAGAGTATATAGCGGGCCCTCCTACAGTAATGGGGTTTGCAACACTGATGGTATAACCTCATGAAAGTTTCAGATTGTCTACTCCGGACCTGCACACGATCAAAGAGAGCTTTTTTGTTGACTCGAGGAAGACTCTAGTTTTATGAGCGACTGTATTCTATTAAGCTTCGGTTAACACTGGTTTAGTTGTCTACCGGTATAACGGAACTGGGGCTTCGGCACCGATGGGTACGAGTCCGTTAAGGATTTATATTGCACATTCTGAATTATTATTATTATTATTTTTATTCTGAATTATTATTTTGTCGTTGTCATATTCCAACATCAATTGGGACATAAACAGAGTCTACTCACCAAATAGCACAACGCTAACTGGGATAAGTGCCGCAGACACTTTTATTCGATTTTCTAAATCTACGTATCTTGAAACGTAAACCCCCAAATTTTTAGGTAGGATTAAAATTTTTTTCTTTGGTCCATTCCAATGGTTTATCGAATTCATCGAATTCATATCGAATATCTTACCAAAATTTAACGGGACGAAGTTGAATCCACTCAAGATTATGGGAGAACACCGGAACTGAATAGTTTCGTAAAATTGTGATATTTTCGTGATTATATTGTTATATTTTACCCATTATCTAATTTGTGAACATTCAAAACCATTTTTGAAACCCACGTTGGTTACGACCATCAGGTAACATTGTGTTTCTTAGTGGAGGCTTACAGGACTCAAATCTAGATTTTCTTTAATTCTGCTAATACACGGTATTATAGGCAAATATTATGGCTACACCCCAGACCTCACTTGGTTTAGTATGACTCCATAGTTTTCATTCCAGTGAAAATCCAACGTGCCGATTAATTGTGCAAGATTCGGTGAGGTTTTGAAAAGAGACAATTTCCGTCTCGTGGGGCCTACGGGCAAGCGTCAGATGGGATATGAATGTCAAACGCGACTTTACATAACAATAAAGGCTCGCGCAGAACGATAATATCTTCTTTAATCACTTGTACATCTCATTTTCAAATTGCATGAATTATTCATCGCAATGAGAAAGGGTATGAATACTCGAAATGCGACTTTAACAAGGCTGTAGTCTTCCACTTCCTCTCGTATTCGGTCCACATTCCGATATTTCGAACCTCCAATTAAAGCAAGGTGCTTCTCGCCAGGTGCGAGGTTATAACACGATTTTAGTTGAATTGGTACCTACTCGTGGTTTGGTTCGGGATTCGGCTGGGCCGTATAAACTCATCAAAACCCAGTCTCAGTGAAACTAGGGTCAAGCCCTTTGATGGTCTCCTTGTAATTTTATCAAAATACAGCAATTCTTTCGTTTGCTCAAGTTCAACTGAAAATTCTTTTCGAACTGGATAACTTCCATATCTTAAAATCGATATTCATGACTACCATATGAGTTTTTATTGCCAAATACCATATTGCGGTTTGCAATTCAATGCTTTTGACACAAAATCAATGCGAAGTCAAAATCAAAAGCCCAATTGAAGAGATTGGGACAATTCAGCTCCTTCGGTAAGTAATCAAGAGTCGACTGACCGCCTCTAAGTATCACGTGATTAGCCGCCTCTAAATCACCTCTCCACTTCCTGTTTCGGTTCGTATAAAAGAATATTTCCGATTAAAACGTCGGACTGACATTTTCGATCGCAGTGGAGCCTTGGTGGAAGGGCTTCTTTGATTGGCGACATGAGAGTGGCGCAATGCCCAGATGAAGAGATAGATCGGCGTTTCACCATGGGAGAGCTGAAAGCAGTACTGGCTAAATCTAGGGACAAAAAGGCACCCGGTTTTGACAGAATACCTTTTGAATTTTATAAATACGCCCCAGATTCATTCCTGACTGTCGTGCTGAATCTGTTCAATGCAGTTTATGAACTGGGCACTGTGCCTAAAAGCTTCTCTGAGTCAATCATATAACCTCTGTTTAAGAAGGGGACATAAATTCGACTTGCAACTACCGTGGTCTTTCCTTCATGGATTGTATTTCCAAACTATTCAGTGCATTGCTCGTGGACAGACTGGAGGAGTTCATCGAAGGAAGGGAATTGATCAGGGAGAGTCAATGCGGATTTCGAAGGGTACAGCACAGTGGATGCGGTTTTCGCCCTGACTGGTTTGGTTCAGCTCACACTTGCACCAATTGGGCCCCGACGAAAGGTCTACGCCTTCTTTGTCGACTTCAGGGGTGCATCGACTCAGTACCACACCACCTCCTTTTCCAGAAGTTGAGAGCTGTGGGAGTTGGTGCACGTTTCATGGCTGCATTGAGTGCCATCTATGAGAATGGAACTGGAGCTGTCAGGGGGAGGGATAGTGTATCGCGGCCGTTTCCAGTGGAATGTGGAGTGAAACAGGGCGACAAAGCCAGTCCAACGTTGTTCTCCCTATATATTGACGAGTTGGATGACGAGATACCTTGTGGAGTTGCAGTGGGTGGCACTTCTGTGAGGATTCTGAATTATGCTGATGATGTTGTGGTCCTTGCTGAGACGTCTAGGGATTTGCAGCAAAACATTGTTGGACTTCAGGTATTCTGTGAGAAGTGGGGACTGACTGTGAATTTAGGCAAGTCCAAAATTATGGTCTTTCGTCGTGGAGGTGGTCTGGCAGGCGGGGGCACGTTCACTTATGAGGGGAGCGAAGTTGAGATTGTGTCTTCCTACAGGTATTTAGGAGTTACTTTGACCCCCAGGCTTTCCTTTGGGCAACACTTCGTGGAGAGAGCTTCGGCTGCAAAGCTTGGGATGAACTGCACTTACAGGACAACATTTTGCCGGCCAACTCTGCCGGTGGCATAGCGGTTCAAGGTTTTTAGGGCTGTTTCTGAGGCCATATTATGCTACTGTGGACAGGTTTGGGGATTCACTCGGTCAAATACGCATGAGCAAGTTCAGCGGTTCTATATAAAGGTGGCGTTTGGCCTTCCCCGTAACACTCCTAACTACTTTGTCTACTTGGAGTCGGGTGCGGGTTCGGGAGTCCGGTTCGGTCTTTTGCGGGCAAGTACCTTATTAAGGCACTGGGCATGCAGGAGAACCGCTATCCCAATTTGGTTGCTCGTGAATTGGTCCGAAGAAGAGTGGGATGGTTTGCCTCTCTCTTGGATGTGGCGCAAGCAAATGGGTGCAGTTTAAGCTGGGACTTGGGAAACCTTGGAGGATGGAGCCAAAAACTGGAGACTCTTTTAGCGACGTCGCTGTCAAGGGAGGCTAGTACGTAATTGTACTTTGTCAGCTCTGACGTTATTGGGGAATTCGCGAACTGAGCATCGACTTGCAATCGCCAAATTTTTACGTTCCGACGCCATAAGGGCGGAATTTTAATGGAAATCCTGGCTACTTGCGGCTCACCTGTATTGTCGCCGGGCTGCAACTGAGGGTCGTCGTCGTGGACGTTGCGCAGGGTTTTGGGCGGCATGGTACGGACACTACTCACCGGAGATCACGTCGGGTACAGCATAAAACATTGATTTGTGGATCTCCGTATAATATACGGAGATTATATTATGTAGACATAATATGTCTACATAATATTATTATGTCTACACTTCTGAAATTCTATTGGACCCTCATATCTTATGTGATTCGATTTAAACTAGAAATGTTCGAGTTGTACTATAAAATGACCGGAAAGGGGAAAAATTGAGTTTCTGAGTATGATATGGCTCTTCTCTACCAGCTCCCAAAATTACAGCCATATTCGAGCCCGTCGAGTCGCCATACGGTCCTTTTTCCCCTACTTATGTGTAGTTGATGTTAATGTACAAGTTTCAGATATTTGTGTAGACAATTTAGTAACTTTAAAACGGCATTTTTGTAGCTTTTTTATAAATATCTTTTTGCAATTTTTTATAAATATCTTAAAAAGCTTGGAGGAATTTCACCAAAGAAAAGCCTTGGAATGATGTTTATTATTCATCGAAAAGCAGCTTCCAAGGCCAAACTGTCCTGCGGGGGTAGAAGTGCGGGCAATGTATCACGCCGAACTTCTTGTTTTTTTGAAACGACAGCCATCTGAAAGAGGTCGCTCGAAGGGGTCGCCTCGGGGTCTTGTTCGGGACTCGGGAACACTACTGTCTTATGAAGCACAAGCGAGGGAGTCCTTGTAAGTTCCCCCGGTCCACAAGGCTTACATCAGAGGGGATTGCGGGGGAGGGCAGGGCTTCGATTTATTGAATTGCTTTTGTCAATGCCTGCCACAGCCGGAGGTTCGTACTCACATTCAACAATCCCCGTAGGGCCTATGGTAGCCTGGCTTACGTCGACCGTAAAAATACTGGTTCAACTATCAAACATTAGGGGCAACCTATAGTATAAGTTTTACTTCAGCCGAAGTAAATATCGTGTCAGACCTTCTTTCAACACGTTAAAGATTAACTTATATCGGGATAAAAGTGAACATTGAGGAAGGTTTCTGAACAATTTAGGAGAGGGGTACAGGTTGTGTGTGGGGGGTGGGTCTACCGGCAATCCAAAAACTACTTGACGAATTGGAGTGAAAAGGGGGTAATTGGAATCAGAGAAGTGAATAAAGGGGGTGTCTATTCTACCGTTGCGAAGCGCGGGTACACAGCTAGTTACATAGTTACATTGCTAGATATAAGTCAAAGATGGATTACAGGGGGGTGGTGGAGGAGGTAAGTGGAGGATGGAGAAGGGGCGGCGAGGGGAGTAGTGAGGGTGGTGAAGGGGGAGAGAGGTGATGGCGGGAGGAGGGAGAGGGTGCTGATAGAGGAGAGAGGAGGGAGGAGGGAGGCGTGAGGAAGAGGAGGGAGGAGGGAGGCGTGAGGAAGAGGAGGGAGGAGGGAGGCGTGAGGAAGAAAAGAGTGGAATTGTGCGGGAGGGGATTTTAAAGTATGGTGAAGGGGGTGGGAGGAGGGTGCTGACGGAGGAGAGAGAAGGAAGTACTAGTACAACGCCACCGAGGAGTCCTTCTTCCATGGCCACCGGCACCCTCCTCCCTCCCCCTTATAATATAAGAGGATATCAAGGGATTATGATAATAACGTGATCTCAAGCGAATAACGTGATTTCAAGGGAATAACGTGATCTGAAGCGGATAACGAGATCTCAAGCAGTTGAAGGACGATATTGATGTTTTTTTTTCTCGTAGGATAACGTGATCGGATGAGGGTAACGTGACGAAGGTGGAAATGGGTGTCTTTTGGGTCCCGACTGAGCGGTGACCATTGGCGAGATAGTGAGATCCCTGGCGGCCTATGATTATTTGAAAGTTTGTGGTAATAATGTATCCCCCCAAAAAACACTCCGTGTAAAAATCACCCCGCCTCGCAAATATCATTCTTCAGAGGCCGGAAAAAGTTATGATATCCACTTTCCCCGCCCGCCCTTTTCCTCATTAAGGAGCTAAGTATAATGAAAAGCTTAACCACTTCACAAGCACCGTACCCCTTTCGAAATCTCCCCTTGGCGCTATTGCGAGACGTTTTTATTACTTCCACAAGCAACTAATACTTGATGGTGGTTAACGTTTTATACAAGTATTAGTTACTAATACTTGTATAAAACGTTAACCACCATCAAGTATTAGTTGCTTGTGGAAGTAATAAAAACGTCTCGCAATAGCGCCAAGGGGAGATTTCGAAAGGGGTACGGTGCTTGTGAAGTGGTTAAGCTTTTCATTATACTTAGCTCCTTAATGAGTAAAAGGGCGGGCGGGGAAAGTGGATATCATAACTTTTTCCGGCCTGTGAAGAATGATATTTGCGAGGCGGGGTGATTTTTACACGGAGTGTTTTTTGGGGGGATATCACATCTTTTTGTTGTTGAAGTGGGTCATTTTATAAAGAAGGTCTATGCAAAATTTCAAGTCGATTGGTCCGGTTACCCAGGCTGTAGACTCGTCAAAGTTGCTAAAATTAGCCTAAATTTCAGTTTTTTGTTTCTAAAAGTTTTTGGGTTGAGATAATGGGTTAAACCTTTCAAAAGACACTGTCTGATGTTGAAACGAAGCTCTGTGCAAAATTTCAAGTCAATCCGTGAAGGTGGAAATGACTAACTGATTAAGGAGAAGAAGAACAGGTAAGGGTGAAAAACCGGGTTTTTGAAGTTATATAACTCGGCTCCCTTTAAAGATATCGACTTGAATCTTTCAAAAGGCACTTGCTACACTTGAAACGAAGCTCCGTGCAAAATTTCAAGTCAATCGGCGAAGGTGGAGAGGCTGTAGCCTTGACCGACTGAAAAAAGTAGAAAAACATGGTAATTGGTTTTTGAAGTTATATAACTCGGCTCCCTTTAGACCTAGCGACTTGAAACTTTCAGGGCTTTCTATTATCCACACCAAAAAGATCCATACCAAATTTCAAGTTGATCGGTCTACTAGGAGCCGAGATATGGCCATAATTAGCCTAAATTACCCTAAATTTCAGTTTTTTTGTCCCTAATTTTTTTTGGGGTTGAGATAATTGCTTATTTCGTTCAAATGGCACTGAGCCATGCTATAAGGAAGGTATGTAAAAAGATTCAAGTCGATTCGTCCTTTTACCCAGGCTGTAGACTCGTCAAAGTGGACAGAATTTTCCTAAGGTTTCTGTTCTTTTGTTTCTAAAACTTTTTTGGGTTGAGATAATGGGTTAAATCTTATATAAGGCTCTGTCTCAAGGTTGAATGAAGCTCTGTGCAAAATTTCAAGTCAATCGGTCAACGTGGAGAGGCTCCAGCCTTGCCTGTCTGAACAAGGAGGAGAAGAAGGAGAAGAACAATCTAAGGCCGAAAAACCGGGTTTTTGAAGTTATGTAGCTCGGCTCCCTTTAGACCTATCGATTTGAAACTTTCAGGGCTTTCTAATATACATTCAAAGAAGACCCACACTAGTTTTCAAGTTGATCGGTCAAATAGGAGCCGAGATATGGATACCTCGAAACCGCGTTTCGTGACGTCCGGTAAATATACACTCGGCACCGTTCGTTTTCTCAACTTCTTTGCTTGGCGGGGCGGAACGCTACCGCGTTCCTAGATCATATGAGGCGGTCAGGATCAAAAGGGGATAACTCTAAAATTTCAAAATTGATTTTTTCACAGTATTTATTAATAATATCAATTATTATAAATGTAACTATTAATTATGATTAATATGGCTTTACTGAACTAGCCGAAACGGTGAAAAAATCAATGTTTGAAATTTTGGAGCTTTCCGCTTTTGATCCTGAACGCCTCATAATATGATAAATAATAAATGATAAATAAACGCCTCATAAATATTATTATTTATTGTCAGTCATTCGTGAGCTGTCCCCAAATACATAAATGTCAATCAGTGGTGGTATTCGGACATGTAGTAGGAAGAGGACGGAGGGGATGGACGATGGGAAGTGGAGGGGGGTAATAAAGATAATAATAAGCCGGTGTGTCAAGAATTTGCAGAGTTTTTGCTACAGCAACCAAAACTTGCTACAGCTGTCCGAGGACATTTTCGATCAGAAATTAGTTATAGAATCGATTCCTAGCCTGAGACAGTCATAAAATGAAACACCCTGCATACTATAATAGCTATAATAGCTTCTGTATAGATAACTAGTGCTCTATAATAATTATAGAGCACTAGTGATCTATACAGAAGCTAATCAAACGTTATGGGCAAGTTTGCTATGGAAAACAAGAGTATTTGAAAATATTTGGTCGATTCCAATGGTTCATTATCGAAGATAATAAATTTATATCAAAAACTAGAAAAACGTAAAATTTGTTGGTAGGTACATCTTTTATAGAAACTAAATGCTTGCATACGAGTCTGCAACACATTGGGACATTTTATGTCTTTAAAGAAGGGATTCAAGGGCCTTCGAACTATACTACATCACCTACCCCAGTAGCGTAGTTGTTATACTAAATTGAAAGGTTCATCATAAATTATGAAGCTTGCATTCGTCTTGACAATATAAATTATTGAGAATGATCACCTGTGAAAATCATCAGAAACTCCGCGTAACGCTCCCCCGCGTGACGCTTTTTCATTTATGTGCCATAGTAAAGACATAAAATGTCAATAATTGAGATTTCGGAGAGACTACCACTATTAATATCATAGAGAGTTAATGTGGCACAAAACCAAATACGTACTTACATATAGACAGAACGTATCCCATGGATCTGTCTTCACTGTAACGTCGGCGCATCACTGTAACGTCCTAGAACTTCTAGGTAGAAATACCGACGAAATTCGCGTCAACCCAATCTCCAGCAGTTTATCTATTAGTCTCACTCTATATCAATTTTTGATCCCTTTTCATAGGTACTAAGAAACAGCTGTTTGGAACATCACATGGTTTTTGTTAAGTAGACGTTTTTGTTGCTACGAAATGAAGGTAATTTCGAATGTTTGTTGGTAGGTACTTCATTTTTAGAAAAACTCTGCAAATTCTTGACACAACGGTTCATTATCTTCTTTGTACAGATCACCCTTCTGTCTAGATCACTAGGTCTGAATGTCTATATCCTAAATGTTAGATTAATTATTATTATCAATTATCACTAATTATTAACAATTTTATCAAGTACCTAGTGAAAATTATTATAATTTATTGTTAGGTATTAATAATTCGTATTTATTATTAATAATAATTATTATTAATTATGATCAATTAATACGATATAATTCTGGGGTTTTTAATACTACGTCGGTAATAATTTTTCTATAAAACAAGTACCTACCAACAAACATTCGAAATTACCTTCATTTCAGTAGCACGAAACGCACCTCAGAACAACAAACTCGACATCACTTAAGCCATATGATGTTCCAAAGAGCTTGTTAGTATGAAAATGGACCTGTATTTCAACAGTTTGGTACACGATCGTGTTGTGAGGCACAATCTTTGAGCCCTCATTGTGAACGAACGGCTGGTCGTACAAAGCTGCGGATGGTCTTAAAAAATTCTACGGAACAAACTCTATCTAAATATGAAATAAAAAACATACCGTTTAATGGGAATTTTTCGCGATATGAGATTTTCAAATTTTCAAAATTCGTTTTGAACCCCTTCCCCTTGACCTAGGGTTATGAAAAGTTTCGAGGACCATTGTGGGGTTGGTCGAAACCCATAAAAAAAATTTCGTAATTTTAACTCAACGCTAACTGGGCAAAGTGGCGCGGACGGCGTACGGCGGACGGACGGATTTTTTTGGTTTATTATCTTCGATAATGAACCATTGGAATCGCCCAAAGAAAAAAAAATTTTAACCCCCCCTCAAAATTTGTTGGTTTACGTTTCAAGATACGTAGATTCAGAAAATCGAATAAAAAAAAATCCGTCCGTCCGCCGTACGCCGTACGCCGTACGCCGTCCGCCGTCCGCCGTCCGCCGTCCGAGGCACTTTGCCCAGTTAGCGTTGAGTTAAAATTACGAAATTTGGTTTCTGGGTTTGGACCAGCCCCACAATGATCCACGAAACTTTTCATAACCCTAGGTCAAGGGGAAGGGGTTCAAAACGAATTTTGAAATTTTGAAAATTCCATATCTCGAAAAATTCCCATCAAACGGTATGTTTTTTATTTCATATTTAGATAGAGTTTGTTCCGTAGAATTTTTTAAGACCATCCGCAGCTTTGTACGACCAGCCGTTCGTTCACAATGACGGCTCAAAGATTGTGCCTCATAACCCGATCGTGAATCAAACTGTTGAAATACGGGTCCATTTTCATACTAACAAGCTCTTTGGAACATCATATGGCTTAAGTGATGTCGAGTTTGTTGTTCTGAGGTGCGTTTCGTGCTACGGAAATGAAGGTAATTTCGAATGTTTGTTGGTAGGTACTTCTTTTATAGAAAAATTATTACCGACGTAGCATTAAAAACCCCAGAATTATATCGTATTAATTAATCATAATTAATAATAATTATTATTAATAATAAATACGAATTATCAATACCTAAC
Source organism: Stenodema calcarata (assembly GCA_963920205.1). Classification (NCBI taxonomy): domain Eukaryota; kingdom Metazoa; phylum Arthropoda; class Insecta; order Hemiptera; family Miridae; genus Stenodema; species Stenodema calcarata. The sequence goes on along the minus strand of OY986059.1, from coordinate 26,263,292 downwards.
AATAAATTATAATAATTTTCAGTAGGTACTTGATAAAATTGTTAATAATTAGTGATAATTGACAATAATAATTAATCTAACATTTAGGATCTAGACATTTAGACCTAGTGATCTAGACAGAAGGGTGATCTGTACAAAGAAGATAATGAACCGTTGTGTCAAGAATTTGCAGAGTTTTTTATTCGATTTTCTGAATCTACGTATCTTGAAACGTAAACCAACAAATTTTGAGGGGGGGTTAAAATTTTTTTTTCTTTGGGCGATTCCAATGGTTCATTATCGAAGATAATAAACCAAAATGATTGCCGTCGTAGGTAGATGGATTCAAAAACCCCAAAATTATATTGGTAGGTACATTTGTATTTGTAATTAATTCATCATCTCTATCATTTAGTTTCTGCAAAAAGCAATTTAGTTATTGGTTATTTTTGTTTATTATAACTTTGCCCAGTTAGCGTTGAGCTAAAATTACGAAATTTTGGTTACGGGTTTGGACCAACCCCACAATGGTCCTCGAAATTTTTCATAACCCTAGGTCAAGGGGAAACGAAATTTAAAATTTCGACAATGTCATATCTCAAATAAGTTAACTGAATTTAACTGGTGTGATTTTCAGTTCACTTTTGAATGACCTGAAAAATTACGAATCTTTTAAGACCAATTGGATTTTTGTACGACCAGCCGTTCGTTCACAGTGAGCGCGCAATGGTTTAGGAGAAACACTAAACTTCGCGTCTAAAACGGCCGTTAGGTCGGTCAACCCCCCAGACGCCCGACATTAAAACTACTTTGTTTTCATCATCCCGGTAAACTACAGACTGGAAATTTTAACCGTGAGTCGGGGATTGACCACATTGCAATATATTCACAACACGAATATATACATATATTCCCAGTGGCGAGTGGTGTAAAGCAGGGATGTCCACTAAGCCCTCTTTTGTTCACACTCTTTATTAATGATCTAGCGGTTGAGCTAACTAATGGAGTAGCGGTCGGCGAAACAGTTGTCAAGATCCTCCTCTACGCCGACGACTTGGTGATTTTGTCAGAAGACCCCATGGAGCTACAAGAGAACATTGATGTCCTGAAGTCCTATTGTGACCAATGGGGACCAAAAGTCAATATGGAAAAATCCAAGGCAATGATTTTCCAGAAAGGAGGAAGACGCAGGGCAACTGAAAAATGGACGTATGGCAATGAGGTTGTGACCATAGTAAATGAATACTGCTACCTGGGTGTCACGCTGACTCCACGTATTTCTTTTTCAAAGCACTTGAAGCTGAAAGTTGGATCAGCGAAAAATGCAATGAATTATGTGTGGAGAGATGCATTTGGGAATCCTAGGATCCCTTTAACTGCTAAGATGCAGGTTTTTGAAGCTATTGTCCGAGCCATTTTGTGTTATTCAGCCCAGGTTTGGGGTTTTCGAGAGTATGGCTGTGTTGATGGCGTTCAGTTGCTGCTCATTAAGAAACTTTTCCGCCTCCCGATGCATGCCCCAAATTATATTGCATACCTTGAGACAGAATTGAACCCACTCTCGGTGTTCACCCTGCAACTGCACTTGAACTACATAGCGAAGGTAGCAAAGATGCCAAGTTCTCGCTTACCAAGGATCGTTGCTAAAGAGGTCGCGGGTGCAGGGGTGTTTTGGGCTCAGCAGTGGGGAGACCTTGTTACAAAATATGGCATTGCCAACAACTTAAGCTCATTCGATGGCTCGCTTCTTAAAGCTGACGCGGACAGAATTTTGGCCAACTTAATTAATGACAAGAGAGCAAGTTACAGGGAAAGAGCAGAGACTTCCAATTCTTATACGCTATACCGAGAACTGGACCCTAATGTGAAACCTGCCAGCCTACTCAGACCTTCAAATCACCCAATGAGCACACTCAGATGGCTATTCAAACTGCGCTCTGAGGTATTAAATCTGAATTTCAAACCATACCTCGACACCCATTCTTCAGCAGAACAGTGTTCAATGTGCAATCGGAGAGAGTTTGAGAGCACCTTCCACTTTTTGTGCACGTGCCCGGTGCTGGCAGAGTTCAGGAGGACTGCATTTCAGAGGGGTGTATTGGAGTGTGAAGAAGCGGTGCGCTTCCTTAACAGTCCACAAGATTGGGGAAGAGTCATCCGTTTCTGTACCTCAGCGTGGCCATACAGAAGGATGCTCGTCACGGAATACAACTTCTGATAACAATGAACCTGATCCACATGTGCAAATCCACTCGTACTAAGGCTACATCCATTTCATTCTATTTTTGCCATTTTTGCTTCACCATCACTCTGTTACTTTGTTTATTTTGTTATATAAAAAAAAAAAAAAAAAAAAAAAAGCTGTAGAGATCCTTTATATTCAATAAATATGAACAATATATCGGCCAAAACCCGGAGCTTCCGACAGGCGGTTCACAGAACCATGTCGTAATGTTTATTAGGCATTATTTACTATGTAAAAGGAACCTTTCTTTTCAATAAACGTTTTTCTTCTTCTTCTTCTTCACTCTTTAACATTATTTTATTTTCAGTCCTATCATTTAATCGAGCCCCACGTTTTTTTTTCCTGAAGCACAACTGAGCGTGTGGACGCCACCGAGTTGTTCAGTTCAGTTTGCACAAACTGGCTTGTGCAAGCCAGTTTGCACAAACTGGCTTGTGCAAGCCGGTTTGCGCAAATGGCTTGAGCGTGTAGACCGGCCTTTAGTCTCATTTATTTCTCAAATATTCTGCGGAGAAATTGGTTTTACATATTTTACAAAGATGTCTTATGCTTGACTAGTGCTGCTTTAGACATTACTTTATAAAATTACTGGCTGCTTATTACTATTATTTAGAATTAAATTGGTGTTATGCTTTTTCTTTTGGTTGCCGTGACTGCAGCGCCATCTGTCGTGTTACTGTGGATGTACTGTGGGTCGTCTGTAGGCGAACTCTTGAAGTTCTCGTTGGCGCTTTGATTTGATCTGTGTGGGGGTGTATGAGCCGCCACAATATGGTTTTAATGAAGTTGAGTTTTTTGTTCTGAGGTACGTTTCATGCTACGGAAATGAAGGTAATTTCGAAAGTTTGTTGGTAGGTACTGTTATATCCGACGCCTCCATAATTATTATTACCCAATATTGTCAACCAATTTATTGTAACCTTGGATTCTCATCTGTGAATAAAAAGCCATTCTGTTCTAAAGTTTCTAAAGTGTATTATGTTCCTGATATTCAGATTAATATCTATTGAAAACTAACATTTGGCGACGGGTAAAAGTTGACGAATAGTAGTTGTGTGAGTTCTCCGAAGATTTCTGCTGTGACGGTCAAAATATCGACAGGGTAATCGGTAACCCACCAACATTCGATCATGCCACGTCGGATTATAAAGTTTTCAAGAGCCAACTAGAGAATTTTATCGTAGTAAACGATGTTCCGGCTCCGAAAAAGAAAGCTTTATTGCTGACTTGTCTATCCCAGTCGACATTTTTGTTATTGAATAGCTTGTGCGTTCCACAGGCACCTGATGATGCCGCCGTCACATACGGCGATCTTATTGGTTTTTTAGATGCTCATTTCAAACCTGTTTCGGCATATTTTGCTGCAAGAAATGATTTTTATACAGCCTGTAGACAACCTGGAGAAACAATACAGCAATGGGCAGCTCGGATTCGTGACTTTGCTGGGAAATGTTCGTTCGGAAATGAACTGACGATTGTCTTGAGAGATATTTTTGTTGTGGGGTTAGGCCCGGGTCAGCTGCCGGATCGTCTTTTTGAGGAAGATGCCTCCAAGAATACAGTGACCATGTCATCACTTTGCGAAATTGCTTTGGCCAAGGACTTCACCGCGAAATTTAAACAACCAAGACAGTCAGTAAAACAGGAACCCGAGGAACATTTCTACACATCGACGCGCAAAAATACGAAGAATAGACAGCGTGGCAGGAAAAATAATGATTCGACAACCGATTTATGTGAACACTGTGGTCGACAGAATCATGTAAGTACAGCGTGCAAGTACAAAAATTACACATGCCATAAGTGTAAAGTTCAGGGGCATTTGGCACCTGTCTGTAAATCCAAATCTCACCCCGCAAATCACTTTTTAGAGGAAGTAGATGAGGATTCTTCGGATGATAGTTGTGGTCTGGGTCAGTCATTTTTCTGCCTGAAGGATGGTGAGACAAATCTCAACGAAAGGTTTACAAGGGATCTGATCATTGATGGCCAAACTCACAGGTTCCAAATTGACACTGGAGCTGCGCAAAATGTTATTTCGGAGGATTATTATAAGCAGCATTTCTCGTCCTACAATCTGGTAAACAATGACATCACTCTGACTGATTACATTGGAAAGAAAATTATACCAATCGGGAAAATTAAATTGAAGTCCCATTTTCACGGCAGGACTCATAAATTGTGGTTTTATGTGATCAGGAGAGGAGGACCATCCCTACTAGGGCGAAGCGGACTGCGCATTTTGAACATTCCAGCAACCTCACACGTTGCGGATCTTCTTGCTCTAGAAACACATTCTGCATCTAACGTTCCACCTCAAGTTAGGGAGATCGTACAGACGTTCCCAACACTGTTTGAGCCAACTATAGGTACTTTTAATGGACCGAAGGTAACACTGAAGGTGAAAGAAGGGACTACACCAAAATTCTGCAAGTCGCGTACTTTGCCAATTGCCTTGAAAGCCAAGGTGGAGGCTGAACTCACCAGACTGATGGATGAGGGAATTCTTGTACCAGTAGATCATTCCGATTGGGCGACACCGGTGGTGCCAGTTTTGAAGAGCGACGGTTCTGTACGCATCTGCGGGGATTTTCGGATGACTTTGAATCCAGTTTTACAGCAAATGGACTACAAGCTCCCCAGGATCGATCATATCTGTGCGAACTTTGGAGGCGCAACCGTTTTCTCCAAGATCGACCTCAAAGATGCGTATCAGCAACTCGTCCTGGATGAGCCATCTTCCAGACTCACATGCATCAACACACCACTGGGATTGTTAAAATACACCCGACTATGTTTTGGAATTTCAGTGGCTCCATCTGAGTTCCAAAAGGTCATGGATAAATTGCTTCGCGGTATCAAGGGCGTTGGCGCGCTTCTTGACATTTATGTGACCGGCAAGACATTGGAGGAACACAATGACCGACTCTATCAAGTTCTCAAGATGCTTCAGGATTCCAATTTGCGTGTCAAACTAAATAAATGTAGATTCATGCAGAAATCCATCGAGTACCTCGGGCACCGATTTGATGCTGAAGGCCTGCACCCTCTAGATCATCATGTAAGAGCCATACAAGATGCACCCGTACCCCAGAACACACAGATGCTAAAGTCATTTCTTGGCATGGTAACGTTTTACCTCAAATTTGTTCGGAATTCGGCTAAGATAATGCAACCACTTTATGCTTTACTCAAGAAGGATCAAAGATGGGTTTGGCAAAAGAAGCATCAGGAGTCTTTTGAGAAGATCAAATGTTATCTCATGTCAGACCCTGTGCTCACCCACTTTGACCCTGACCGTCCGCTGAAGCTCGTGGTCGACGCTTCAGGAACTGCTGTGGGAGCGATTTTAGTCCATGTATTTCCTGATGGAAGTGAAAGGCCAATAGCCTACGCGTCAAAGATGCTGAGTGAAGCCCAAAAACGGTATCCACAAATTGAACGTGAAGCATGGAGTATCGTATTTGGAGTTTCCAGATTCAAAGATTACTTATTTGGTAGAGATTTTATCCTAACGACTGATCATCGGCCCCTACTTCACATCTTTGGTGAGAAGAAAGGTTTACCGATATTCGCAGCAAATCGACTTCAGAGATGGGCCTATCTGCTGTCCAACTTTAATTATACACTAACCTGTGTCAAGTCCGAAGATAATACCGCTGACTATCTTTCGCGCATCGAATCATCTGGACCACCCATCAAGGATGCAGAGAGCAAGGTCTCTTATATCAATTTCATCCATGAGCAGTATCCATATCGAATCAATTGGAAGGAAGTAATGCGTCTCACACGAACAGACACAATTCTCTCTAAAGTTTTAGGGAAAATCTACAAAGGTGAACAGTTACCAAAAGAGGAAAAGGTATTTACTCCGTTTGTACGTCGAGAACATGAGCTCACCGTGGACCATGGCTGTTTGATGTGGGGTTACCGTGTGGTTATACCAGTCAAGCTGCGCAGGGTAGTCCTCAGTCAACTGCACAGTAACCACCTTGGAATCACGAAAATGAAGTCGTTGGCTCGGTCCTATTTTTGGTGGCCTGAAATGGATCGGCAGATTGAGGAGATTGCTTCAAATTGCCTTACTTGCAACGAATTTCGCAACGACCCACCAAAATCTACGCTTAAACCATGGACATGGCCCAAGACAGCATGGACTCGACTCCACATAGATTTCCTTGGACCCATGAGGCAAAACATCTACGCACTAGTCCTTCAAGATGCAACCAGTAAATGGATTGAAGCATTCCTGGTCCGAGCTCCAACAGCTTCCGTCACCATTGACAAGCTGACGGAAACTTTTGCTCGTTTTGGCATTCCACGCTCCATCTCGACTGACGGGGCTAGCTGCTTTACGGGAGGGGAGTTTACCGCTTTCCTACAAAGACTGGGCATCCACCATTTGGTAGGGGCTCCATTTCATCCCCAATCAAATGGCGCAGCTGAATCCGCTGTAAAAATAGTGAAGAGGTGTCTGCAGAAAGCTATTACTGACCAAGCCCCACTAAATCAATCCCTTCACCAATTCCTCCTTCTCCATCGCAATGCAGAACACCCCGCAACAGGCGACTCTCCAGCTAATATGCTACTCAAGCGCAGGATGAGGACAGTTTTTGACCAACTAGCGCCATCTTCTGAAGAGGAGGTAGAAAAATATCAAGACAAGATGATACAACGGGGAGGTCAGCGGACACTGGACCTCTCACTCTACCAACCAGTTTGGGCCAAAGACTATCGTCAGGGTACTCCCAAATGGTCCAAGTGTGTGGTATCCAAAGTGTTGGGCGCTCAAACTTATGAGGTCACAACCTCGGAGGGACTCACCTGGAGGCGCCATATCGACCAATTGTGGTCTGCTGAAGGTTCTGGAGAAGAGGGAGGCGTCATGGGTATTGCGGAGACTAAGACTGACCTGGATTCCTCCGGAGATTCAGAGATTCAACCATCCTCTCCTCAACAGACCCCAACAACCACTCCTAAACAGACCATACCGACGTCTACTGAGCACCAACATTCTGGGTCTCTACTTCAAGCTCCCAAAAGTGTGCCTAATTCCAGTTCAAAGGGGGAAAAATCAATAGCGCCATCACAGAGACCCAAGAGGGACCGCAAACCTGTAGATCGTTTAAACTACAAGTGAAGGGGGAAGGAGTGTTATATCCGACGCCTCCATAATTATTATTACCCAATATTGTCAACCAATTTATTGTAACCTTGGATTCTCATCTGTGAATAAAAAGCCATTCTGTTCTAAAGTTTCTAATGTGTATTATGTTCCTGATATTCAGATTAATATCTATTGAAAACTAACAGGTACCTACTTCTTTTATAGAAAAATTATTACCGACGTAGTATTATAAATCCCAGAATTATATCAGTAGATTTTATTTGTAATTAATTCATCATCCCAATCATTCAGGTTCTGCACAAAGCAACCCAGGCGATTCCTACAGCCGGATAACTTTTTCCGGCCTCTGAAGAATGATATTTGCGAGGCGGGGTGATTTTTACACGGAGTGTTTTTTGGGGGGGATTATATTTGACTCGTCAGACGAGGTCGATGTCCCAAGAAGACGGCCAAGAAAAATCAGGCGACGGAAATCGGCGGAGATTCCGGCTCTCGAAACGGACAGTTCTCCAAGTCCTCGACACTCGCCTGTAGTTTCCGACGGACAAGTAGGTAAGTCGAAAACGAAATTTTAATTTATAATAGTTTGGAAACTAGATTACTACCTACCTAGTAGTGATGGTCAAAACCAGGAATTTTGAATCTCAAAACCGAAACCGAAACTAGAAAAATCGAATCTCGAAACTCAACTCGCGAAACTTTTGAAGAGATTATCACCACCAGTGATCCTGGAGTAACATTTGACATTGATATATAGATAATTACATAATCCTACACAATAATATCTAATTATCTATATATCAATGTCAAATTTTACTCCAGGATCACTGGTGGTGATAATAATCTCTTTAAAGTTAATCTTGTACCTCCAACACAGTATTATTGTGTAGGAGGAACAAGATTAACGATATTACCTACGTAGGTATATGCCTACTTTAATTTCTGTTTGTTGGTTAATTTCTGTCTTCTGTAGCCCACGATATTCGGAACATATTGTTATTATTTGATTTTTTCACCATTCGTACCAAAATGAATGCATAGTGATGTTTGATCCCTGTTTTTCTTCTTTTGCAGGAGGAGAAAATGCGGAATACTTCCATACCAATCGAAAAGGATATTTTTTATATCGAGGCTTCTCTGTTAGTTGTCTCATGTAATCCGCCATATTTGTTCTACCCGCTTCGTTCTAATAAATCTCTTTCTTAAACTAACCATTTTCATTATTGAATTCCTACAATAATAATAAGGAATAACTCAAAAAACAATGTGTGTGTGTGTTCGTCGACAAATTTGTAGCCCCGGCGCTTCACGTTGTCCAACTTTTGTCGTACGGGACGGTTTGCACAGTTGGACAGTTTGCGTTATCTCCGTTTGCTAAACTCCGTTATTTCATTCTGAGTTTAACCGACATTTGGTTTGGTGAAAGACATTCAGGTTTATCTTCCGAGGTCCACTTAAACGAAGATTGGGTAATCTCCGTTATTTAATTTTTTGGTGAAAGTGGGCCTAAGCGACTAATTGGCGGTTGTTTGGCTTTTGCGTACTTAACTAGCTTTTAGCACTTTTGGGTTTTTCAAAGATCTATTAAGCGACAGAACTAGTAGATGGACTGTTTTTTCGGATTTTGTGGTTGTTTGGACGCCATCAGCACACCAAAGTTTACGTTACTACCGGGTTAAGTTAAATCGGCCGAAAACAACGCCCTCCAGACGTAACAGTCGTTCTAAATCTTTATTCGCGATTTCCCAAAAAAAAGCTTTGATGTCCCTTAGGAGGTATTTGCATAAAGCGGTCCAATTGTGGTTTCACCCTTGTGGTTTTAACATGGTGGTTTCCCCCCTTGTGGTTTCAGAGAATACGGATTGCAGTTGATGGCCGACCTTGGTGGGTGTTGCAGAGAAATACGTCCCTCCTAGAGTGTCAGTGCAGTTAGAAAAAAAAAAAATCTGTGCTATTGGTAAAATATACCTGCAAGACCCTCTTGGAGAGTCCAGTTTTTTGAGCCAGCTGCTTCAAATCCTTGGCGTCCGGGTTCTGGTTGATGGCGAAGTAGGATTTCATCGTTCTGAGCTGGTGGTGCTTGAAAGACGTCCTCATCCTCTTGGTGCGCTGCTGTGGGACGCCAGGCGATGTCGCGGAACTGTCGTACGACAGAGACTCCATCGACGACGACAGATCCCCACCGTGGAGCATCTCTAACAGCAAAACACATCACCTAAGTTGTAATGTCATGCACCGACTCATGAATACACAAATATCTTAACCTTCGAAGGGTACGGTGGGTGACTGGGGGCACGGAAGGTACTGTGGGGTCTGTGCAGACCCCAGCCGATTTTTCGAATTTTAAACATTCAGGAGGTTGATGTGCAGTAAACTCAATTAAAACACAATTTAACTTTATTAAATCATGTTATTAAACACAAAAACTCTGCAAATTCTTGACACAACAGCTTACTATCTTCTTTGAGCAGATCACCCTAATCTAATTAACGAAATGTTAGATGAAACTCTAGCTCGTCATCCAAATTAAATTTGAAATACCATACGAATTTCTTTCATATCATACCATACTGTACTATACCAAATTATACCATACATACCATACTCATACCATGTCATACAAACCGAGTGAATCCAGTTCTGACCTATATTTAAAATTTCAAGTCTAGTTCATCATCAAAATTTATTTTGTTTAAACAGATAGGTATTATCTAAACAATTTTACAGATAGGATACCGAGTCAATCCCGACTCACGGTTAAAATTTCCAGTCTCTACTTCACCGGGAAGATGAAAAAAAGGTAGTTTTATGTTGGGTGGCTGGGGAGTTGACCCACCTAACGGCCGTTTTAGGCGCAAAGTTTAGTGTTTATCCTAAACCTTTGTTCTCTCACTGTGAACGAACGGCTGGTCGCAAAAAAATCCGATTGGTCGCAAAAAATTCGTAATTTTTCAGGCCATTCAAAAGTGAACTAAAAACTAAACCGTTCTGTTAAATTTTTCGAGATATGACATTGTCGAAATTTTAAAGTTCGTTTTGAACCCTTTCCCATTGAGCTAGGGTTATGAAAAATTTCAAGGATCATTGTGGAGCTGGTCTGAACCCGGAAACCATGTTTCGCAATTTTAGCTCAACGGTAACTGGGCAAAACGGCGGGGTCGGCGTAGGCGTACGGCGTGTAGAGTCACTACAGTTTGGTTGACTGGTTGTCAGCATCGTAGTTGTTAGTTGCAATTTTTTGAAATATAATTCAGTCTTAAACTAAACTGAATGCTATTTTACATTGGCGCTGCGGAAAATGTGAAAAACACATAATGCCAAATCATGCGAGGAGGCAAAGTCTAGCTCTCGTAGACAAAGAGGTGGAGCAACCTCAAGGATCAGGAATTGTTGATGCGGGGCCCTCCACGTCAGAGACAATTTCTTGATCACCTGATGAAGTCATTCAAATTCGGGCGATTCGAGGAAGAGGAGGAGTCGTGGCCGTACTAGGTATGTCGATTCGAGGTGGTTGTAAAGCGATACACCATGGGTAGAACGATTTCAAACAACCTATGGAGCATATTGCTGCTGTCGTCGGTTGGAGCGGTGCCATTCAAAATCTGGTGGACCGTTTTCGTCCAACAGAAGTGAGCAAAATTCCTTACGCACAGTTGAAGGAGGCACTACAAAGTTATTATGTAAAACCGACGTGTATTTTTGCGGAAAGAAGGGCGTTTGCTCTCGAACGTCGTGACACCAATGAGACTGTGGCTAAATTCGCTGATAAGTTAAGAACATTGGCAGGAACGTGTGAAATATCTAGGTCATGTATTGGACGAGATAGGTATTAAACCTATAAAGGAACATATTGAAGCCATCACAAAGATGCCAGAACCAACTAAAGTACAGTAGTTGAAGTCATTTCTGGGAACGGTAAACTATTATTCACGATTTATACAACATCTACAAAGTGATTGCGTGCCATTCCATATCCTGACTAGGAAAGGAATCAGATGGAGCTGGACACTGAAGCAGATGAGGTATTTCAAAGGCTGAAGAAGACGATAAGAGACGTTGGGGCTCTGGTCCACTATTCACTACATTTACCTCTGGGAGTGTCAGCAGATGCCAGTGCAAAAGGCTTGGGGGCAGTGCTCTGGCATAAATATCGTGGAGGAGAAGAGAGATTTATAGCATACGCATCAAGAGTTTTGAATCAAGCGGAAAGAAGATATTCGGCGATTGACCGAGAAGCATTACCATTGGTGTTCACAGTAAAGAAGTTTAATCAGTATCTTCGAGGTCGAGATTTTGTACTTAGAATCGACCACAAGCCATTGATGAGGATCCTGTCAGAAGAGAGGGAAATCCCAAAGATTGCAGCAAACCGACTTATCAGGTGGGCATTAATTTTAAGAAGTTACAATTTCAAGGTGGAACATAATATTTATATTATAAACGGTAAGGAAAACTGTGTAGCAGATACGTTATCTCGGTTGCCATTTGAAGGATTCGAAGTATCAGGGATAGAAAACAGTGGACAAGCAAAAGGGATGCATTTGCTCCATATAACATTGCAGGGAAGCCCAGTTACGATGAAAGCACTGAAAGACGCAATAAAAGAAGACTCTGAGTTACAGAAGGTCAGGCAGTTCATGGAGGGAGGATGGCCAGAAAAGAGAAATTTGGAAAGCAGAATGTTTCCTTACTTCGAGAAACGGGACGAGCTCTCATTGGAGGAAGGCGTTTTTTATGGAATGGTCTGATAGTGGCTCTGAAAGTTCAGGGTAGGTTTCTTGAAATGTTGCATGCGGGTCATCCTGGAATACGTGCAATGAGAGACACGGCGAAACTACAAGTTTGGTAGCCACGGGTAGATGCTGAGATCGAGCGATTTGCAAAAGGATGCGGGGTTGTGGTCGAGCCTGTGATGCAGGAGGCGGATGCAGGACTGCCCAGACTGGTTGGCGATGTCAAAGTTGACGTGGTCTGTGACAGGGAGAGGGTGGCGTTTTTCGATACTCGCATCGTTAACGCCGACGCCCCCTGAGGCCACCGAGGCCTGGCTCAGGCCACCGAGGAAACTCACCAGCAGGCAGCATCGGAGAAACACCGAAAGTATAACCACGCCGCAGAAGAGCATCGTGGATCGTTCACTCCCCTAATAGGACCTGCGACGGAGTCCTCCATAAGGAATTTCGGGCCTTCACCAAGCAGCTTGGTTGGACTTTGGCCGAGAAGTGGCGAAGACCGGAGGGGCACGTCATGAATTGGATCCGAGTTAAACTGGAATTCGCCGTGATAAGGGCCATTTCGATGCGCATCAGAGGGCCTCGTAGACGGATCCAAGGCTTCGAGGATGCAGATGGGCTGGGGATGGAAGATGGGGCCCCACTACCAATCCTCGAAGATTAAAAAAAAAAAAAAAGCGCACAAGCTTCATTCCTACTCCTTCAAGTTTCCTTCTTACGTACCTTCTATACGTGTTTTGTTTAAATAATATTTAAACAAAACACGTATAGAAGGTACGTAAGAAGGAAACTTGAAGGAGTAGGAATGAAGCTTGTGCGCTTCATTCCTATATATATTATATGGGATTAAATAAGTGCCTAAAAAAAATACAATTATTGTACCTATATTAAATATTTAATACCTATTCAATAATGTTATTGCTTTACCTTTATCAATGCTAGATATAGAAATTCTCTTCCTCCGTTTCGATGATTAGCCCAAATGATGTTTGGCTCATGAAAATATAGATACTAGAGATTTTATGGATTTTCCAAATTAGAGTTGATTTGAAGTTATACTCGTACTATTTACCTGTATGTCGCATTATTGATCTGTATGTCGTACTATCGATCTATGTTGTCAACACTGCTTGGAGTGACCCAAAGAATTTATTAGGAAAAGTTGGAAATTCATTTTGATAATGGGCGGTCGGGATACTGAATGGCGACGTTGATCCAAAACAAGCCAGCGGATATTGAAAAGCTAATCTATTATCACCCGACTCCCACCGTTGGTGGGATATTTTTACATCCTGGAGAAGCCACCGAACCCCTTAATTGTGTGGCCACCCATACAGAAGCAATGGAAAAGGTTTCTAGATAAAGGGAAAAGTCCCTCGGCTGCCTGAAGACCAAATTTGGTCTTCTGACTGATTTGATTGACTGACTCTTATCTACGAGTATTAACTAGCTGTGTACCCGCGCTTCGCAACGGTAGAACAGACACCCCCTTTAGGACAGACACCCCCCTTTAACCTTCCCCAATGTTCACTCAACATTTTCCCTAAGTTTCATTCAGATCGGTCATGTAGTTTTGAAATCTCTGTAACACCCCCCCCCCCCCTCACCCACCAAACTTACTAAGGACTCTCCCTACCTGGTCAAAAACCTTCCCCAATGTTCACACAACACAATTTCAAAGTTTCACACCAATTTGTCAAGTAGTTTTTGGATTGCCTGTAGACCCCCCCTCTCACCAACTGCACCCCGCCCCCTCCCACTAACATCCTGATTGAAGTACCACTTGAAAGTACTTGTCGAGCTGAATCCAGAGACTACTTTCAATCGGATTTACGTTCAACCGTTCAAAAGTTATAAGCATAAACGTCCTCATAGAAATGATTATAACACGTTTTTTAGTAGTATTTCATTCATAGCGTTTCAACGGATGGACAGATTTAAACGCGGATTTTTCAGAAACCTTCCCAGATAAATTCTGCGTCAAATGGTACCAGCCGCATTTTTCTACGTTCAGCCGTTCTCAATTGATGATGAGACAACCAGACAAACAGACAGACACGATTATATTATATAGTATAGATAGATGAGAGTCAGTCAATTGACACAGAAATCGATGCTAAGCCTGATGGATTGAATAAAAAATTTCAAAACACGAAAATACTTTACACCTGTAGCAGCTATTCCTCGTGCAAATAAGGGGCATCCTCGATTTCGATAGTCGTTAATTTCAAAAGAGTTGCACATCTCACATTTTTCGATCTGATCCGGTGATGTAATATTTGAATTGTTCAATGTTGTACCTAATAATTACAATTATTGTTAATTGTAATTCCAAGTAGGTACGTGCTGGATAAAAATTCACTTTTCCGATTCCATAGCATCGTCAAAAGCCCTCACTCAAATTAAAAAGCCATTCTTAACAATTGGTACAGCTTTCGTACAAGTACGCAAACACGAGGGACATTTTATGTCTTTGCGCCCCCTCCCATCAGAAACTTATATGAAGCTTGCATTCGTGTTGACAATAATATTGTCAACAATAATTTATATTATAAATTATTGAGAATGATCACCTGTGTGTAAACAATTATTTAAACAATCACGCTCATACCGCAGCTTGTTGGCCACGCAGTCCGCAGTGGTTAACGTAGTATGGTTAGGTAAATCGAGAGCTATCCAACGAGTGGTGAACGATTTTTGTACGATGATAACTGGCGAAGATAAAGTTCCGTAGCAACGAATCGGTTGTAAGCGAAAATCATCAGAAATATTTTCGTGACGTTGCATTTTTCCGTTGCATGTCCCGCGTTTCATTTTCGACTTTATGTAGCAAAGTAAAGACATAAAATGTCAACAAGAACTGAACTTACAGCTGTACAACTCTCCCCATGACCTTAGCAGTGAGAATCGCACGGCTATGCAAATTGTACAGGAAAAAATATTTGAACAAATTTATTGACAGTGTCAAAGGTGTTTGTTTATCCGATGCCATAAAGGAGTTTGTAAGTGTTTGTTTATACTCGTGTATAAAGAGTTGACGCAATTTTAGTTGGGCCGTTGTCTATTGTTGACATCAATGAAAGTCGTTTTGTCGTTGGTTTTGGCTCTCGCCATCATCACTCTTTCAAGTAAGTGAGGCCTGATGGCGTGTTAATGTGAAAATATAACTATGACAATTCGTGATTGATAGAGAAGAAGTTGCGTTTGCATCTACTGAGTTGATGCACCAACTGAGTGAAATCTGCATCTTCTCAGGACGTGGTAGCTGGTTTTTAACAGTTTTCCAACCTAATTGCACCTGCATAATATTATCAACGCTTCAGATAAGAACCAGATTTAGTGTTAACTTAGCTAGAGGAAACATTATGAAAATGTTTACTTTATAGAGAAGAAGTTGCATTTGCATCTATTGAGTAGACGCAACGACTGCGTGAAGTCTTCATCTTCTTCTCAGGTCATAGAGGAAGCAGACACAGTTTTTCAAGTTTCATTATTGCACCCGCTTCAGATATAAAGTATTCTATAGTAAACGGAGAACTTGAGTTTGTCTTTATTTAGAATGATGATGCATCATGGCATGCCATGGATGATTTTTTGGAGTGCTAGCTCCTAATGATGGGCAATAATCAATGTTCTTACCAAATTGTTTGAAGGTGAACAAGATGGAGAAACTGCTCAGAGGTTCTTCGGGAGATGGAGGCCAAACGGACGGCGCCCCCATAAACGTCCATCGTGGTATAACGACTGTCCAGATCAGAGCTCTGAAGAAATGGAAGTGAAACCAAAACCCAAGCCTAGACCTAAACCACAACAGGCAACTCCAGCACCAAGTGGCTCTTCGACGGAAGAAAACAAATCTGCAGGTCAAGGTGAGCAAGGGCCGGCGGAGCAACCGCCGGTTGAAGCTCCTCAAAAGACAGACCCCTCTCAACAAGAAGCATCACCCCCGCAAAAGGAGCAACAAAATCTTCCAGCGGAGCAAGGCGATCAACCAGCACAATCTGAAAGCTCGTCACAACCGGAGGAGCCGCCAACCTCTCCACCACAGCCAGCTGACCAACCACAAACGCCCCAGGAGTCGCCACAGGAAGAGACCCTCGACAATCAGGAAAGTAGCGAGGAGAGCGTCGAGCTGCCGAACTCTTTAGAAAGTGATTCTGACGTCGAAACCATCGAACTTTCATTGCGGAAGGGTACCTAAATGACCTATTCTGAGTAATGTAATGAGATCATTATAATTGCTATTCGTTTCGTTGTTGTTTGGTTTATAATCCAATATTCTCCTTCCAAATCCTGCAGCAAATTTTCCCACTTGTAGTAGTTGCAAAACTCAATGTAAAAGACCATGAAGCTGATGCAAAAAACAATGTAGTTGATGACATAATATGACATTAATATGTCACATGTTATGTGATGCTTTCTCTGTTATTTTGGTTGATGATGAAGAACTCCGAAAATGAAACAAGGAGTAGGTAATTAAATTCGGTCCTCGATTGAAATAGTGACATAAAATCGATTGTGATCCCGTCAGCAGACCTTATTATGAGGGAATATCAATACATTGGGGGAGCTTGAGAATGGGACTGGAGTAATTCCAGTGGGTCTGAAAATGCCGAATTTCAGTCGGTTTTTTGCTATTATCTCTTGTATCCATCAGGAGCATCAAGAACGCAGCGAAATGTAAGCAGGCTGTATGGAAATATTTCAACGTGGAGTAACGTCCGGGAGACTGCGGGGGCGGAGCAGACTAGGTTGGGAGAGATTCAGCGATAAGAGGCGAGGAACCCCCGTGCGCTGCGGTAGCCATTGAGCTCGCCTCGACCCGCCGTGGTGGGGTCAGGTCTGCGGCCATCAATCTATCCCCAAGCCCACTGTTCATCCCATCGGCGGATTATGAATTTTCATGAGAGTGAGTGGGAGGGGACGGGGGCGGAAGAGCAGATTCAAGGGCAGAGCAAGGGCGGTTTTTGTGTGTGAGGGGCGCAAAAATGGATTGCATTCATGATGACCGAATAGAAGAGAATTGAAGAGAATATTAACGATATCTGGATTTTCTGTTCTCCAGTGGTCAATATCGGAAAGGTAATGTCAATATTATTGACCGTGTGTCAATATTTTCATCAATCCTCAGTTCGTCTCAAATCGTCACGCGGTGAAGGTGACTTGTATGTGGAAAGATTTTGACATTTTATGTCTTTACTCTGGCACATAACTCGAAAAACGTTACACAAAAGCGTTACACGAAATCGTCACGAAAATTTCTGATGATTTTCGCTTACAACCGATTCGTTGCTACGGAACTTTATCTTCGCCAGTTATCATCGTACAAAAATCGTTCACCACTCGTTGGATAGCTCTCGATTTACCTAACCATATTACGTTAACCACTGCGGAGTGCGTGGCCGACAAGCTGCGGTATGAGCGTGATTGTTTAAATCATTTTTTACACACAGGTGATCATTCTCAATAATTTATATTGTCTATACGAATGCAAGCTTCATAATTTATGATAACAACTACGCTACTGGGGTAGGTGATGTAGCATTGTTCTTGAATCACTTCTTTAAAGACATAAAATGTCCCAATGTGTTGCAGACTCGTATGCAAGCATTTAATTCTCGACTGTATCAACAACAGGATGGAGTTGACATTCTTTTGACATTTTCATGTCTTTGCTTTGGCACATAAACTGAAACGGGAAAAATTTGTTTCCTTGATTCACCCTTTCCCTCAGATCACGTCAGAACACAAGCGACAGGCGGGCCACTACGTCAGAAGCACCTATGACGCACGAGCGTATGACGTCAGATGGCTAGCCGGAGGCCATCTAGTACGTCAGAGCCTATGACGCACGAGCCTATGACGTCAGAGGGCTGGCTGGCTAGGTGATCGGGTTTTAATAAGCCTCTGGAATTCCGCGCCTTCATTTTGCATTCATTTACATCTTCACGTTGATTTAATCTAATTATGGCTACTGATTCATTATCGAAGAGATCGCCCAAGTTGTTCTGACTCATGTTTAAACTAGCTCATCGGAAACTTGAAAAACAAGTAAGTGTAAATTATTATTGATAGTTATTAATAATGTTCATGAATTTTTTGTAATAATGATTAATAATTATTATTAATTAACTCGATATCTGTATCGAGCCATGTGCTATTACAATCTTGACAGCCGAATAATTCACCCTTATGACTACGAATATGATTTGCTCCAAATTTGAGCCCTCAATGTGAACGAACGGCTGGTCGTACAAAGCTGCATAATAATAATATTATTATGGTCTTAAAAAATTGTTAAAAAAAACTATGTACTTAAATATGAACTGATAGCTAAGTATACCGTTCCTTCAAAATGTTTCGAGTTATGAAATTTTCAAAATTTCAAAATTCCTTTTGAACTCCTCCCCTTTGACCGAAGTCTATGAAAACATTCATGGATCATTGTGGGGTTGGTCCGAACCCGTAAACTAAATTGAGTAATTTAAGCTCAACGCTAACTGGGCAAAGTGCCGCGGACGGACGGATTTTGGTTGATTATCTTCGATAATGAACCATTGGAATCGCCCAAAGAAAAAACTCTGCAAATTCTTGACACAACGGTTTTATATCTTGTTTGTACAGATCACCCTTCTGTCTCGATTACTGAATGATAGATTAATAAGTAATATGAATTATCATTAATTATTAATTATTATTATCAAGTAGTGGAACTGATTAATATTTATTGTTGGTTATTAATAATTGTTATGCTTCATTATTAATCAGTATTATTAAATATTATTCATCAACTCGATATTTGAAAACCATGTGCTGGTCTTACAAAGCTGTGGATGGTCTTAAAAAATTCGAAAAAATAAACTCTATCTAAATATGAGATAAAAAATACACCGATAATATATAAAGGTGTATAATATATTATAATATTCATGAATTTGTATTACCTATATGAATTTTTCGAGTTTTTAAATTTTCAAAACTCTTTTTGAAACCCTTCCCGTTGACCTGGGGTTATGAAAAGTTTCGAGGATCATTGTGGGGTTGGTCGGAACCCGTAACAGAAAGTACCTAGTAGTGATGGTCAAAACCAGGAATTTCGAATCTCAAAACCGAAACCAAAACTAGAAAAATCGAATTGACCAAAGAAACAAATTTTTCAACCCCCGTCAAAATTTGTTGGTTTACATTTCAAGATACATAGATTCGGAAAATCGATTTAAAAAAAACTGCAAATTCTTGACACAACGGTTTATTATGTTGTTTGTACAGATCACCCTTCGGTCTAGATTACTGAATGGTAGATTAATTATTAATATGAATTGCCATTAATTATTAATTATTATTATGTAGTAGTGTAAATTATTCATATTTATTGTTGGTAATAAATAATTTTGATGCTTCATTATTAATAATTATTATTAAATACTATTTATTAAGTCGATATTTGAAAACCATCTGCTGTTTGAATCAGCTGAGCCAGTTTGAAAATGGACCCGACAGGCTGCCTCTCGATTCACTCTCATGTTGACGATTTCCGATCTGCTCCAACTTTGAGCCTTCATTGTGATCGAACAGCTGGTCGTACAAAGCCGTGGATGGTCTTAAAAAATTCTAAAAAATAAACTCTATGTAAATATGGAATAAAAAATACGCCGTTATAAGTTTTTAAATTTTCAAAACTCATTTTGAAACACTTCCCTTTGACCTGGGGTTATGAAACGTTTCGAGGACCATTGTGGGGTTGTTCGGAACCCGTAACAGAAATTTCGTAATTATAGCTCAACGCTAACTGGGCAAAGTGCCGAGGACGGACGGATTTTGGTTGATTATCTTCGATAACGAACCATTGGAATCGCCAAAAGAAAAAACTCTGCAAATTCTTGACACAACGGTTCATTATCTTCTTTGTACAGATCACCCTTCTGTCAAGATCACTAGGTCTAAATGTCTAGATCCTAAATGTTAGATTAATAATTATCACTAATTATTAACAATTTTATCAAGTACCCAGTGAAAATTATTATAATTTATTGTTAGGTATTAATAATTTGTATTTATTATTAATAATAATAATTATTAATTATGATTAATTAATACGATATAATTCTGGGGTTTTTAATACTACGTCGGTAATAATTTTTCTATAAAAGAAGTACCTACCAACAAACATTCGAAATTAGCTTCATTTCCGTAGCACGAAACGCACCTCAGAACAACAAACTCGACATCACTTAAGCCATATGATGTTCCAAAGAGCTTGTTAGAATGAAAATGGACCTGTATTTCAACAGTTTGATTCATGATCGTGTTGTGAGACACAATCTTTGAGCCCTCATTGTGAACGAACGGCTGGTCGTACAAAGCTGCGGATGGTCTTAAAAAATTCTGCGGAACAAACTCTATCTAAATATGAAATAAAAAACATACCGTTCTATATGAATTTTTCGAGATATGAGATTTTCAAATTTTCAAAATTCGTTTTGAACCCCTTCCCCTTGACCTAGGGTTATGAAAAGTTTCGAGGACCATTGTGGGGTTGGTCGAAACCCGTAACAAAAATTTCGTAATTTTAGCTCAACGCTAACTGGGCAAAGTTATAATAAACAAAAATAACCAATAACTAAATTGCTTTTTGCAGAAACTAAATGATAGAGATGATGAATTAATTACAAATACAAATGTACCTACCAATATAATTTTGGGCTTTTTGATTCCAACTACCTACGACGGCAATCATTTTGGTTTATTATCTTCGATAATGAACCATTGGAATCGCCCAAAGAAAAAAAAATTTTAACCCCCCCTCAAAATTTGTTGGTTTACGTTTCAAGATACGTAGATTCAGAAAATCGAATAAAAAAAAATCCGTCCGTCCGCCGTACGCCGTCCGCCGTCCACCGTCCGCCGTACGCCGTCCGCCGTCCGCGCCACTTTGGCCAGTTAGCGTTGAGTTAAAATTACGAAATTTTTTTTATGGGTTTCGACCAACCCCACAATGGTCCTCGAAACTTTTCATAACCCTAGGTCAAGGGGAAGGGGTTCAAAACGAATTTTGAAAATTTGAAAATCTCATATCTCGAAAAATTCATATAGAACGGTATGTTTTTTATTTCATATTTAGATAGAGTTTGTTCCGTATAATGTTTTAAGACCATCCGCAGCTTTGTACGACCAGCCGTTCGTTCACAATGAGGGCTCAAAGATTGTGCCTCACAACACGATCGTGTATCAGACTGTTGAAATACAGGTCCATTTTCATACTAACAAGCTCTTTGGAACATCATATGGCTTAAGTGATGTCGAGTTTGTTGTTCTGAGGTGCGTTTCGTGCTACGGAAATGAAGGTAATTTCGAATGTTTGTTGGTAGGTACTTCTTTTATAGAAACATTATTACCGACGTAGTATTAAAAACCCCAGATTATATCGTATTAATTAATCATAATTAATAATAATTATTATTAATAATGAATACGAATTATTAATACCTAACAATAAATTATAATAATTTTCACTAGGTACTTGATAAAATTGTTAATAATTAGTGATAATTGATAATAATAATTAATCTAACATTTAGGATCTAGACATTTAGACAGAAGGGGGATCTGTACAAAGAAGATAATGAACCGTTGTGTCAAGAATTTGCAGAGTTTTTTGGTTTATTATCTTCGATAATGAACCATTGGAATCGCCCAAAGAAAACATTTTTTAACCCCCCCTCAAAATTTGTTAGTTTACGTTTCAAGATACGTAGATTCAGAAAATCGAATAAAAAAAAATCCGTCCGTCCGCCGTACGCCGTCCGCCGTCCGCCGTCCGCGCCACTTTGCCCAGTTAGCGTTGAGTTAAAATTACGAAATTTTTTTTATGGGTTTCGACCAACCCCACAATGGGCCTCGAAACTTTTCATAACCCTAGGTCAAGGGGAAGGGGTTCAAAACGAATTTTGAAAATTTGAAAATCTCATATCTCGAAAAATTCATATAGAACGGTATTCGTATCGTATTAATTAATCATAATTAATAATAATTATTAATAATAATAAATACGAATTATTAATACCTAACAATAAATTATAATAATTTTCACTAGGTAGGTACTTGATAAAATTGTTAATAATGAGTGATAATTGATAATAATAATTTATCTAACATTTAGGATCTAGACATTTAGACCTAGTGATCTAGACAGAAGGGTGATCTGTACAAAGAAGATAATGAACCGTTGTGTTATGAATTTGCAGAGTTTTTTTTATTCGATTTTCTGAATCTACGTATCTTGAAACGTAAACCAACAAATTTTGAGGGGGGGGTTAAAAAAATTTTTTCTTTGGGCGATTCCAAAGGTTCATTATCGAAGATAAACCAAAACTCTGCAAATTCTTGATACAACGGTTTAACATCTTGTTTATACAGATCACCCTTCTGTCTCGATTACTGAATGATAGATTAATAATTAATATGAACTATCATTAATTATTAATTATTATTATCAAGTAGTGGAAATGATGAATATTTATTGTTGGTTATTAAT
This sequence comes from Stenodema calcarata, assembly GCA_963920205.1. Classification (NCBI taxonomy): domain Eukaryota; kingdom Metazoa; phylum Arthropoda; class Insecta; order Hemiptera; family Miridae; genus Stenodema; species Stenodema calcarata. The sequence goes on along the minus strand of OY986059.1, from coordinate 26,240,673 downwards.
AATTTTTATGCTTCATTATTAATCAGTATTATTAAATATTATTTATCAACTCGATATTTGAAAACCATGTGCTGTTTGAATCAGCTGAGCCAGTTTGAAAATGGACCCGACAGGCTTCCTCACGATTCACTCTCATGTTGACGATTTTCGATCTTCTCCAACTTTGGGCCGTCATTGAGAACGAACGGCTGGTCGTACATAGCTGTGGATGGGGTTAAAAAATTCGAAGAAATAAACTCTATCTGAATATGAAATAAAAACCTGAAGAGGTTCGAAACGAATTTTGAAATTTTGAAAATTTCAAAACTCGAAAAATTCAGATGAAATGGTATGTTTTTCATTAAATGAAAAACATACCATTTCATCTGAATTTTTCGAGTTTAGATAGAGTTTATTCCTTAGCATTTTTTAAGACCATCCACAACTTTGTACGACCAGCCGTTTGTCCACAATGAGGGCTCAAAGTTGGAGCAGATCAAAAATCGTCAACATGAGAGTGAATCGTGAGGAAGCCTGTCGGGTCCATTTTCAAACTGGCTCAGCTGATTCAAACAGCACATGGTTTTCAAATATCGAGTTGATAAATAATATTTAATAATACTGATTAATAATGAAGCATCAAAATTAGTAATAACCAACAATAAATATTAATAATTTACACTACTAATTTACAATTATTAATAATCAATGATAATTCATAATAACAATTAATCAATCATTCAGTAATCTAGACAGAAGGGTGATCTGTACTAAACCGTTGTGCGAAGAATTTGCAGAGTTTTTAGCCATCGATATCCTAAACTTGACGAAGTTGACGCTCAATCCATTATTTTTGCTCTTTTTTTGAGGTAATTTAGTACATTTTGGTTTATTTCATTTTTAAATTAGAACAAAAATTACCGAAAAAATTGACGGTTAGATAGGTACTTGTACTTGGGTAGGCAAACAAGTGTGTAAACATCGATGTTTTTCCAACCGATACCCATCCCTACTGAATAGCCAATTAGAAGAATTGACATAGATTTGGACCAAAAAGCACGTCGATTATTGACTTTTTGAGCCTCCATAATATTGCATCCCTCTGATTTAAATCAATAACCCACTCGAAAACCTATCATTATCGGGGAAAGCCATCAATCAATTGGATCATCAACCCCTCTTTGAACAGTCGGTTCCGACGGGCACCTGCTCGGGCACAGGTGCGGGCCCTGTTGTACACCGTGATTCAGCTGCCCCTCTCACACACATCATAAAGTAGCAAGAACGTCAATCCTAAAACAGTTCAGCGACCTTTCAAATACAATCACAAGTCAAACACCGTCTTTACTCCACCTGGAGCTCATAAGCGGGTACTTGAATTGTGTTTCTAGTTAAAAAAAATTTAGTAATTACGGAAAAATTACCGTGCAGTCGAAGATGGTTAAACCAAACTAACAAGTTCTCTCAGCAGCTGCTTTCCCACATTGTAGGTTTGCAATATTTACCCTCACAGCAGAAAATAGTACCCAATTGGAATTGTCAGTAGCCTCTTGCTCTATGAATAGACGTGTTTCATTGATGGTTTTGAATACAACCACTTGAGATTACGTTTTGGAACCTAAAACTCGTAATTGCCTGAAAACTAATAGGTATACCTAATAATGTATACCTTAGGTATACCTAAGATTGTAGAAGACATTAACATCCGCAAATACTTACACATTTTTCGATTCTATACAAAAGACGAAAATCTCAAGTCATACAGGGAACTTCACCTCTTTGGTACATCTGTGTCGGACAGTGCGTATTCTGAAAGCTTTCGTCACGTTTACGCGCATGACCGACTTGAAGTGGGTTGAAGACGTATGATTGACGCGCCAACCAGATGGTCATCGAACACGAATGTGGGGTGGCGGGGGGGGGGGGGGGGCGCGATGACGGTAGCAGTCCCGATTGTAAATGCAAGGGCTCTTCATCAATTGTTTCCGTCCACCGAAACAGTGGCCATTGTTTCATTGAAGGAGCCACTCATTACCATTGTATGGGAGGGCGGTTGTACCCGATTGGTAAGATCTGCAATCGACGAGTCCGTTCGCCCAAGACCCCCTTTATACGGCTGCCTGACCGATTGTTTCCTTCAATTAGTCCTTTGGATATCGGGGTTTGTAGGATTTTCACATTTAGTCCTATACGAGAGGATCTAAGTATACAAAATCGGAATTCGAAGATTGGCTGATGGAAATCTGATCCCCTTCAGGTGGCAGCCAAGGAGGTTCAATTTTCGAAGTATGGCTATGTACTTCCTCATAGTATGAACGTAACGAACGCAGAAGATTGAGGTCCAAGAAAGCTGGAGTCATTATTACAGATTTACGATCAGCTTGTCTGGGCATTAGAGGTACTCCAGAGGGACGACACTAGTGTACAAGATGGAGTTGGACTCTGACAGGGAAGTTCTTGCCTCCAGATCATAGAAGTAACTACCTACTTAACTAGCTAGCTTAAGGTAGCTAAGTAACTACTTAGCTCGCTTAAGTAGTTACTTAGCTACTTGAAACTTCGTTTCAACATCAGCCAGTGCCTTTTGAAAGGTTTAACCCATTATCTCAACCCAAAAAACTTTTAAAAACAAACAACTGAAATTTAGGCTAATTTTGGCAACTTTGACGAGTCTGCAGCCTGGGTTACCGGACCAATCGACTTGAAATTTTGCATAGACCTTCTTTATAACATGATCCACTCCAACAACAAAAATATGTGATATCCCCCCAAAAAACACTCCGTGTAAAAAACCCCGCCTCGCAAATACCATTCTACAGAGGCCGGAAAAAGTTATGATATCCACTTTCCCCGCCCGCCCTTTTCCTCATTAAGGAGCTAAGTATAATGAAAAGCTTAACCACTTCACAAGCACCGTACCCCTTTCGAAATCTCCCCTTGGCGCTATTGCGAGACGTTTTTATTACTTCCACAAGCAACTAATACTTGGTGGTGGTGGTTAGGGGAAGGAGGATCAGGTTTGTAGTGAAAGTGATAAAAAAACTACAAATACAAACTTTTTATACAAGTATTAGTTGCTGGTGAAAACGTTTATTTATAAATTATAAGAGCCATATTGAATAGCCACGATCGGCAATCCTATACCTGACAGTAACATTTTTAGGCTGTTGAGGTGATGATTTTGTCATGAGTGATGAAAGACTGGTTTAATTTATTTTGTTTTCTTTGATGTAGATCCAAGGTTCCCATGTAAATACCTGTCGGCATGAGTGCCGTATCTTGGTACCTTTCAACCTTTGGTTCAAAAACGTATTGTTAATAATAAGATATTGTAGGGGACCTGCTAGAAAGTACCTTCACTAAGGAACTAATTACGAATGATTCTATCTGCACCCTGAACGGAATATGCATTCTGATATTACATCTGATAGAGAAGTGTACCTTCTCTAGGACAGCACGCAGAAATTACATCATATCACAAAGTTAATGTAAAGATAGGGGCGGCTGATTTGTGATCCCTAGTGATAATCCGTCTCCCTCGCACTTGTGACTCGAAAGAATGAATGACTGGGGATCCAAAAGCCGCTCAACTGTTCTAATTTGCCTAATACCTAACAACTGAAAAAGGGGTGCCATGACGTCTGAGTAATGATGACATATCGCTTACGACTGCCGACTTTGTGCCGCAATGAATGTCAAACGTCATCAAGATCGCGAATATTACACTTATAAATATACAAATGCCAAAGGTTGATGAAAGGTAGTTCCAACAGGGAATTTCATTGGGCTGCCTGAAGATATTTATTAACAACATCATTCAGAGGTTCCTTTACAGTTAGAAAATGCCACTTTTGCCTCAGTAAGGTGTTCCGTAGCAGAGGGGTTCTGCTCATGTTTCACGTGCTTCATGCATTGTATGCACTCTCTCAACAAAACCTATCTTCAGCTGAACAAGTTGATGCGGAGCGGAAATACCACCTAAGTAACACAAGTTAGATCGTTATTTTCAGGTGATTCTTTCGAAAATGTAGAAGGATAGGTAAGAAACTGTGAACGCACCCTGAACTTAACGCGAAAATCTTGAGCACCAAAATATGCAATATATTCTGTATATATACAGAAATATAACACTGGAGAGGTACCTATACCTATGTCATATTAAGACATAAGAAGGGGTACCGCCAACGCATTCAAGTACTGGTTTACTGGAAATATTGAGTAGCGCTGGATAGCACTGTAGGTGAACTTGGTTCGTAGATACAGAATTTGGGTATGTCGCTGAAATCCCATAGTAGCTTAGGAACATACCGAGAGATGGGTGAGTGAGACGGAGCGGAGCTTCTTGTGGCTCTGGAGACGAAAGTTTCCTTTTGCGAGGCCGACCTTTGCCGGCCCAAGTGGGCGAATGGGGGCCCTCCAAGTCATGAGGGAGCATTTGATAATGGGGGCGGCAGAAAACGGCTCCGCCTCGCATCCCGAAAGTGTCACCTGAAATAGAAAAGATCTTATTGACTTTTTGAACGGATGATGAAATCTTTTTTCAGCTGCAGAGAATCCTTAAGCACACCAAATCCTTAATCACATCCTTAAAGAGACATCGTATAAGTGATGGTAAATAGCAAGCTGTAGAATGCATCAGTGCTTCTTGATGCTGATAACCAAATTTGCAACAGGAAACTTGAAGAGTGAATTACTCTGCATGGCAGTTTGATAAACAAGAAGCTTAGAGCTTAGAATTACAAAAGACATAGTTTCGTCATCACGTGCAAGAATCTTCAGCTACAATGCAATAATTCATGAAGCCCACTCAGTATCGTCAAAAGCAGGTAAGCAGAGCAGTATCATATAGCAAGGAAACATATAGCATATGGTAAGTCTTCATCGAGAAAAATGATCTTGATATTCGTAATACTGCGATCTTCAATACATATAAATTCAAGTAAAGGTATACATACCTTTACATGTAAATTAGATGTAATTGAAATATTGAAGGATGCTTGTACCTTTGGTGAGGAGTACGCCACAACTGGAACACGCGAAGCAGTGAACGTGGAAAACTTCACCTTTAGCTCTCATAACAAGTTCGGATGATGATATGCCAGCTCCACATCTGCCGCATCTCCGCACTCCAAACAACCTGTTGTTAATTAAATGAGTTATTGCAGAACGAGGCATTGGTGATGAACGACATGGGTGTGGAGAAGAGGTTGTTGTCAATATACGGTTTTCTGAGGGTGACATTCCATGGTCGAATTAATGAAGCAAGTTCGATTTAGGCATTCGAAAAGACAGATAAATGAGAGGAGAGAAAATATTTTGATGCATTTAAGGGAAAGTTTTACGTATATCTAAGAAAATCCGAGCATCACGTTGAGCAGAATCACTGAAACTTTGTTGTGCGCTCATTGTGTGGTCGAATACTGATTTCAGAGGCGGCCTAGAGCGATTATAACAACTATAAATCGAGAAAAACTGGGATGCGCGGTTTTAGAGATCCCTCGAAGCTGTATAATAGGACGAGCTAAATGACGGGAATTTTTTTTTTTTTTTTTTTCATGATTGTGGGTCTATCCTGTGGGTAATTGCTCGCTTCAGAGGTAGAGATTCGACCTCTACATCAAACTTCGGTTCAAGGAGCTTCATGTCGAGCTGGTTGCCTCCCACTCCAACCGTTTAATTGGTGCGCCATCGCCTACGGAGGGCGGGATGCAGCGTGAAGCGGCGGAAACATAAACTACGCGAGGAGCTCTTTAATTGAGTCAAAACTGGGAAATTATTGTCCTAAATAACAGCCATGACCGGTTCAGGAGGATAGTTACGATTCTAGCAATTGCCGTTATAATGCTGGCGATGGTACCCTCACCCACCTGCGTGGGCCTTTGAAGCATCTCATGAAACCATCTACGCTTCTTTTATCCGCTAATCCATCTTGACAGACTGAACTTTTATATTTTATTTGTACATACATTAATGCTCATTCTCGACTCGGAAGACATAGCAAGCTCTGTACGAAAGAGTTTTGGATTGAGTTTTGACTCACTACAAGAACCATTGTGGACGCTTGAAAAATTCCTAGTAAATCTAGATGAAGGATTTACTATATCATTGAAATCTTTATTTTACGATACTATTCAGTTGTACTATATTCTTCATATTGTATTCAAAGGACAGTATGTGGTTCCATGTTTGGCCTCGCCCTAATCCTTGGTTAATCCTTGTAACACCAAAGCTCACCGAACGAAAACTGGTTGATTGATTGATGGAGCGGGTCCAGCTATGATGTAGGATTACCCTCAGGTTTTTGGCACGGGAACAAGGATTTTACACCATGGGTTCACTGTAAACAATTTTTTTATCATGTCGTTGGAAAGTTGAGCTTTTGGAGTTACAGTAGGTATGGAACTATCCGGCAGATTCAGTTAGGCTTACAAACGTTTGAAAAAACTGTAAATTCCTGACATTTTCGAGACTTTCCTGTTCTGGCTGATTTTTCAACATTTGAATCTTCTTTAAAAAGTTCCATTTAGCACTACAGGGAATAGGGAATTCAACGCTCTTTACATTTGAACTTTGACTGAAAATGAGGGACTTTTGGGATTTTAGTGACATAAGGTCGAAAACACGAGAAAAAAACTGCAAATTCTTGACACAACGGTTACATACAGGTCCACATACTTGAAATACAGGTCCATTTTCATACTAACAAGCTCTTTGGAACATCATATGGCTTAAGTGATGTCGAGTTTGTTGTTCTGAGGTGCGTTTCGTGCTACGGAAATGAAGGTAATTTCGATTGTTTGTTGGTAGGTACTTCTTTTATAGAAAAATTATTAACGACGTAGTATTAAAAACCTCAGAATTATATGGTATTAATTAATCATAATTAATAATAATTATTATTATTAATAAATACAAATGATTAATACCTAACAATAAATTATAATAATTTTCACTAGGTACTTGATAAAATTATTAATAATAATTATTATTAATTTTATCACTAATTATTAGTGATAATTCATAATAATAATTAATCTAACATTTAGGATCTAGGCATTTAGACCTAATGATCTAAACAGAAGGGTGATCTGTACAAAGAAGATAATGAACCGTTGTGTCAAGAATTTGCAGAGTGTTTTTTTCTATTCGATTTTCTGAATCTACGTATCTTGAAACGTAAACCAACAAATTTTGAGGGGGGGGTAAAATTTTTTTTTTTCTTGGGCGATTCCAATGGTTCATTATCGAAGATAATAAACCAAAAATCGGATTTCAACCGGTATAAAAAAAAAGTTATAGGACACTTTTCATCAGATTAGAATCGATCCCTAGCCGGTGGTACGACCTTACGCTTACCTTACGACCTTTACTTATACATTGAACATATATATGTTCAATATCAGATATTAGAATCTAATATTAGAATCTGATTCTGCTCCATAAGTGCATCAAACCTTGCTCTCCCAGGGGATTGTCGTTATCCATGCACTATTCAACATTATTGTCAAGCAGAAGATGACATCACATTGAAATTATATGGCAGGTGGTGAATGTGGGGGTGACTTTTAAGTTGTGACATTGTTATCTCGCTCAGCTATGTTTCGAATGAACATTAAATGACTCCGAAAACGGTGCTGCCAGCGGAAAATCAATCATCTCGGTGAAATGATTCCAGGGAGGCGTAAGGAAACAGAATCAAAAGGGCTTAGCAGAAGGACTAAGGACTTCCTTCGCTTTGATCCAGCTGATACGATGGAGGGGGCGGAAAGTCTAAGCATGAATCAGTACTGCGGATCCCCATTGTCCTATCGGCTAGAAGGGGATAAAGGACGAACACGTGAAAGACACGTGTCGGTGATTAGTTTAACGAGCTACTGATCAGGTTATCACGGGTGTCTGGTCCTTTCGGATCGCCTTGCCCTTCCTCCTGTGGCTTATCAGGTGTCCCTCGGCCTCTTCAGGTGATGGTTGGCTGATCCCATTGACATCCGGATCTACAAGGGTTCTGGTCGTATCATGCGGTTCAGGCGTGCGCTAGGTATCAATTCAATATTATCAATCCATCTTGAGATAGGTACCCGAAATTTTCATTCCCCTAAGAACTGGTGGACTGTTCTCGTGAGAAATTTATTGGTATTTCTAATAGCCCTTAATCCAGCAGGGTGTAACACTATTAAAAATCTTAAACATCTAGATTTAAAGAAAGGGTAAATTGCAAAATCAATCTCAATATCCATAAATAAGGTAAAAGCACTACCAACTCCAAACAATGCAACCCATCTTACTGAAATTTGGATTTGCTTTCAAGAGCTGTAGATTCCCATAGAAATAGGGACCACGACATACAAATGTACTGATGTATAGATATGATCGGTTTCCTACAAAAAAAAAAAAAAAAAAAAAAAAGAATGCCACCAGTTAAAATGATTCGTTTGAAAAAGAAACCAACTCAACAACATGGATCTACTTCATCACGAGGGGAACAATCCTAACCGCCAAAAAAACCTACCCACTGAATCCACGCCTTGGTAATGTTAAATGTTTGGTAATGTATTTTGGTTTATGAACAGAGATGAAGAGAAAAATTTGTAACCTCCTCCCCCCCCCCCTCCCAAATTTGAGGATTTACGTTCCTAGATACGTAGATTCAAAATATCGAATACAAAACTCTGCGAATTCTTGACTCTACGGTTCTTCTTTAATAAGGAAATTAATAATATGCAGGTCACCTTCTGACCTGCATTTGACCTTCTGTCTAGACCTTCTGTCTAGATCACAAAATGATATATTATTATCATGAATTATCATTGATTATTATTAATTTCATCAAGTACCTAGTGCAAATTCTTATTAATTCTTGTTATTTATTTATAATTTTATTATTTATTATTAATCATTATTAATTAACTCGATACCCACATATCTGGAACCATAATAATATTATGGTTCCAGATATTATGTTGTTCGAATCGGCTGGGCCAGTATGAACATTGAACCGACAGCCGCCTCAGGATTCACCCTCATGTTGACGACTTTCGATCTGCTCTAAATTTGAGCCGTCGTTGTAAACCAACGGCAAGTCGTAGAAAGCTCCGGATGGCGTTAAACATCTAAATGTGAACTAAAAACTATACCATTCCATTCGAATTTCGTAGGGGTAACCCTGGGTTCAAAAAACATTAAAAGTTTCGAGGATTATTCTGCCGTCCTAAGAAAGAAAGTCCTAACTCCATTTTGGAGCTTTTCGAGGTTAGGACTTATTCCTATAGATTTAGACGAGATTAACCTATTGGATTAGGTTAGAAAGCCCAATCTCCATCAGAAGTACTTGAAAATCAACTGTGTAACGGCAGTTCTAATTTCTACTCGTACTCTATAGAAAATTCTCAGCAGTTCACAAAACTTCGTTTGTCTCAAAACTATCAAAATGGAGATAGGACTTTCTTCCTTATGACGGCAGCATTGTGGAGTTGCCCATACACCTTTCGTAATTTTAGCACAACCCTAACTGGGCAAAATCCGAATCTACGTACTTTGAAACGTAAACCAACCAGATTTGAGGGTGGGTTAAAGAAAAGGGTAGGTTTTCTTTGGTCGATTCCAATGATTCATTATTGAAGATGATGAACCAATAATACTACCCATAATTCGGTTTACGGGTTCGCAGCTTTGCAGCTTTGTACGACCAGCCGTTCGTTCACAATGAGAGCTCAAAGTTTGTGCAGATCAAAAGTTGTCAACATGAGGGTGAATCATGTGGCAATCTACCTATCGGGTCTATGTTCATACTGGCCCAGCTGATTCGAACATCACATGGTTTTCAGATGTCGAGTCAATAACAATAATTACACAGGCCTACCATTTTTTTTAAATTTGATTTAATAATTCAGGCAAACATAAATTTTTTTTGGTGTGCTGAAGCAGAAAATTAAGTCAGTTTTTTTCTATCACGTACAGATTTGGTTCAATCACTAGTTAGGACGGTTCTGGCTGTAAGAGAAAACAAAATTGGCAAATAAGAGTTTTCATTAAATGAAAACTCTTATTTGCCAATTTTGTTTTCTGAATAAATTTTATTTTCACAATGTTTTATTAATTTCTACGTTATTTACTGCACCAAAACACATAAATATGTACAAATACCAGATTTAAAGTAAACACTGGTGTTATTTAGTTATTATTTCTATGAAAACGGTGTTTTGGTTTATTATCTTCGATAATGAACCATTGGAATCGCCCAAAGAAAAAATTTTTTTAACCCCCCCTCAAAATTTGTTGGTTTACGTTTCAAGATACGTAGATTCAGAAAATCGAATAAAAAAAAATCCGTCCGTCCGCCGTACGCCGTCCCCCGTCCGCCGTCCCCCGTCCGCCGTCCGCCGTCCGTGCCACTTTGCCCAGTTAGCGTTGAGCTAAAATTACAAAATTTTGTTTCTGGGTTTGGACCAGCCCCACAATGATCCTCGAAACTTTTCATAACCCTAGGTCAAGGGGAAGGGGTTCAAAACGAACTTTGAAATTTCGACAATGTCATATCTCTAAAAATTCTCATGAAACGGTGTAATTTTTAGTTCACTTTTGAATGACCTGAAAAATTACGAATCTTTTAAGACCAATTGGATTTTTGTGCGATCAGCCGTTCGTTCACAGTGACCGCGCAAAAGTTTAGGAAAAACACTAAACTTTCGCGTCGAAAACGGCCGTTATGTGACCCAACCCCCAGACGCCCAGAATAAAACTACCTTTTTTCATCTTCCCGGTAAACTACAGTCTAGAAATTTTAACCGTGAGTCGGGGATAGACCACATTGCAATATTTACTCGGTTTCTCATCTGTAAAATTGTTTAAATAATACCTTTTTGTAATAATACAAATTAAATTTTGATGATGAGCTATTGACTTGAAATTTTAAAAATAGGTCAGAACTGGATTCACTCGGTTTCTTGTCTGTAAAATTGTTTAAATAATACCTATTTGTTTAAACTAATTAAATTTTGATGATGAGCTAGATACTTGAAATTTTAAATATAGGTCAGAAATGGATGACATTTCAATATTCACTCGGTTTGTATGACATGGTATGAGTATGGTATGGTATATTATTGTATTTATGATTTGGTATAATACAGTATGGTATGATAGGAAAGAAATTCGTATGGTATGGTATGAGTACGGTGAGAATATGGTATGGTGCCGATTTGCAATACAGTCTGGTATAGACAGAAGGGTGATCTGCACAAGGAAGATAATAAACCGTTGTGTCAAGAATTTGCAGAGTTTTTTCTGTTGAAAACGCAGGAGGGCACGTATATGGTGAGCGTTCAAAGATGTATGGTAATCCACATGTGACTGACTGAATATGTTTGGGCACCGAACTGTCAAAAGCCTATTTCTCATATTGGGGAGGGGAGGTGCCACCCCCTCACGGCATAGCTAAAAAGTTCGTCTCACCAACCGTCTGTGGTTGGATCTCGAACCAAGTAATTACGCATACTGCTGGATGGATTCAGCAGCATGGTCCTCATAGAGACAGTTTAGTTTCACATATGTTGAATATATTACGATACATAATATAATAGGTAATGATTGGGTAAGAAAAGAAATCCTCCAAAACGAAAATTTTCACTAACATTATATGTGTTAGACATCAAGTATTGATTCGCTGTATGCCTGTAGTCAAATCTTCGGAAAGTCGATTAAAAAGTCGTAATTAGTTGAAATTTGGATGGTAAATTAATAATTAAAATTGCACTGTGACTTTCCTCTTTCCATGCGCAAACGTGAAATCCATGTAGAGTCCATAACTAAGTTCAAATTTTGAGGGAAGTTGCTGGTAGGGGTACGTATACTCTCTTATAAAATGCATTGTAAAAGTTCTGTATGTTTCGTCTATGCATTTGCAGTTTGAGAACGGAATGAAATATCGCATTCTTATTTCAACATCGTGTCCAGCATAAAAACAACCTTTAAAATGAAGTGTCATTGTCAGAATGTTTCATTTTGGGAATTTATGAGGAGTTTCCCCCTCCTAAAACTCCCCCCCCCCTTATAGTGGCCCGATTATGCCCATCTACGAACTCAGCCTGTCGATTGCCAAGACAGATTTATTGTGCAAATTTGAACTTTTTATCTCAATTCTATCGAGAGTAACTCTCGATAGAATTGAGATAAAAAGTTCAAATTTTGATAACTGTTATCGTCAGGAATGACACATACATAAATATATTTATGTAAATAGTGGAGGTTGTTGTGACTAAGAAACAGTAGATTGCGGGTAAGGATGACCAACACTAGTCGTTGTTATCATTCGGGTTTATTACGACGTTTCGATCGTGTTGAACACAACATACCATAGACTTTTAAAATGAACCATCCCACTCACGATCCAATTCATCCACCATTCTCAATAACACAAGTACCTATAAAAACCTCCACACCGTAACTTTATAATATCCATCCCAACAACATCCATCCATCTCATGCATTACTTGTCAAACATTACTGTGTCGCTATCGGACAATCGGACAATTATCATGTAAGTTTATAACTAGTCTGTAAGTCACCATCTCTATTTAACCCTTTATTCAATTCATAAATAACTCTCCCATATTTTTGTTTGTAGGATACATGATTAGGATCGTGTTCCACGATCGAAACGTCGTAATAAACCCGAATGATAACAACGACTAGTGTTGGCCATCCTTACCCGCAATATATTTATGTATATAAATATATATCTAAATATATTATATTATGTATTATTATGTATTATATTCATATAGTTTTATGAATATAATACATGGTCTGAAACCACGTATTATATTATGGTCTGAAACAAGTTTTTTTTAGGAAAATGTTTCGAAAATTCGAGTTTTAAACATTTTGGACCAAGAGCAATAGTCACATTTTCTTCGAAAATTCGGTAAAAGATAGAAAATTATTTTTAAACTGATGTGTTCCATTTGTAAGTTGTACTTTTAGTTCTATGCCACGAAAATAGTAGAATTTGAGCCGGATAAGTTTGATTATAATTTAAACAAGTACCTATGTAGGAAAAGTTGAAAGATACTCATTCCCAACTGTCGATATTCCTAATCGTGTTGCATCAAAATGATAATATGGTGAAAGTAACATGAGTAGTCATTGTCACCGATTTTGAGATTTGGTTAACGTACGTTGCAAAAAGTTGTAAATAGTAAAACAAATAATGTTCTGTACAAGCAGCAATTACCAAATACTTTTACGAAATGAGAATTTCATTTAGATCATTCCTTATTGAAACTTAGTGGTTGAGTGGTTTTTCCCAAGTACTGAGACTTAATTTCTCAAGTTTTACAATATTTTTCATGCATATTTGTCTCATATTTCATTAGTTTTTACTCCATATTCTATGGCATATTCGGGGCATCTGTGCTGCATAGAAATCCATTCTTTAATTATAATAATATTATAACAATTTTATGAACAGGTTATATCATAACAATTTTATTTTAACACTTTATTTCAAAGAGTAAATGAAGTTAAAACGGCACCGAAAGCGAGTCAAAATGATCCAATTGTTTCCTTTTGAAATGTTCTTCATGGTTAGTCTGATCTAATCTGATAACGGAATTAGATATCGCAATTCTGACTTCATCGTCGCGTTGAACCATCTATATGCGGAAGGGGGGGGGGGGGGGGGTGACCTATGAATTCCCAAAATGAAATAGTCTGACAAGTGACACCTCTTTCAAAAGGTTTTTCTTTTACACAAACAGAACTGTTTGTGTAAAAAAAAAAAAAAAACTCTTTTTGAAAGAGGTGTCACTTGTTTAGGTGAACTTTCAGCTTTAGTTTAGGGTGGAAGTTGTTGGAGGTTTTGCATTTGGACGAATTAGCCACCCTAGCTACAAAACGTTTGAATCAATCGTCAACTAATTAAATGTATGTTTAAATAATTATAACAATTATATAATTATATTCCTCAGCTCTTACTGAACTCATTCCAATTTGAGTTCCATCCCTCTAACTTAACGTCATCGACTTCTTCTCAGTTCTGTTCATTCAGCTGCCGAGCACCTGGTGCGAACAACCCCACCACCCCCACCTGCCAAGAACTGACACGTTGAAGGAGGCGCGAGGGTAACATGAAAGGCCCAAGCGCTACAACTATTGTGTTTATTGTAAACACGAGGTTGGGGTTTACCGACAACAAACCAACTCGGTCCTTAACAACTCTATATCCATCACCTTTCGAGACAAGCCGCCTCTGTGTGGAAGTGCTATGAGTCAGCACTGGCGATAGTTACGAAATCACATCAGTTTTGAAGACTAAATATTGCTGTGGATTATATCACGACGAATCTACAGCTTTCGTGGCGCTTCTTCAGATGCGAGATGGAAACACGAGGACCCCCTGAATATCAACAAGGTGATAATATTATTTTCCAAACATCGAAGAATTCAAACTGACAAATAACCACTCTGTCGATTGATATTAAAGGAGCTCTAAGACCTCGGTTCCTCAACAGAACTAACCACGAAAACAAATCAGGCATCATAAACTTATCGACTGTTGATTTCGCAAAAATGCCAACTGCCTGTGTAAATATCATAAATGGTTTTGATTTACGTCTTATTGCGCAAGACAAGCCCTAGAGGAACCAGGTGCAATTTTGTTGAACCCGTGAGTACCCTCCTACCTAGGACATTCATTTTAGCAAAACTCCTCGTCAGCAACTTTCATTTGACCCCGTAATTAGAATCCAGTCATCTCCCCCATGGTTAGGGGGGTTCTATGATACTTTACCACCTATTCTCATACCTACATAATGTACATAAAAAATGTGCGAACTTCAAATAATAATAATCAATCTACAGTTTAGCGATCTAGACAGGAAGGTAATCTGCACAAAGAAGATAATAAACCGTTGTGTCAAGAATTTCAGAATGTTTTTTATTCGATTTTCTGAATCTACATAACTTGAAATGTAAACCAACCCATTTGGGGGGGAGGGGGGGTAAAAATTTGTTTTTGTCGATTTCAATGGTTCATTATTAAAGATAATACACCAAACATAAAGGCTGGCGATCCACAAGGTGGCGTGCTCGGACCTTTGCTCTATCTCACGTTTACACGTGATGTACCTAGCAATGACGATACAACAATTTGCCGATGATACTCTCCATTAGAGGTTGGCGATACGGTAGACTCTACCGGGTAGAGGAAGCACCTAGGAAATTACAAGATATTGTTAACTCTGTCAGTAGCTACATGGACTACAATGACGAATCAAACTCAATGAACAGAAATCTACTGATGTTATGTTTACGAACAAAAACGTAACAACAATACCAGTTATGTTGAATGGGCGTGAGATCCCTTACCCAGCAAAGTATTCGGGATTGACTAATTGAGAAATCAATTAAATAAAAAAGAAAATACTGACTGTTCGGCAGGCACCTACTCTCAACTATCCCTACACGACAAATTGCTTATCTACAAGCAAATTTGATGGCCTGCTTTGACGTATGGCAGCCAGCTCTGGGGCCCCACGAAAATGGCAAACAAGATATCATACAAACATCAAGATATCATACAAACACTTCAGAACAAGGTACTAAGGAGTATTGTCAGTCTTGCTCGAGAGTTCGAGCTGCGCAGATCGCGGCGTTTGTTGTGCTCCGTTATCGCATTGTACGAGTACATCGCAATGAGTTCGTGTTCGAGCTGCAGCTTATCGCTATCTCCGAAGAGGTCACTTGTTTGTTCGTCATGTACATTGGCGTTTCATCCAACATGCACAGCGGTAAAAAGTTACGAAAACTTCAAAAAACTTGGAAAAAAAGGAAGTGTGGAAGTGTACCTCCTGTAAAAGGGATAGAAAGCTGGCTGAAGTACTTTCAAGCTCGGAGGATGAGAGTTACCACATGGATGTGGAGGGAGAGGATCGCATTTCAAGTTGTGAATCTATCATACTAAAGCGCTTGGATTTGATGGTGAAAAAAATGAATGAGTTCGAGAAATCTTCCTCCTTCAACTCCGAAAAGCTAGATGAGGTGCTCCGGAAATTCAAGGGCTTCGAAAAGTCAGTCAAAAAGCTAAATGAAGAAAACGAGAGCCTACGAGAAGAAAACAGGAAAATTCACCAAATGCTGAAAAATACTGAGTATCGCCTGAATGTCTGTGAGCAGAAGGGTCTTTCGAATGAGATAGAACTGTCCGGCATTCCGATCACCAACAACCAGATCACTTTGCTGATATGTTAGAGGATAGATTCCAACCATATCGTGACATTCCAGCCAGTTTTCTTGAAGAAAATTATAGTTGCTTCCCATCACCTCCTATTTACTTTTCTCTGAAAGACGTTAAACAAGAAGGTAATACGTTCTTCTCCCACAAAAAAAAAGCCCCAGGCTTGGATCTCATCGTGCCTCCGCGGCCCTAGAAGATTATTTGCTCATCTTGCAAGAATCTTCACCCCAGCTGCACAACTGGGTTATTTCCCAAAAAATGGAGGCGGGCGGCTGTGTGCATGGTCCCCAAGCCAGGGAAACCTGAACATTTAGCCACATCTTACAGTCCAATCAGCCTTTTATCTTTGTTATCGAAGGTGTTTGAACGGCTTGTGCTACCACATTTTGAGCGGTACACTGAACACGTCATTTCAAAACAACAATTCGGCTTCAGACCATCTCATTCTTGTCCTCTTCAGCTTCAGCGCTTTACTGCATTTCTAAAAATGACCTTCCACAAAAACGAGTGTAGAGACATTCTACACAATCCTATCGCAATTTCATCGAAGCCTCCAGCATTTTTATCTCTTAACCTTCGGGTCTCCTCTTTGCCAGGCGGCCGCTATAGAACTCTAGCGAGACAGTCAGCAACTAGACAGTTAGTCAAGGAGCCGCTAGAGTAGTGTTGCGAGCTGGTTGGAAGTTGTGGAACGGGATGGTTAGTGCGCATGCGCTAAGGGTATATAAGCTCACGCTGGCTCTCAATATAATTCATTCTTTCCTCGACTCTCGTCAACGACTGGCTGCACCAACACCACACAAGAAATCGCCTCTTGCCTCAACTCCTTCCAGCTAGCTTCTCCGACGGAAGACGAACAGCTCGCCGATCCTTTCGCCGGCTTCCCAACGCTGTCGAGGTTCACGTCCGACCTCTTGAGGAGCAGCGGTGATCGCCACGGCAGGGGCCAATAAGCAGCGCCCTTGTTGGTTCACTCTCAGCGGCTTGTCATAGGTACAAGGTGGACTGGGGTTCCGCGCCCCACGAAGCCTCAAGGCTGTCGTCAACCCGTTCGTTGTGGTGGATTTAACTTGGGAACTGTCCCGCCTCAAGTCGGTACCTTGCAAAAGGCACCGGCGGCCCTAAGGGGTTCCGTGGTATAACATAAGCCTCTCCTCAAGACTAGGAAGTCGGGTTTCCCGAACAAGCACAGAGGTAGGGATGGCAAAAAAAAAGAAAACATCGATGCATCGACAGCCCGGCATCAATGCTCCAAAAACATCGGACCCCAAAAACATCGATGGAAAAAAACATCGATGTTTTTAAAAAACATCGATGTATCGATGGTTTTCAATCAATTTTTTATACTATAAATAAAATTTCTATTCTTTTTTCATGCAAGACGGAAAGAAAAAATGATAAGCTCTGAAAAAGAACAATACTTTTATTTTCAGTATTACTTTATTTGTTACCATTATAATTCAGTTTCAAGAAAACAAAATCGTATACCTAACGTGAACGTACGGGATAGGAAACGGAATCAAAGCCAGAAACGAGAAGGAGAAGCGAAAGCGAAACCATGCAATGCCTTGACAATAAAAGTGGAAAAAGAAGATGTGATGGGAAGGGAAGGCTACAGCGTCTGGATAAGAAAAGAGAAGAAAAGAAGAAGGTTATTATAAGGGACGTCACGAGACTTCCGATACATCGGAGATATCCATATCGATACTATTCGGAAGAAATATTAGAAGTATCGATACTTTTCAGCCAACACGCCTCGGCATTTTCATTTAAAGGAAAATTTCCTTTTATTTAATAAAAATTCAGAAATAATATTCCTAGGTATGTGAGAAAAACGTTAGAACATTCAGCAGCCTATGGCAAAAAAAATTGAAATATCGATGTATCGATGTGCCGATGCATCGAAATCCGACATCGATGTTCCAAAAACATCGAAACAGAAAACATCGATGGAAAAACATCGATGTTTCCCGCAAAAACATCGATGTTTCAAAAACATCGATGTATGATTGCCATCCCTACACAGAGGACACGAGTCCGGTACTAACGCCCGCACCCTTCATCGGTTCTTTTCAGAGCCACGGGCCCAACGTCGAGCTACGCCCACTCCTTCTTTCAACGGCTCTTTTCAGACCCATCGGCTCGACACCGAAATACGCCCGCATCTTCTTTCACCGGCTCTTTTCAGACCCACCGGGCCTAACACCGGCGCCCATATTCCGTCGTCCAGCCTTCATCCTCGAGGCCTTTGCATCTTCAACCAACGACGACGAATAACGAGTTCTGCCGTGTTGCATATTTTGACGTGGAGCAGGCGTTTGACAGAACATGGCACGAAGGATTATTGTATAAAATGAGAATGTTCCTTCCAAATAACTTACAGCAACTCTTGACAAGTTATTTGACGGAGCGAACATTTATGGTGGATGCTCAGAACGAATATTCTACATCCCGACCAATCAGAGCTGGCGTACCACAAGGAAGTGTGTGGGGGCCTTATCTGCACACCATGTTCGGGTACGATTTGCCTCTTCCTGCTACTCCTGACTTCTCCGGGTTGTATGCAGACGACCTACATTACGCTGTGAGTGACAGTAACAGCAGTATGGCGACAAGTAAATTACAAAACCACTTGGAAGCCCTTTGCCAGTGGAGTACCAAATGGAGTCTGAAAATAAATCCCAATAAATCTTGCGCTGTCACATACACCTACCGTATAAAGTTCGTAGAACAGCCACTCACATATCTCAATAATCCTATCCCCAACGCCCCATTCCACAAATATCTTGGAGTGGTCTTGGACAGAAGGCTTACGTTCCAGGCCCATGTAACGGAGCTTCTAAGAAGGCTAAAATCGAGAACTAAAATGTTATACTCCTTACTGTACAACCCAAGCGTCTCAATAGCCAACAAAATGATAATCTACAAAACGATGATCCGTCCCATCTGGACATATGCGCTTCCGGTATGGGGAACATGCTCCAGGTCACAATTCCGGAGAGTAGCTCAGCAACAAAACGCCATCCTCCAGAGACATATTCTCCAGGCACCCCCGTTTGTCCGCAATGAAACAATCTATACAGATTTCAACCTCGACCCACCAGACACCATCCTCAAAAAACATATCTCTAACTTTGTCTCCACCAACCAAGACCATCCAAATGAACTGGTAAATGAGGGCTTCGAATCACCTGCATTCCGTCGCCTCACTAGAGGTGTGCTTAACGAATACTTGTGAGTATCCGTTACTTCTGATACAGAGACTTTCAAATATCGGTTACAAAGTATTAGTTAAGGTATCTGTTAAGAGTCTCTCTGTGATACTGCTAACAGATCAGTATCACAGAGAGACTCTTAACAGATACCTTCAAGATCCTCCAAGATCCAAGACTCTCTCAGAAAATATCGGTTACAAAGTATTAGTTAAGGTATCTGTTAAGAGTCTCTCTGTGATACTGCTAACAGATACCTTAACTAATACTTTGTAACCGATATTTTTGGTTTTCAGTATCGGTTACATATCTGGATGGCTAGTAACGGTTACAAAATATCGGTTACTGAAATATCGTCTCACCTCTACGCCTCACCCGACCCCGACACATCCAAGACATTCAACAAGCGTAGTGCAGTAAAACAAACACAAATTCAATTACTTAATTAAAAAAAAAATCCTTTGTTTCAAGAAGTTAACCTCACCCATGAGTGAGGTGATCACCCAATGTATTTGTTTAGAACAATGACCGTAACGACACTGTTTCAATGAGGATTATTATAAATTAATTGTCTCAAACAACAACAACAACAACAACAAAAAAACAAAAAAACAACGAGGATGTGCCTGCGATTGTGGTGAAGGTTGTTTCAGTGGTTGGAGTTGATGTCGCCCGGGAAAATGTTGTGCAGAGCTACCGTGTTAGGCAAAAGCGTGTGACAAACGTGGCACCCATAATTGTTGTGAAGTTCTCAGCTGAGGATGTCGGGCGAAAAATGATTTCTGCGGTGAAAGCGAAGAAGGAAAAATTGCTAACAAAAGCTATACTAATTGATCAGTCAGGAAGCGAGCGTTTCTTTGTAAATGAACGGCTTACATTTAATAGATATCTGCGTTGGCTTACCAAGGTGCACGCTGTGGAATATGGCTACAAATATGTGTGGACGGTTAGTGGAAAGGTACCTATTTATAAAAAAAAGATGATGGTGGTCCTGCTAGAGAAAATTGGAAGTGCTAGAGAAAATTGATATGTATGCCAAATTCACGGAAAAACGCAGATTGATTGGAAACTCTATGGAGCCGAGGGGTGAGTTGAACCAATGAATCTCGAGGTAAATTTTTGGGGCAAGTTCCCTTTTATTACATATAGTTGGGTTATCAGAAGAAATAGAAGATAATACGCCGAAAATTTTGGAAATTCAATGTGATGATGTTGAGAAAGTTATTCAAGTGTTTAAAACCCAACAAAATGATAGAAATATGATAGTAATGAACACTAACATTAGAAGTGTGGCAAGAAATTTTGACGAGTTATTGTTGAATTTAGAACTATTGACTGTTAAACCGGACTTCTTATGCCTAACCGAAACATGGCATTGCGATAAGGATGTTATGCACACAATTCCCGGTTACATATCTGTGAGTACTCAGAATTTCGTTAATCAGAACAGTGGTGTTGGGGAACTGAAGTTCCCTGTCGGAGTATAACTCCATTTGAGAAACTGTAAGTCACAAATTATTGTACATCCTACACACCATTTCAATTTTTGTAAATTCTACCACGGGTTATTTTCCAATTCTACATAACTACCTATAACAAAATTATTATCAATTTTCTCAAAAAACAAAAACAAAAAATGTGTATACCTAGTAGTTCAGCACAATTTGTCTAGCAACTTTTGTTGTAAACAATAATGTCATTTGTCAATTCATTAACTGCAATTCATTAACAGTAATATTATGAAACTGTTTTTAGGCCCTGAAGATGAAGAAATATATTCTTCGAAACGTTGGCACATAACTCACTTTTCAATTGACCGACCCTCGACATCCCTCAACATCATTGTTACTAACGGTCAACAAAAACCACACACACTCATTATGGCAGAGGTAGCAACCACGGATCAATCTCAAATCCCCAGTTTCTTCAGTTTCATCCAACAACACCACAGCACGGCATCGGGTACCATTTTAAACAATTGGAAATCGGCACTTCACAAACATGTCTCACAAGAAAATTCACAAATGTTTTTCTTTCGCAGTATACCATTCTTATTAAGTTTGTTGGAATATAACCGACCTTTTTAAGGTACCTGCTTTTACGACTTTGTTTGTCCGTTTTTCAACCACGTGTTTCGGCGGCTTCTTTTTAGAAAAGATTCGTTTGCAAACGACTGTATTCCGTTTTATTGGCCCCACAATGTCCTTTGATTGATGTATTTTGAATGATGTATTTGAATTGATATTCTCATTTTCAATTTTATTTTAACGATTAGTAACATTTAATTCAGTCCTATAATCATGTAGAGGAAACTTCAAGCTTCAATTTGACGCAAAAAAATTTTTTTTTAAAGTGACATGTACCCCTTTTCGGCCCAGCTCTTCAATTGTCTGTGGGTTTTTTCTTCGCCGTATTGTGCGTTTTTCAGTTGAAATATTGGTTTGGTGCGTTTGGTTTATGGAAAGTATTTCTTGTAACAATCACGTCTCTAGTAAGTGGGAGTATATTAATTCTAGACCCAATTGGTGCTTGTCGTTAATATCAACATTTTGCCTCCGTTCTTCTAAGAACTTATTCTCAATTTGTTACCTAAGTTTCCTCCACAATCTTGTATTGCCGAATTTAATAGATAGGAACCCTTTGTACCATAGGAACGTGTGAATACTCATATGGGTGATTGGAAATGAATTTACTGTGTTCCCACCCCCAATGTCATCTACATTACTATGGCAATATATCTGGATACTCAGCTGTATCTCAATAATCTATGAATTGCCACAAGAATGTTTCAATGCTGTCCACTACTTGAAAACGTAGAAAACTTGAAAGGATTTCAATGAGATTTACGTTATACAATTGTGGGTGATTGGCTATTTGAGTTGTAACTCCTGTGCTCTGGAGGAAAGAAGTTCCCTGTCGGAGTCTAACTCCATTTGAGAAACTGTAAGTCACAAATTATTGTACATCCTACACACCATTTCAATTTTTGTAAATTCTACCACGGGTTATGTATAGGTGTAGGGAAAACTTCACTTAGTTTTCAATTAACTACCTATTAATTCATAGGGCTGGCGGTGATTTTAATTCGAAGGACCGTTTATAATTTGGGAAATTGAATGATTAAACAAATAAGACGAAGTGTGAAAAGACCAATGAAAACTTGTATTGGGAAAAATAAATAGAAAAGTTCTTCTGCAGATAAGTTAATGTTGGCAACTTAAATGTGGTAAAAAAAGGTAAAAGTAATAAAGTTCTGGTTGAAAGATGAAAGGGAACAACGCTGCTGACGGTCTCGTTGGGGCCCGAAGATAATGGAAGTAATAAAAACTGGAATAATCTCACCAGTTGTTGACTTCCTCGGAGATGAAAATGGTACAGGTGAAGATGATGAGTGATGATGATTTTGATGAAGATGATGAGCGATTAAACCCGGGATAACTTTGGTTTTTGCGCACTTTTCGGGAACCATGTGGTGATCACACACGAACAAAAACGGTTTATATCCAGTTGGGACAAAGCTGGTTCCGATGATGGAACAAGACTGGTTTGGTCCGGGAAGAGATGGGATGAGAAGTCCACAGCGATAGAGCGAAAGAGTCTATTTGAAGGTCGCGTTGAGTCCAACAGGAGAAATGATAAGTGACAGAAATTTCCTAACAACTACTTACTCAAACATACCGCCCATCGAAATTTCGGATTCTACAATAGTTTTATACTGAAGGTTCAGGATTAGATTGGATAATGACATTGAGAGGTATCAGGTTGGCAGATGCACGCTTGAGGGTGCTAGTGGGAGTTTTCACTGTGACTACTCGTACTGCTCCGTCTTGCCCAGGATGGATGTCATGAACTCTGGCAAGAGGCCACTGAAGAGGTGGAGTGTCTCCATCCTTAACGAGCACCAGGTCTCCTATTTGAAGATTGGGGCATTTCTTGGTCCACTTCTGCCGTTGTTGAAGGCTCTGGAGATAGTCTCTAGTCCAGCTAGTCCAAAAACTCTGGGTTCTTTGCCTCAAGAATTGCCATCGGGACAATCGATTTTCAGGAAGAATAGAAAAATCGGGCTCTGGTAGTTGATTTATTGGCTTCCCAATAAGTAGATGAGCTGGAGTGATGGGTTGTGGATCGTTGGGATCGGAGGATAGTGGCAGTAGTGGACGAGAGTTCAAGATTCCCTCTATTTTTGTTACAAGAACAGTGAGTTCTCGTTCAGTGAAGCGTTGATTTCCCAGTGTCTTGAAGAGATGTGTTTTCATCGACTTAACCCCAGCCTCCCAAAGTCCTCCAAAATGTGGGGAGCGAGGGGGATTAAAAGACCACTGAATGAGTTTAGGAGCACAGTGTGAAGTGATGCTGTTTTGGGTTAATGGATCCTTCAGCCAGCACTGAACTTCCTTGAGGTAATTGGCGGCACCTTGGAAATTCGTCCCGCAGTCGGAGAATACGCGGGCAGGTATTCCATGGCGTGCGATGAAGCAATCCAGAGCGTCTAAGAAGGCTTCAGTGGACAAATTTGGGACTACTTCTAAATGAAGTGCCTTGGTTGAAAAGCAGATGAACAGGCTCACATATGACTTATGTGTTGGGGAGTTACGGCGAGACGAGTCTTTGCAGAGAAAAGGACCGGCAAAATCCACTCCGGTATGATGAAACGGGACACCTTGAGCGAATCTTGAGGCTGGAAGATTCCCCATATAAGGTGTAAGATGAGATTTTGAGAAACGGTGACAAGTTAGGCACTTAGTCTTTATGAGTTTGATCAAAGATATTGCTCTGGGAATCCAATATCTTTGTTGAATGTATGCGTGGAGTGCTTGCTGTCCCGGATGCATGTACGTACGATGATAATGTGATACAAGTAATTTGGTGAAATGTGCTTCACGGGGTAACAGTAGTGGATGCTTTTGTGGAAATGGTAAACTGGATAGCAGCAACCTTCCGCCCACCCTGAGTAATCCGTCGGAATCCTCGAATACATTCAAGCTAGCGAAAAGATCTTGAATTTTCCGATTAGCTCTGTCCGCAAAATAATGCCTTTGGAGAAATGCTATGCACTTGAGGTTAGCGTCGGAGAATTCTAATGAATTGATAGGGCCCGTTCGTCTATGCGCCTTATTGTTTTCTTGGCAGTTCCCTTTAAATCGGAATATATACCCTACTACCTGGATCAGTTTGGTATAAGAGGAGAATTTTTCGCTCAGATGGACGAAGAAATCTTGACGGTGGATGAATAGAGAGATTGCGGAGGACTTGACTTCAGGCAACTGAATCGGGTCCCGCGGAGAAGATGGCCAATCTGGTCCAGGGAGAGCTAACCAGGGAGGTCCCGCCCACCATAGGGTGTTCCCGACCAACTGTTGAGGGAAAATACCTCGAGATCCGCAGTCCGCAGGGTTGTCAATGGACGAGACATGATGCCACCAATCCAAATTAGTTTTGTCTAGGATGTTAGTGACACGATGAGCGACGAATATCTTCAAACGATCAGGAGGAGTGTGGAGCCAACCGAGTACCACTTGCGAGTCAGTAAAGAAGTAGCGCTCAGTTATGGTAAGTGATTTTAGAAATGCCCCGATTGAATGGTATAAACGAGCTAACAATAAGGCACCACACAGTTCAAGTCGTGGTATTGTAATAGTTTTTATAGGGGCCAATTTAGTTTTGGCCTTCAGAAGGAAGGTTTGGAAAACATTTCCGCATTGAACTCGAAGGTATATGGCCGCACAGTATCCCAACTGCGAAGCGTCGCAGAATCCCACAACAGAAGAGAATGATGATGAGAGAAGCTCTAGATAACGAGGAATAGTGATGAGTGAAAGGGAGGATAGCTCGCTCGTAAATCTGGTCCAACGCTCTTTAATATCGGGTGAAACGCATTCATCCCAATCCTTTCCTGATTTCCAAACGTCCTGCATAATAGTTTTAGCATAGAATATCACTGGTGCTAAGTAACCCAGTGGGTCATATATTCTAGCTATCAATGATAGGATAGAACGTTTAGTAGGCTGTGACTCGGTAATTTGTACGGAATATGAAAATACATCCGATTTTGGGTCCCATTGTATACCCAAAATTTTAGTACCCATGGGTTGCTCAGAGGAAATAGGTACCGGTAGGGTTGATGATTCCCTCACGTCTTCGAGAAGTTCTGGAGAGTTACTGCACCATTTGCTGAGCGCAAAACCTCCTTTAGAAAGTAGTTCAATGAGTTGTGCTTTCAGGGACAGTGCGTCCTTTAAGTTTGACGCTCCTGCAGCGATATCATCCATATACGATGCATTTATTAAGGAGGATGACGCTTCGGGAAAAACGCTACCTTCGTCCAAAACCAGCTGGCGCAAGGTACGCAGAGCGAGGAACGGCGAGGAGGAAAGGCCATATGTGACTGTCGTCAGTTGAAACTCCTGAACGGGTTGATCAGGACTTGAGCGCCAAAGTATGTGCTGATATTTTCTATCAGCTTCGTTTATTTTAATTTGCCTATACATTTTCACGATGTCTGTAATGAAGACAATTTTATGAAGGCGAAAATTGAGTAGAACAATGCAAACGTCGTTTTGAAGTTTGGGTCCTACGTGAAGTTTGTCATTCAAGGCACCCTTTGAGGTACGAGCCGAAGCGTCAAATACAACTCGCAGCTTTCCTGCAGTGTCACCCGACTTATAAACACCATGATGAGGTATTATGTATTTACCAGGCTCAGGACATGGTACCATGTGACCCAATGAAAGGTATTCATTTAAAAATGCATGATACTGAAGTTTATAGGATTCATTTCGTACGAGTTTGCTCTCCAAGTTATACAGCCGTGATAAGGCTTGCGACTTAGACGGTCCCAAGAACGGAGCTTCATCTTTGAAGGGGAGTGAAACTACGTACTGCCCATTGGACAAACGTCGATGAGTTCGCACGTAATGATCTTCACAGAATTGATCAGCTGGTGAAAGGATTTGTGCTGTGGGGTTAATTTCTTCTACTTCCCAAAAACTTTTC
This sequence comes from Stenodema calcarata, assembly GCA_963920205.1. Classification (NCBI taxonomy): domain Eukaryota; kingdom Metazoa; phylum Arthropoda; class Insecta; order Hemiptera; family Miridae; genus Stenodema; species Stenodema calcarata. The sequence continues at coordinate 26,214,255 of OY986059.1, read as the reverse complement.
ATGGTAGCTTCCAAGTTAGTGGTGAAATAGGAGACTCCATGAGAAGATGCTCCAACGGAATTTTCATGAAATTCGGATGGATATCGACCGATGATTACCATACCAAAGACCGTTTTCAGAAGGGAAGGATGATTTGGATATGGGGTGACAGGACCACCAGTGATGACATCGGTAAACACATCTGCTCCAAGCAGCATATCAATAGGTCTGGATTGCCAAAAGGTGGGATCAGCTAGATCATGTTGCAAATATTTGTTCCAAACTACCTTAGGTAGGGAAGTTTGGGGAAGATGAGACGTGATGCTGGGAATTACCGCTGCGGTTGTTGAAATGCTAGGTTTCCCCGAAAGTTTTGCTGAAAGTACGCAACGCACTTTTCCTTGAGTAGTGAGTACTTTGGTCTGCCCAATGCCAGCAACTGATTTTGTGTAAGGTGAGAGAAGTAATCCTAAACGCTCAACACATGCGCTCGTGATAAAAGAATCTTGACTTCCAGAGTCAAGAACAAGTCGTATGATCTGAAACGAACCATTTGAATCTCTGATTTTAGCTTCAGCGGTTCCTAAAAGTACTTCGGGATGATGAGTGGAAGCAACTGAAGCAAAGGATTTTCTTGAGGGAGTTTCGAGGGATGTCGATGGCTCACCTGTATTTTCCTTGGGTGATGTCTCAAGGTGTAAGCTACTGTGATGTTTGCCTTGGCATAATCTGCAACGCGTACTGGATGAACAAGCACGAGTTTTATGTGAAGGATGAAGACAATTTCGACACCCTCGGAAGTTTCGCAAAAGGTTTAGGCGTTCCTCCGCTGATGCTGATTCAAATTTTGGACAGTACTTCAGAATATGGTCTTCTGTACATACAAAGCATTGTGGAAATCTGCTATGAGTAATTTTGTTTGATGAGGAAGGAGATGGATTTTGTGATGAGACCTTGTCATCCTTATTTTCTGATGAATTGGTGAAAAATGATGACTTGACATTGAAATTTCCTTTTGGTTGAAACTTAGCGGGAGTTTGAGGGGCTGGTGTTCTCGATAAATCGGCAACTTTCGTCTCAGGAATCAATAAAAGAGCTTGGTGACGCTCCTGAACAAACTTGAGCAGGGTTTCGATTTTCGGGAACTCAGTTGTTGAGTGTTGATATTCAAAAGCTTCCCGAGTGGATCGGTCGAGGCCCCTGATAGCTAGTTCAAACAAGATATATTCAAAACCATCGGTAATTTTCAAATTTTTTAATGATGTAATATTCTCGCCCACAACCGACAAAAAATGGTTAAGTGAACTTCGTGCAGATCTGACAGGCAATGGTTTGAAATTCAAAATGTGGTCAATATAGTTTGAGGCGAGCTGACGTTTATTATTATAGAATTTCATCAACATTTCCCATGCTTGCTGATAATTATCCTGCACAAACTCAATAGATTTCAATTGTGCCAAGGCTGGGCCGCTAAGTAAGCCAACTAAAAAATGGTATTTTTCGATCGGCGATATATTGTCGTCATTATGAACTAAAGACTCGAAAGAGTCCCGGAACAGAGGCCAATCGGCTATGTTCTGACCATTAAATTTAGGTAAATTTAATTTCGGTAGGTAAGCACGGTTCGATTGTGTTGATTGATTCAGGGTTATGTTTCCTACTTCGGATTTCTTTACATAGCGTTGGTGAAGAGCATGAATTTCATAGTAATACTGTTTCACTTTACTACGTATTTTTTCATGAGTGGCTTCTGGAAACTTAAGAAGTGTACTATCCATCGAAGTCAATATAATCAGCTCGTACCAATGCTGATCAAAATCCGTCATATGTTTTTCTATGGTACAATACATTCCCTGGAACAACGATAAGTTATCTTGGCTCTGTTCCAAGGAAAGTCCTGTGTCACGGATGACTAGTACATCCGAAGCTACTCTTCTTATTTTTTCTCGTAGGATATTATCCTTGACGGAATTCGGAACGTCTGTCATTATGTTCAGCTAGGATTTGAACGCGAAATCCGAGTGGGTCTAGGAGTAAGATTTGATGGTAAGGAATGGCTCAGGGAATCGGTTCGTAACGGGATAATGCTACTAAACCCGCAATGCACGTCTGCTACGCGTATGAAGCAGATTCGCTTTACACGGCGATAACTCAATGGGCGGTAATGCGTTAGATACAGACCCGCAATACCCAACGGCAATGCGTTCAACTACGATTACAATCGATGATTATAACACTGCGATGAAATAATATTATGTACAGAAAATGGCAATCATATAACATGAATAACATAAAAACCTACGGATAAAATGTATACAAAATATGGTTAGAAAAGGTGATGAGACAAAATATGGTTATAAAACATGATGAGACAAAATAGATATAATGATTAAGTAAATCATTATCCGGCTCGATTTAGGATCAATGTATAGGTGTAGGGAAAACTTCACTTAGTTTTCAATTAACTACCTATTAATTCATAGGGCTGGCGGTGATTTTAATTCGAAGGACCGTTTATAATTTGGGAAATTGAATGATTAAACAAATAAGACGAAGTGTGAAAAGACCAATGAAAACTTGTATTGGGAAAAATAAATAGAAAAGTTCTTCTGCAGATAAGTTAATGTTGGCAACTTAAATGTGGTAAAAAAAGGTAAAAGTAATAAAGTTCTGGTTGAAAGATGAAAGGGAACAACGCTGCTGACGGTCTCGTTGGGGCCCGAAGATAATGGAAGTAATAAAAACTGGAATAATCTCACCAGTTGTTGACTTCCTCGGAGATGAAAATGGTACAGGTGAAGATGATGAGTGATGATGATTTTGATGAAGATGATGAGCGATTAAACCCGGGATAACTTTGGTTTTTGCGCACTTTTCGGGAACCATGTGGTGATCACACACGAACAAAAACGGTTTATATCCAGTTGGGACAAAGCTGGTTCCGATGATGGAACAAGACTGGTTTGGTCCGGGAAGAGATGGGATGAGAAGTCCACAGCGATAGAGCGAAAGAGTCTATTTGAAGGTCGCGTTGAGTCCAACAGGAGAAATGATAAGTGACAGAAATTTCCTAACAACTACTTACTCAAACAGGTTATTTTCCAATTCTACATAACTACCTATAACAAAATTATTATCAATTTTCTCAAAAAACAAAAACAAAAAATTTGTATACCTAGTAGTTCAGCACAATTTGTCTAGCAACTTTTGTTGTAAACAATAATGTCATTTGTCAATTCATTAACTGCACTTTTCAATTGACCGACCCTCGACATCCCTCAACATCATTATACATATTATATATATTATTATTCCTATAATATTATTCGTCCGTGGATTTACGGACTATTTTTTTCTGCTAATTCTTTCCCAATACTGGCGAAATATGTGTCCATCCACGGACGAGCAAGTCTCATTACCCCCTATTTCATTCAATACATTTGCTTTTCTTACATGAACATCTAAAAATTCATAATTATTCCTGTTCTTTTCTGTCTATTTAAAACCTCATTCGGCACGTTCCAAATTTTTCTCAAGTCACCATTTGCCGAATCTAATTTAGCAGAATAATATTTTTGTTCCGCTATTCTAATCAGTTTTCAACATGTCACGCGATTTCCGAAAGTACGTTCTGCGGATGGTTAGGGTCCGTTTTGAAATCTACTCACAATTTCATCCGTTTTCTGAGTAGAGCTAATTATACCCAGTGATATCCAAGGAGATAACTTATCGAAATTGCGTTTCAATTAAATGGATGCTAAATAATCCGTTTTCACGAAGGGCCAGAAATAGCCCGCTAGATAGTATCAATCCTAAACGCATAAATACCCGTCGTATTCCACCACACATGGCTTCCGTTATTACTGTTATTAATTAACTTACAGAATGTAGAAATCAACAAATGAGATTCCCTTGGGCGAATAGCGATCCACTTCAGTCCACGGTTTCCAGTTGAGACAGAATCTGTCAGTTATTGTTATTCAACTGATTGTTATTCAACGATCTGATTGTTATTCTTGACGACTAGCAAAGCGTTCACGCGTTGCACGTGAGATATTAAATTTCAATGTTTAGTTGATTAATATTATGGAGACAATAATTCACTTTTACTATGATGTGTAAATACGAAGCTAAAAACCACCAGTCAATGCATTCAAAATATAACGTCAGGCAACGTTTTGATATCATTCTTATCGAACATGGAAGAAAGCAAGGAACCATGGAAGAATTAAACTCCCGTCTTCCATGACAAGGAACGATTCAACGATCGATTGTTTTCGGCATTCAAGTTGATTCGATATTTTGGCCACCGCCCGGAACGGCTCCATTTGTGGAGTACTGGTTGTCTTCCCCCACCCCAGGACCCGCCTATCCCTTCAACATTGAGACTAGGGCACTTTTCGTCTTTCCGATAATCGACTTTTTTTAATCGACTTTTTTCTAATCGAAACAAAATGCATGACAAGACTTTTATCACAGTGTACTGCTATCGAAGTCTGACGAAATAGCCGCCCGCCCGCAAGAGCTCAGTGGCAGGGACCTTGCGTTTTAAAATAGGTTAAGAGTTTTTTCATGGAAGTGGGTAGTAGTAGGTAAGATTTTTTTCTCCTTGTTCTATGTTTTTTCTGTTTTCCTTTGCAAATTTTTGGGTGGGGCGAGGGCCAAGGTGGCCTTATGGACGAGCCGCCACTGATTACTAGATTGAAATGTAATGATCAGAAATATAGAATTTGCTCAATTTATAGATCACTAAGTGGTGATATTTGGAATTTTTTAGATAAATTGTATTCGATGTGGAAAGTGGAGAATCTAGACACGATAGATATTGTTCTGGGGGACATGAATATTGATATTGGTGACTATGCAATGGACTTGTCTACAAAGAATACCTATTTGTCAACACATATGTTTCCTGTATTAACAATCCTACGAGGATAGGTAAAGAAAGTAAAACATGTTTGGATCACATTTTTTTAAGAGCTAAGTAGTAGACTTGTTGAATAGTACAGCGGGAATTTGGCACACCGTTATTAGAGACCACTACTGTACATGGCTTGAAATTGGCAGCGCCTCCATAAGTTCAAATTTGCAATGTGAGCATGAGGGCTACCATACACAAGTGGATTATGATAGGCTATTAGAGTTATTGAAGGGTGAGACTTGGCTGTCTGTGTATGCGAGCGGCAATGTAAATGTGGCTGCGGAGCGGTTTCATGAAACATTGAAGCAGCACATAGACAATTGTACCGCGCACAAGCCCAACCTCTCACACGCAAATGCTGCGCTAAAGCCTTGGGTTACACAAGGCTTATTGCGCAGTATTAGAGTAAAAGAAAAACTTAGTAAAAAGGTTAGGAATGAGCCATTCAATGCGATACTCAAAAAGTATTTTAAGAAATACTACTGTTGTACTATTGTTTAATAAATGCATTATATATAATTATAATGCATTATATATTATATTAAAAAAAAACTCTGCAAATTTTTGACACAACGGTTCATTATCTTCTTTGTACATTTCACCCTTCTGTCTAGATCACTAGGTCTAAATGTCTAGATCCTAACATTTAATGTTAGATTAATTATTATCATGAATTATCACTAATTATTAATAATTTTATCAAGTAAGTACCTAGTGAAAATTATTATAATTTATTGTTAGGTATTAATAATTTGTAATGATTAATCAATACGATATAATTCTGGGGTTTTTAATACTACGTCGGTAATAATTTGTCTATAAAAGAAGTAGGTACCTACCTACCAACAAACATTCGAAATTACCTTCATTTCCGTAGCACGAAACGTACCTCAGAACAAAAAACTCGACATCACTAAAACCATATGATGTTCCTAACAGCTCGTTAGTATGAAAATTGACCTGTATTTCAACCGTTTGATTCACGATCGTGTTGACAGGCTCAACCTTTGAGCCGTCATTGTGAACGAACGGCTGGTCGTACAAAGCTGCGAATGGTCTTAAAAAATTCCAAGGAATATACTATCTAAATATGAAATAAAAAACATACCGTTTGATGGGAATTTTTCGAGATATGAAATTTTCAAAATTTCAAAATTCGTTTTGAACCCCTTCTCCTTGACCTAGGGTTATGAAAAGTTTCGAGGACCATTGTGGGGTTGGTCGGAAAAAAAATTTCGTAATTTTAACACAACGCTAACTAAGCAAAATGCCGCGGACGGCGTACGGCGGACGGACAGATTTTTTTTTTATTCGATTTTCTGAATCTACGTATCTTGGAACGTAAACCAACAAATTTTGAGGGGGGGGTAAACAAATTTTTTCTTTGGGCGATTTCAATGGTTCATTATCGAAGATAATAAACCAAAATTGTAAACGCTCTTTGGGACATACAAAATGATGACCTCCACCGGAACCTCAACATGGAAACAGTATTCAAATGGTGAACGACCTTGCGATTAACACGAGTGACGGCTTCATGTACAAATGAACCCAGAAGTTCTCCGTCTCATAGAAAACACCAGCGTCATCTTGCGTCTTGACAGAACGAAACCTCTCGACCTTGTAACGTTATGTGACGTCTTGTGGGAATGTGATCCTATAGAGTAGTTGCCATTGGGCTATGAACTCTACACATTGACGAATATAGGACCTACGTATAGTATTGAAGTAAACAAACTTGATGGACCGAGCTCAATATGTTAAGTTTCTAATAAAGAAATTTTAGACGAAAAAAAGAGAAAAAAATCCAAAGTCAGGCAGCATGGCTGTAAGGGCGAATTTTTGAAGAAATAACTTGTTTTATTTAAAATGTTTCCATTGAAGAACATCTCTCTATCAACCACGTTTCTTCATCTTCAAAGTGCTCCAGTTTGGGAACGGAATAAGATATCGAGATTATGAGGTGTCATTGTGAGACTGTTCCATTATGCGTAATCCCCCCCCCCCCCCTCCACAAACTACGAATTGAGTACGTTTTACTGGGAGAGTTTTAAATAAACCTTCGATAGGAGGTAAGGGTGTCCAAATGTTCGACTTGTATGGATCAATGCCATTAGGTACATCGTTTTCCGACGACCATTGAAACCAGCACAGTCCAAAGCCTACGACTCTTTTATTTGACCCCAGGACTCCCCAGATCCTGAGCGGCTTTCCTTTTTTTCGTGGTTGCACCGAACGGAAATGATTCTCCCATTAGGTGAGCGGACAGGTGGGAAAGTAAACATGTTGACTCGAGCACACAAACGGTGGTTTACCGTTGTGTACACAGCTCCACGCGCTATCCGAAACGCAAACAAACCACTCAAACAACCATTATCGGAAGCCCGCGAACTCTCAATGTAACCCCCTCCCGTACAAACCCTTACAAAGTGACCAAAACCGGTTCTTGTCTTGAGAATCATTTATGATGTTATAACAGGCTTCTTAACGGTAATGATTTCTACACGAAAACCTCTTACCGAAAAACGAGTACAAATACATGCATGCCAATAGCCAATGTACTTTGTGGAAACACTGACTGACTATCACATGTTTGTGCCAATAAACTATCAACCAGATGTTTTTTACAGGCTGTTTTAAGCTGTATTTGAGCCGACGATTGGACGTGGGCGAAAACGTATACTGTGATTTCAAGGCCGTTTACAATTGATCGGCAGGTGTTAGCAGGCGTCGGTAACGTTTTTTCCGTGGGGTGCCAATTTTTCTAAATCAGCAAATTTATGGATTCTTAGGGGGTCGCACTCGAAAATCATAACATATCATTAAAAGTGCTCATTTTGCGTCTTTGAATAAAAAAAACTCTGCAAATTCTTGACACAACGGTTCATTATCTTCTTTGTACAGATCACCCTTCTGTCTAGATCACTAGGTCTAAATGTCTAGATCCTAAATGTTAGAATAATTATTATTGTGATTTATCACTAATGATTAATAATTTTATCAAGTACCTAGCGAAAATTATTAGAATTTATTGTTCGGTATTAATAATTTGTAGGTATTTATTATTAACAATAATTATTATTAATTATGATTAATTAATACGATATCCGGTTGTTGGAATCGCCTGGGTTGCTTTGTGCAGAACCTGAATGATAGAGATGATGAATTAATTACAAATAAAATGTACTGATATAATTCTGGGGTTTTAATACTACGTCGGTAATAATTTTTCTATAAAAGAAGTACCTACCAACAGACATTCGAAATTACCTTCATTTCTGTAGCACGAAACGTACCTCAGAACAAAAAACACGACATCACTAAAACCATATGATGTTCCAAACAGCTCGTTAGTATGAAAATTGACCTGTAATTCAACCGTTTGATTCACGATCGTGTTGACAGGCTCAACCTTTGAGCCGTCATTGTGAACGAACGGCTGGTCGTACAAAGCTGGGGATGGTCTTAAAAAATTCTACGGAACAAACTCTATCCAAATATGAAATAAAACCGTTAGATTGGGAATTTTTCGAGATATGAAATTTTCAAAATTTCAAAATTTGTTTTGAACCCCTTCCCCTTGACCAAGGGTTATGAAATGTTTTAATGCTTTTTCCAACAAGTCTTGGGTCTTTCTGCGAAATCCTCAATACAATACTACTAGAAAGAATACAAACCGACTAAAAATCAATATAAAATTCTATCCCTCTACAAAATGCTTGCATACGAGTCTGCAACACATTGGGACATCTTATGTCTTTAAAGAAGGGATTCAAGGGCCTTCGAACTATACTACATCATCTACCCCAGTAGCGTAGTTGTTATACTTAATTGAAAGGTTCATCATAAATTATGAAGCTTGCATTCGTCTTGAAAATATAAATTATTGAGAATGATCACCTGTGTGCAAACAATTATTTAAACAATCACGCTCATACCGCAGCTTGTCGGCCACGCACTCCGCAGTGGTTACCGTAGTATGGTTAGGTAAATCGAGAGCTATCCAACGAGTGGTGAACGATTTTGGTCAGTTAGCGTTGAGTTAAAATTACGAAATTTGGTTTCTGGGTTTGGACCAGCCCCACAATGGTCCTCGAAACGTTTCATAACCCTAGGTCAAGGGGAAGGGGTTCAAAACGAAATTTAAAATTTCGACAATGTTATATCTCAAAATATTTAACTGAACCGTGTAATTTTTAGTTCACTTTTGAATGACCTGAAAAATTACGAATCTTTTAAGACCAATTGGATTTTCGTGCGATCAGCCGTTCGTTCACAGTGAGCGCGCAAAGGTTTAGGAAAAACACTAAACTTCGCGTCGAAAACGGCCGTTAGGTGGGTCAACCCCCAGACGCCCAGAATAAAACTACCTTTTTTCATCTTCCCGGTAAACTACAGTCTAGAAATTTTAACTGTGAGTCGGGGATAGACCACATTGCAATATTCACTCGGTTTCTCATCTGTAAAATGGTTTAAATAATACCTTTTCGTAATAATACAAATTAAATTTTGATGATGAGCTATTGACTTGAAATTTTCAAAATAGGTCAGAACTGGATCACAATGCAATATTCACTCGGTTTCTTGTCTGTAAAATTGTTTAAATAATACCTATTTGTTTAAACAAATTAAATTTTGATGATTAGCTAGATACTTGAAATGAAGCTAGATACTTAGGTCAGAAATGGATGACATTTCAATATTCACTCGGTTTGTATGACATGGTATGAGTATGGTATGGTATATTATTGTATGTATGATTTGGTATAGTACAGTATGGTATGATAGGAAAGAAATTCGTATGGTATGGTATGAGTACGGTGAGAATATGGTATGGTGCCGATTTGCAACACAGTCTGGTATAGACAGAAGGGTGATCTGCACAAGGAAGATAATAAACCGTTGTGTCAAGAATTTGCAGAGTTTTTTTTATTCGATTTTCTGAATCTTGAAACGTAAACCAACAAATTTCGAGGGGGGGTTAAAAAATATTTTTCTTTGGGCGATTCCAATGGTTCATTATCGAAGATAATAAACCAAAAAGTTCCAGTCATGCAGCATGACCGTATGCGCGAATTTTCGAAGCAGTAAGTATTCGTACGAATGAGTAAAACAGGAGTAGTTTTACGCAAAGTGAAATTTGAGGTGGAAGGGGCGGAATCAAAAATGTTTTGAATACCAGAAGAGTATTGAATACGTAGACCTACCTGTAACAAATTTTGCCTCCATTTTTTGCCGAGTATATAGACAGCTTCAGTATATAGATTTTTCAACGCTGAACACGATGGTGATGTCAGAATTGCGATATCTCATTCCGTTATTAGATTAGAGCAGATGAATTTGGGCAGACATCTATCAAAAATTCACCAACCATGCCATGGAATTTCCCTTCACCTGTTAGACTTTCCCTTCTAGGGGTCTCCCCATTGGGTCTCCATAACACAGAATTACCCATAAGTTGTCAGTTTGTCCTTTCTTAGGATCACAAGCAGTTCCTAATTCCCTTAAACTTACTCACAAAATGAAAAAAGTAATTATGTTATTTCATTTTATTGGTAATTGAATTGTTTTTTAAGGAAATTATTTGTTTTTATTTCTAATTTTCTTCAATATACTGGTCTAGCGAGCCCATCAGCTGAACAAAATCATATGAAAAGGAACAAAGTGATGTCATGGCCTGGAGGATCGTATTAATATACGTAGAATAAGTAAAGTTTTGTTAGAATGTCTATTATATTTAGGGACTAGTCCAACTGGAATGTTGTGGCAGGAGGTCAAAGCCTTGCCTGATATTAGGAATGCCAGGAAGAATTTCAGCTGATTCCAGAGCTATCCAAACTACACCTATACGCACTTTCCAAAGACCCCAAGGTAATTGAAATGAAATGAAATGAAATGAAATGAAATGAAAGTTTATTCCTCTTCAGAAAACAAAATAATACATAAATAAATCAGGTACATACATGTTAGGAAATTATTTCCCTATGTGGGCATAGCCCGTGGTAGGGAGAAGAGTCTTCAAAAATATATAAATTAACAAATAGCGCTAACTATAGGCGTCTAAGAAAATATTTTACAAGTGTAACCGATGGAAAAAAGAAAAAGAAATATAATCCTAATTTTGGGTAAAGAAATTTATTTCTGTAAGTAATATATTTTTAAGATAATATTGTTATTTTTTGGTTGGGTCATTAATTTTATTTTTAGCTCGTTAGGCAAGGCATTGAATTGTTTGGTAGCCTGGTATACATACGCAGTAGTGCTGTATCGCGGTATTGACATGTGTCCGAGGGACTGAAAACGAGTAATGGCCTTGTACTGTGGGAATGTATAAGATTTGTCTTTTAAAATTTGTTTGATTGATGAAACCTTATACAGTTGATCAACGGTCAAGATATTATTAGCTTTGAAGAGTGGTGCAGTGTGTTTTAAGTATCTACTATTGGTAATTATGCGGAGCAACATTTTTTGGGCTATAAGAACCGGCTTGTTCGTTGTACGATACGCACTCCCCCAAAACGGGAGCCCGTAAAGGACAACAGACTGGGCAAGCGCGAAGTACACCGATTTAAGCAAGGGTCGATTTAGTACCTTACGCAATCTAGAAAAAACGTATATTAATTTCCTTAATTACCCTGTTATTTCGCCCCAACAATCACCCTGTTGTTTTTCAGTCTCTCACCTGTAATAGTCGTGTTTGCAGTAGATGCTTCCATGTCTGGAATAACAAGTGACCTCAGTGTCCAAGCTGAGCTTACATTCGGCGCATTGAAGGCAGCCAAGGTGCCACTGCCTGTCCACCGCCAAGAGGTAGAACCGATCCGTGATCCTCCCCTGGCACCCAGCGCAGCTCGAGTCCTCTTCCAAGACTTCCTTCAGCATCCCGCCATCGCACCAGCTTCTCTCATCTGACAACGAAAAGAATCTTCGAAATGACGTGGTTTTGTAGACATCATCATTCGGTTTTCAAGGCCACAAGTCAACAGACATTTATCTTAGTCATTTCAAATAAGACAACACCCTGTTAATTCACCATTCATACAACTCAGACACAACAAGCATTTTAACCCTTCAGTGCTTCCACTCACATTAGTAGTCGCGTCGGGTCATTGGTGACCCATAATGAAAACGATTGAATAATAAATTATCAAAGGAGTAAAATAATGAAGTAAACCATTTGGAGCAACATGAACCGATAATCTTTAATAAAAAAATACAAAACTTCACATAAGTAAGTATTTCAATCACAATTTTTTCTTTGATTTGAAAAAGTTCCTCGATTTAGCCAGTTCTCCAAATTTACCGAATTTCAATTAAAGCAGAGAACCACCGGAAGGTCGTCCGAGGATGGATCAACTAAAATAACGAAGCCCTACATCTAGTTTACAAAAGAAGAAAATAAAATCATTTATAATAGCAAAACAAGCCGATAAAGAAATTCCATTTTCACGTTTTAGCGAATTTTAGAAGAAAATGTAACTATTTTTCTCGGTCCAAAATTTTTAAAACTCGAATTTTGGAAAGATTTTCATACCAAAATCCGTTTCAGACCATCCTGAATCCACTGCCAAAAGACACCAAAAATGATATATAATATACCTATATCATTATTTCGGCAGGTGGCCATGATATATATATAATATATATATATTATATATGTGATGGCATAACCAAACACTGAGGACTACACAAGAACCTACAAATACATATTTCAATACTTGGTAATGATTACCTTTTTGTAATAATACAAATTAAATTTTGACGATGAGCTATTGACTTGAAATTTTGAAAATAGGTCAATATTCACTCGGTTTTTTGTCTGTAAAATTGTTTAAATAATACCTATGTGTTTAAACAAATTAAATTTCGATGATGAGCTAGACACTTGAAATTTTAAATGTAGGTCAGAACTGGATGACATTTCAGTATTCACTCAGTTTGTATGACACGGTATGAGTATGGTATGGTATATTATTGTATGTATGATTTGGTATAGTACAGTATGGTATGATAGGAAAGAAATTCGTATGGTATGGTATGAGTACGGTGGGAATATGGTATGGTGCCGATAGGCAACACAGTCTGGTATAGATAGAAGGGTGATCTGCACAAGGAAGATGATAAACCGTTGTGTCAAGTATTTGCAGAGTTTTGGTTTATTATCTTTGATAATGAACCATTGGAATCGCCCAAAGAAAAAATTTTTTTAACCCCCCTCGAAATTTGTTGGTTTACGTTTCAAGATACGTAGGTTCAGAAAATCGAATAAAAAAAACTCTGCAAATTCTTGACACAACGGTTCATTATCTTCTGTGTACAGATCACCCTTCTGTTTAGATCATTAGGTCTAAATGTCTAGATCCTAAATGTTAGATTAATTATTATTATGAATTATCACTAATAATTAGTGATAAAATTATTAATAATTATTATTCATAATTTTATCAAGTACCTAGTGAAAATTATTATAATTTATTGTTAGGTATTAATCATTTGTATTTATTATTAATAATTATTATTATTAATTATGATTAATTAATACCATATAATTCTGAGGTTTTTAATACTACGTCGGTAATAATTTTTCTATAAAAGAAGTACCTACGCTCTCAGGTGGAGTTCACCACACCATGAGAAAATCATCAAATAAAGCAAATAAAGCAAGACACTCCAATAAAAATTATACCTACAAATGAAAATCGAAACCAGTAATCTACAATATCGTCAAATTAATTACTATATACCTAGATCAAAATATGAAGAAAAAAAGCAAAACATTACCTTCTAACCTTAAGACATTGTTTAATATGGCTTTTAAATTTATGAAGGTTTTCAAATTTATTCATATTAATCCTATTCTCAAAAAGATAGTTTAGAGCTCTGTTGTACGAGACGCGCCTGAAAAATTCAGTGTTGCATCTAGGCTGTCTTACATTAGTCAACATGGCCGATCTTGTGCACGAATCAGTACACAGATCATTCACATCGATTTCAGTATTATAGACATGTACACAGGAATATTTGTTTATATTTGTTTTATATTGAACACATTAAATTCATTGTATAAAAGAAACGTGGAGTACCTAGCTGTCTTATTCAATATTATTTTAATTATCGAGTTCTGTATAACTTGTACACGTCTTAGATGAGATTTACAAGTACTACCCCAAACTAATATCCCATAATGATTATTATTAATAGTAAATAAAAATTATTAACATTATAATACCTAACAATAAATTATAATCATTTTCACTAGGTAGGTACTTGATAAAATTATTAATCATTAGTGATAAATCATAATAATAATTAATCTAACATTTAGGATCTAGAGATTTAGACCTAGTGATCTAGACAGAAGGGTGATCTGTACCAAGAAGATAATAAACCGTTGTGTCAAGAATTTGCAGAGTTTTTTTTATTCGATTTTCTGAATCTACGTATCTTGAAACGTAAACCAACAAATTTTGAGGGGGGTTAAACAAATTTTTTCTTTGGGCGATTCCAATGGTTCATTATCGAAGATAATAAACCAAAATCCGTCCGGTCGCCGTACGCCGTCCGCGGCACTTTGCCCAGTTAGCGTTGAGTTAAAATTACGAATTTTTTTATGGGTTCCGACCAACCCCACAATGATCTTCGAAACTTTTCATAACCCTAGGTCAAGGAGAAGGGGTTCAAAACGAATTTTGAAATTTTGGAGATTCCAAAACTCGAAAAATTCCCATCAAACGGTATGTTTTTTATTTCATATTTAGATAGAGTTTATTCCTTAGAATTTTTTAAGACCATCCACATCTTTGTACGACCAGCTGTTCGTTCACAATGACGGCTCAAAGGCCTGTCAACACGATCGTGAATCAAATGGTTGAAATACAGGTCAATTTTCATACTAACGAGCTGTTTGGAACATCATATGGTTTTAGTGGTGTCCAGTTTTTTGTTCTGAGGTACGTTTCGTGCTACGGAAATGAAGGTAATTTCGAATGTTTGTTGGTAGGTACTTCTTTTATAGAAAAATTATTACCGACGTAGTATTAAAAACCCCAGAATTATATCAGTACATTTTATTTGTAATTAATTCATCATCTCTATCATTCAGGTTCTGCACAAAGCAACCCAGTCGATTCCAACAGCCGGATATCGTATTAATTAATCATAATTAATAATAAATACAAATTATTAATAGGTACCTAACAATAAATTATAATAATTTTCACTAGGTATTTAATAATTAGTGATGATTCATAATAATAATTAATCTAACATTAAGGCGTAAAACGATAGGAAGACGTTACAATTCGAACTTGAAATTTGACCGGGTCATCAGGGACTCGAAGCAAGTGAAGCGTCAAAAGTATGATTTTGGCTTCCTACTGGGAGTAGGCCAATAATTTGCAACAATACAACAAACAAAACAAAAAAACCTTGAAAGAATGTGGAGTTTGCTCTTAAAAACATGGAATTTATATAGGTATATGGAACTGCTTACATGGTGATGTGGGACCCATCGTGACAAGTACGCAAATGCTATTGCTGGGAACCTAATGAATCGTGATAGGTTTGTCGTGAATATATTATTCGGTGTGGCATTTACATAAAGGAGATATCTAAAACCAAAACGACTGATTGGAGGAAGTTTGACTTTTCCAAGATAAGATAATATCACCAGAACGTTGTAACTGTAGTTATTATATTATAATAACTACAGTTACACCGATCTGTTGAATGGCGGTCAGATCCCCCGAAGTACGTCGGAATTACGCGGATTTCAAATTCGGACTGAATTCGGGTTCACGGACGAAACGCGGTTTTTTCTCTCCCGCACCCCAAGATTTTAATTTCGATAAGGGAAATCATTATGACGGTACGACAGGTTAACAGAGACACGAAAGACAGCCGGAAACCCGATGTTTTCCCGTCAATTATAAAAACGAAATATTTCTAGAGATGGGTATCCTGGAAAAAAGACTCGGAACGGGCTCGCGTTATAGGTACTCGACATCTCGAGAACGATCTGTTCTTATCGAAGCGGGTATTCGTGAGATAGAAGAACCGCCCGACGTTTGAGTGTCACGACACTCGTTCACCTGCTTGGAAACCTAATTGGCCTCATCTTTCCGAAGGAAGAGCTTCCCTCCGGATAGTGGAGACTGGGCCAAGTTGTGATTAATTCCAAAGCTGATAGTTTTGGAAGGTACAACTTGGAATAGAATTTAGTCCGTCTATGAGGTCATCCCGGATCAGACGTGAAAACGTACCCGGACAATGAATATAAACGGCAATCACATTTCCACGCGGATCATCGGCGATTTCATCCTGTTAACGGCGAGACAAGTCTCATAGAACTTCCTGGTGACTGATGAGTGAACTCTTTACAAGACGTGAAAATAACGCTGTTAACACTCGTTGATGTATGAAGAATCGGGAGCTCATATTAGTTTCTGAATAATAGATATTTACTAATATTTAAAGATATTTCCGGATATTTAGATATTAGGTACCAAGATATTTAATGCAGCATACGGGTTTTCACCTGAAGCTACCACTAGGAATCCTATTCATACAGTGGCCACTAAAAATTCCGTTTCTCTTTTCGTTGATCAACACCTCCGCCACAGTCGGGAAAATTCTGAAATCCCGAGAACAATCGAAATTGCAGTAAATCTGTCGCCATTTTCCAAAGCCCCAGTCTCCAAGTGATAATTCGATGGACATGTACGGGCAGACGGTTGCAGGTCAGGTCAACAATCCTTTTTCTCCTTCCGCTAAAAACATTCTTCTCGAATGGGAATTTTAATCGATGCTGCATTGCTCGAATTATTAACCAACTACCCGCTTGCGACTCCTATTGAAATTGCGCCGTCTTGTTCTCACATTGTCGGAGGGAGACGGGAGCGGCTCGTTTGACGGGAGGCTTCCAATAAACATATTGTCGAACGACATTCTTCGTCAGAGCAACGTAAATAATAATAAAAAAGTTGGTAAAAGAGTGAAGAAACTTCATAGAGGTGATGGGTTTAAGTCCAGAAGTCGATACCGCAGATTGCAATTTTACGGACAATTATTGAGAATTGAGGCAGTTGAGAATTCTGCGTGTTTGTAAATAATCAACAAATTTCACGTTAATTAGGTTTTTGGTCCTCCCTAAGAATGATTGGCCTCCTTTAGGCGAATTTTCGAAGAAGAGGAAGATATTGTTCTCGGTCCAAAATTATTAAAACTCCAATTTCCAAAAAAATGAATGCCGATGTGTGTTGACTATTGTAAAAAAAAGTTTAAATAGTCAATTCTTCCTTCTCCGTCCATGTCCAGGCTCAGCCTTCCAAATTTTGATATCCTGAAAGAGGATTTTTGAGGGTTAATTGAAAATGCGCGCCCTCACATCACCTTTGCCAACAATAATTGTTATTATGATGGAGATTTTTATATACCATGAGAGATGTCTTCCCATATACGTAAGAAGCTATAGACCCGGAGAAAGTAGTGATAACTACAATATAATATTTAGCTGTCAAATTGTGAAAGTATGGCATCTAGTCTTTTCAGTGTGGTTTAACTTGAAGAATATTTTGTATTTATATTTAAATGTCAATATCTTTTGGTTTATTATCTTCGATAATGAACCATTGGAATCGCCCAATGAAAAAATTTTTTTAACCCCCCTTCAAAATTTGTTGGTTTACGTTTCAAGATACGTAGATTCAGAAAATCGAATAAAAAAAAATCCGTCCGTCACCCGCACGCCGTACGCCGTCCGTGGCACTTTGCCCAGTTAGCGTTGAGCTAAAATTACAAAATTTGGTTTCTGGGTATGGACCAGCCCCACAATGATCCTCGAAACTTTTCATAACCCTAGGTCAAGGGGAAGGGGTTCAAAACGAACTTTGAAATTTCGACAATGTCATATCTCTAAAAATTACCATGAAACGGTGTAATTTTTAGTTCACCTGTGAATGACCTGAAAAATTACGAATCTTTTAAGACCAATTGGATTTTTGTGCGACCAGCCGTTCGCTCACAGTGAGCGCGCAAAGGTTTAGGAAAAACACTAAACTTTCGCGTCGAAAACGGCCGTTATGTGACCCAACCCCCAGACGCCCAGAATAAAACTACCTTTTTTCATCTTCCCGGTAAACTACAGTCTAGAAATTTTAACCGTGAGTCGGGGATAGACCACATTGCAATATTTACTCGGTTTCTGATCTGTAAAATTGTTTAAATATTACCTTTTTGTAATAATACAAATTAAATTTTGATGATGAGCTATTGACTTGAAATTTTAAAAATAGTTCAGAACTGGATCACAATGCAATATTCACTCGGTTTCTTGTCTGTAAAATTGTTTAAATAATACCTATTTGTTTAAACAAATTAAATTTTGATGATGAGCTAGATACTTGAAATTTTAAATATAGGTCAGAAATGGATGACATTTCAATATTCACTCGGTTTGTAGAACATGGTATGATTATAGTATGGTATATTATTGTATGTATGATTTGGTATAGTACAGTATGGTATGATAGGAAAGAAATTCGAATGGTATGGTATGAGTACGGTGAGAATATGGTATGGTGCTGATTTGCAACACATTCTGGTATAGACAGAAGGGTGATCTGCACAAGGAAGATAATAAACCGTTGTGTCAAGAATTTGCAGAGTTTTTATACAATGTGATGTAAATAATCACTTTTATTGGCTATACAGCTACGTGACTTTTGCTTTTAAATTTCAAGAACGTTTACTTTTAGATTGAATTTGAAGCTCTTCCTACTGGCTTTTTATGAATGAATGTGTAAAATGTTGTCTATCTAGTAATTAATAATTCAAGTAATAAGTCATTATTTTAAGGTTTAAAGGTGCAAGTATTTGACCGCTGACAGGTCTCCTGATGTTCTCCTGTCCTAATTAGTCTATACAATTGAAGCTAACTTGACTGAACATGACTTTAAAGTGAAAATTGGACACTTTTTATTGAAAATGTGATTCTAAAATTAATGTTACCTACCTTTCATTTCTTTTTTTTTCTTCAAAATAAATAGCATTCGTGGGTGGATAGGAATGAATAATCATTACTAAGTCTCATGGTTACCTGATTATATATTAGGTAATGTTTGAAAAACCGTACATTTCCGACATTTTCGAGACTTTCCTATTCGGGCTCACTTCTCAATATCTGAATCTTCAAAAAGTTTTATTTAGCACTAGGGAGATAGGGAATTTAACACTCATTCCAACGGTATAATAACATTTGATTGTTAACTGAAAATGCAGGAATTATGGCCATTTTAGTGACTTAAGGGCGAAAACACGAAAAAAATCTTGAAAGTGAAAAAAAGTCGGATTTTAACTGCTATAAAAAAAATTTATGGGACACTTTTCATCAGAAATTTGTTGTAGAATCGATCCCTGGCCAGTGGCCGGTGGTTCCTACTTCAACACTTACACTCTGTATACAGGGTGTCTTGTGTAACTATGTCACAAACTCAGGGAATCGATTTCACAGGTTATTTGCAACAAAAAATGCCTCATTAGAGTTTTTTCTTACTCAACTAAAAATCCGACTTTCTTCACTTTTAAGATTTTTTTCGTCTCCTCTACCTTGTCTCTGTAAAACGGACCTAGCTCCCTTGAAATATCATGTAAAATAAAATCTGAGGATACCGTTGGAAAGAGCATTGAATTTTCTATCTCTTTGGTACAAAATACGATTTTTTTAGTCTGGCCTAACTGGGTAAAAAATGGCGAAATTTAAAAATTTAAAAATTTAAAAATTTTCCAAAATCACCGTTTTTGGTTTATTATCTTCGATAATGAACCATTGGAATCGCCCAAAGAAAAAAATTTTTTAACCCCCCCTCAAAATTTGTTGGTTTACGTTTCAAGATACGTAGATTCAGGAAATCGAATAAAAAAAAATCCGTCCGTCCGCCGTACGCCGTCCCCCGTCCGCCGTCCCCCGTCCGCCGTCCGCCGTCCGTGGCACTTTGCCCAGTTAGCGTTGAGCTAAAATGACGAAATTTGGTTTCTGGGTTAGGACCAGCCCCACAATGATCCTCGAAACTTTTCATAACCCTAGGTCAAGGGGAAGGGGTTCAAAACGAAATTTAAAATTTCGACGATGTCATATCTCAAAATATTCAACTGAACCGTGTAATTTTTAGTTCACTTCTGAATGACCTGAAAAATTACGAATCTTTTAAGACCAATTGGATTTTTGTGCGACCAGCCGTTCGTTCACAGTGAGCGCGCAAAGGTTTAGGAAAAACACTAAACTTTCGCGTCGAAAACGGCCGTTATGTGACCCAACCTCCAGACGCCCAGAATAAAACTACGTTTTTCATCTTCCCGGTAAACTACAGTCTAGAAATTTTAACCGTGAGTCGGGGATAGACCACATTGCAATATTCACTCGGTTTCTCATCTGTAAAATTGTTTAAATAATACCTTTTTGTATAATACAAATTTAATTTTGATGATGAGCTGATGACTTGAAATTTTAAAAATAGTTCAGAACTGGATCACAATGCAATATTCACTCGTTTTCTTGTCTGTAAAATTGTTTAAATAATACCTATTTGTTTAAACAAATTAAATTTTGATGATGAGCTAGATACTTGAAATTTTAAATATAGGTCAGAAATGGACGACATTTCAATATTCACTCGGTTTGTATGACATGGTATGAGTATGGTATGGTATATTATTGTATGTATGATTTGGTATAGTACAGTATGGTATGATAGGAAAGAAATTCGTATGGTATGGTATGAGTACGGTGAGAATATGGTATGGTGCCGATTTGCCACACAGTCTGGTGTAGACAGAAGGGTGATCTGCACAAGGAAGATAATAAACCGTTGTGTCAAGAATTTGCAGAGTTTTTTTTAGTTGTTCACCTTGTTATTACGGAGGTCTTCGGCGGCACTCCTTAGAAAAACCTCGCCCAGAATCTCAGCTTTCCAACGGTATAATCAGTTTTTATTTTTTAGGGGAAATTATCTTCTAAGTGGTCCAACGAAATAAAATTTCGCAATTCTGACTTCACCATCGTGTTCAGCGTAGAAAACCCTTTGAATAAAATGAGGTGTCATTTGCCAGGCTGTTTCATTTTGGGAATTTATGAATGATTTTTCCCTCCTAAAACTCCCCAAAACCTCCCTTAGATTGGCCCGATTCTGGCCATCTCCGAACTTAGCTATTCAAACCGAATCACGTCCGTAAAAACATGTTCCGTGTTTAAAAAACATACATATTGAAACAATGAGACTGAACAATCTACCGGTGAAAGATACAGGACACCCGAAACCTCCACAACAATTCACAGTATCGGATAATCCTCCTCCACTCGTCAGCACTATCTGGCAGCCCAACCACATATGTAGTCTCTGGCGTTCTGAATAATTTTTCATTGTATCGCAGCCCACATCGGAAAGGTACCAGAAATGTATAGTACTTCCATCGCTTCTCAGAATCTTCAAAAATTATTGATTAAGGTTTCTAATGTTAAACGTTTAGATGGGTTTTACATAAGACATTTCCTTCTTATGTACTCGTAAATACCTACTCCGCGTGGACTCCCGAAGATGTTTCCATAAGCTTATGTAGATAACTTATACCTTCATAATATATGCCATCATGAGGGCCCGTTCCGGCCATTACCCCCCAGTCCATCATGGCGGACCAGCAACGTTGGCAAGGCCGAAATAATAATTGTATATCATCTAATCTCTACCATCTCCGTCGTTCTTGAAGTTCCCATTTCACAGGTCTCGCAGGTTGTTTTTTTTTTTTAATATATAACTTTATTATTTTTACAATATTACAGTTTTGTTAGTTTTGTATATAGTAGACTTTTAAGGTACTGCCCAATGACTGCCTTTATCCAGAGAACGTTTTAAACGTTAAACGTTTTTTTTTAAATATATTTATATATTTAAAAAAAAAAGTTTAACGTTTAAAACGTTCTCTGGATAAAAAATAAAACTGTAATATTGTAAAAATAATAAAGTTATAACTTCATTATTTTTACAATATTACAGTTTTGTTAGTTTTGTATATAGTAGACTTAATCTAATTGACTTGGTACATGTTGTTAGGTACTGCCCAATGACTGCCTTTATCCAGAGAACGTTTTAAACGTTAAATTATTGTGTATTGCACTTAGAATTTATAATAAATTGTCTACCTCAGGAGAATCGTGAATGTAGATCAAGTAGAGGAATGGCCCCCAGAGGCAGGGTTTATTAAACGGGGAAAAAAAGTTGTTTTCGGTCAGATGTTTCTCTGATGTTTTCCCTCAGTGGCCGAGACACGAAACGTGTTCCGACGCGTTTTCTAAATTCAATGACGTTTTTCATACAACTTCTTATTAGAAAACGATAATGTGTGTGAAAAGCCGAGACCGCCGACTATAAAAATGATCTACAAAAGATTATTAAACATAACAGTGATCTTTTGTAGATCATTTTTATAGTCGGCGGTCTCGGCTTTTCTTTGTAGTGTCCTTGTAAAGCTGGAAACTAAGGATGTTATTGTGCTACTGTGACGTAGTACAGTGCACTTTATGCCCTTTATACACAGTGATGTTCCTATTGTGACAACTTTCCAGTCAAATTAAATCTTCGATAATTAGAATCAAAATTTAAAAAGTTTGCGCTTGAACGAGTAGTAGCTACATACCTACACACCCCAATATTATCCACCCTCTGTAAAGAAGAAAAAAATTCCCGGTCATGCAGCATGACTATATGAGCAAATTTTCTAAGAAATAATTGGTTTTATGTAAAACGTCTTCATCAAAGAACATGATTTCCATGAAGAACATTTCAAGTATCAACCACGTATCTTCATCTTCAAAGTGCTCCAGTTTGAGAGCGGAATAAGATATAGCAATTTTGACTTCCCCATATTGTTCAGCGTGTAAAAATCTTTGAAATGAGGTGTCACATGACAGACCGTTTCATTTTTGGAATTTATGGGTGAAACTACCCCCCCCCCCCCCCCCAAATCACCAAAACCCCCCTCAGCTTTTGGAGATTTCAACGCTGGACACGACGGAGAAGTCAGAATTGTGATGTCACATTTGGTCATCAGATTAGAGCAGATTAACCATGAAGAACGTATTCTTCATCTTCAAAGTACTTACTCAAGTTTGCGAACGAAATTGGGTATTGCAATCCTGACTTTACGATCGTACTCACCGTGTAAAACCTTCAAAATGAGGTGTCACTTGTCAGACTTTTCATTTTTTGAGTGAACCCCCCCCACCACACCCAAACTCCCCTCAGCTTTTCGATATTTCAACTGTAAACACGACGGTGAAGTCAGAAGTGCGATAGTACATCATCATACGTATATATTCATCGTACGTCATCATATCCTGTGAGGTGTTCTTGCCGGCCACTTGTCTGACGTCATCCACCCCCTGCCGGTCCACGTACGTCATATCCTGTGAGGTGTTCTTGCCGGCCACTTGTCTGACGTCATCCACCCCCTGCCAGTCCAAGTATGTCATATCCTGTGAGGTGTTCTTACCAGCCACTTGTCTGACGTCATCCATTCCTGCTGGTCCACGTACGACCAGCCGGAAATGAAGGTAATTTCGAATGTTTGTTGGTAGGTACTTCTTTTATAGAAAAATTATTACCGACGTAGTATTAAAAGCCCCAGAATTATATCGTATTAATTAATCATAATTAATAATAATTATTATCAATAATAAATACAAATTATTAATACCTAACAATAAATTATTATAATTTCCGCTAGGTACTTGATAAAATTATTAATAATTAGTGATAATTCATAACAATAATTAATCTAACAATCTCGACATTTACACCTAGTGATCTAGACAGAAGGGTGATCTGTACAAAAAAGATAATGAACCGTTGTGTCAAGAATTTGCAGAGTTTTTTCTATTCGATTTTCTGAATCTACGTATCTTGAAACGTAAACCAACAAATTTTGAGGGGGGGTTAAAATTTTTTTTTCTTTGGGCGATTCCAATGGTTCATTATCGAAGATAATAAACCAAAAGGAAACAGGGGTTTTCAGTTTTTTCAAAATCCCTCACAATTAAAGAATTAAAATTCATATCCACTAGTTAGGACCACGCTGTATACATTTTCAGTAACAATGCGAGTACAAACGTCACTTTGAATGTGCTTTGATTGTACTTGTCTGTACCGTCATGTTTGATACTATTAAAGTTTGATACTGTACCTAGTTTCGGAAGTTATTGCGAAATTTGATTTGTGCAAAAAGGAAATTTTTAGCATCACTATTTTGAACGAGCCAACTGAGTGGAATGTTAGGAGTTTGAAACTTGGGAGGATACGTAGGGTTTTCTGATTTAACCAACGTTATCCAGTTTTGATGATAATTGTGACTAATTTCATATAAATACTGAACGTGGTCCAAGACACGAAAGGGGAGCGAATGCAAACAAGAACGAGGCTACCAGAATTTGTCAATCCCGATTCTAATTGACAACTTTTTAAGAAGGAAGAATGAAAAACTCGATCCGATCAATGAAGAGGCTGTAAACCCTTCAGATTGATGACAAGTCATTTCGCCGCCAAGGAAAATTCATTAGCGATTTGGCGAGTGGCCGGGGACGCACGTGGGGTTCTGGTTCTTCCGTTGAAGAAAACGCCGTGGAATTCCGTACTGCTATATTTCATCGGTTGGGAAGTCAATCGCTTTGTTGAGAGACGCGATGTGTCCGATTGGATACACCTTTGACGGTGAGTGTGGGAGATCCAGGTTTTCGCCTTATCGATCCGTGGGATCTTGAAGGTGTCAAAGAACTCAGAGGTGGGGTAAACCATATGAACGCTTATATAAACCACTCTGTGAATTCTTGACACAACGGGCCATAACCTAGTGCTATGAAAAGTTTCAAGGATCATCGTGTGGTCCGTACCCGTAAACCACCCCGTACCCGTAGCATTACACTAACTGCCAAAGTGCCGCAGACGGCGGACGGATGGATTTTGGTTTATTTTCTTCGATAATGAACCATTGGAATCGACCAAAGAAAACAATTTTTTAACCAACAATTGTATGAACCAGTATGAACATTGACCCGACAGGCTGCCGCATGATTCACCCTCATGTTGACAACTTTTGATATGCTCCAACTTTGAGCCCATTTATTTTGTTCCATTTAAATTTTACGAGTTATGAAATTTCAAAATTCGTTTTGAACCCCTTCCCTTTGACCTAGGGTTATGAAACGTTTCGAGATCAATATTGCCCTTAAGGCAATACTACAGTCATTATGTCAAAAGCTGAGTATGTGGCCAAAACAGTTAAATTTTTAGACGATAATAATGGTAACCAGTGGTATCATAATATTTCACTTCTAAACAGACTATTCAACTTTTTTGCCAATTTATAACAGGAGTACCAATATATTATATTGGTACTCCTGTATAAATTGGCAAAAAAGTTGAATAGTCTGTTTAGAAGTGAAATTAATTTTCGGCCACAAAATACTGTTAAGTACCAATTCTTACGATTTAGTTAGTAAAATCAAGGACATTCAGGTGCCTTCTGACGTGGTTAGCCTCTTCACGAACATGAGCGTCGTTAGATGTAAGGATGCTGTGGAATGGACTGATTCACGATTCTGAATTATGTGTGTTTGAAGAAGACGAATTATGTAGTCTGATGTCTGTCTGTAGGGATCAGAATTATTTTTTGTTGATGGCTAATACTATACTCAGCCAGGTGTTGCAAGGGGATCTCCGATGTCGCCGTTGCTTGCGGATATTTACATAGATTTTCCTTGAGAACAAATTTTCCAAAAATGTGAATCAGATAACCTCCTTTATTGGTATAGGTACGTAGATAACATCATTATTTGTGGAATGGGACTGAAAGGCAACTGGACTCATATCATGCTAAAATTAACAATGTAGATCCATTCATTAATTTCACTTTGGAATTGGGATGTAGTCACCTAATTTTCTAGATCTTCCATTTCATTGATTAATGGAAGACATAAGTTCTCCATTTATAGAAAAGATACTTTATAGCGACATTACCTTCGTAATACTTCAAATCATCCAGTATTTCACAAACATGCGCTTTCATAGTATGATTAATAGGGCTCTGTCTGTACCATGGATGAAGAAAGTCTGGCCAAAGAAAAATTAGTTATCAAAAGCATAGCTGAGCAGTAAAGGGTATGACGGAGATCTCATTGATTCAATATGGAATAGGGTTCGTAGGAAAAAGAGTAGGGAAGGAATTTCAAATTTAGTTAGGGAAGCTTCAGCTGAGGAAATGTTTTGGGTTTAGCATGCCGTATTATGGGAAATTTCGGATAGATTGGTAGAATATTAACTTCTAAAGGGTTTAGAGTAAAAACCATTATAAAACTAAAAATAATCTCATCTATTTATCAGGTTCAGTTAAGGATAAGATTAATATACAGGATAGAAACGGGGTACATAAATTAAAATGCTCATGAGGACTCGAGTAGTGTGGGCAAACTGGTAGGAAGTTTAGGGGAAGGTTAAGGAACACGAAAAAGATTTTAGCTTCTGCACGTCACTTGAATGAATTAAATAGCTTCAGTTCTGATCTTGCAGACATGCCATTTATCAATCCCTCATTTGTGCCAGAAAGGAAGCATGTTGAATGTACTTGAAAAAGTTCGAAATTATTAAGAGTGATAGGTAGGTAAATTTAGAATGATGTATTCCTTCAATTTTGGTTTATTATCTTCGATAATGAACCATTGGAATCGCCCAAAGAAAAAAATTTTTTAACCCCCTCAAAATTTGTTGGTTTACGTTTCAAGATACGTAGATTCAGAAAATCGAATAAAAAAACTCTGCAAATTCTTGACACAACGGTTCATTATCTTCTTTGTAAAGATCAGCTTCTGTCTAAGATCACTAGGTCTAAATGTCTAGATCCTAAATGTTAGATTAATTATTATATCAATTATCACTAATTATTAACAATTTTATCAAGTACCTAGTTGAAAATTATTATAAATTTATTGTTAGGTATTAATAATTCGTATTTATTATTAATAATAATTATTATTAATTATGATCAATTAATACGATATAATTCTGGGGTTTTTAATACTACGTCGGTAATAATTTTTCTATAAAAGAAGTACCTACCAACAAACATTCGAAATTACCTTCATTCAGTAGCACGAAACGCACCTCAGACCAACAAACTCGACATCACTTAAGCCATATGATGTTCCAAAGAGCTTGTTTAGTATGAAAATGGACCTGTATTCAACAGTTTGGAGTCACGATCGTGTTTGTGAGGCACAATCTTTGAGCCGTCATTGTGAACGAACGGCTGTCGTACAAAGCTGCGGATGGTCTCAAAAAATTCTACGGAACAAACTCTATCTAAATATGAAAATTAAAAACATACCGTTCTATATGAATTTTCGAGATATGAGATTTTCAAATTTTCAAAATTCGTTTTGAACCCCTTCCCCTTGACCTAGGGTTATGAAAAGTTTCGAGGACCATTGTGGGGTTGGTCCGAAACCCATAAATAAATTTCGTATTTTAACTCAACGCTAACTGGGGCAAAGTGGCGCGGACGGCGTACGGCGGACGGACGGATTTTGGTTTATTATCTTCGATAATGAACCATTGGAATCGCCCAAAGAAAAAATTTTTTAACCCCCCTCAAAATTTGTTGGTTACGTTTCAAGATACGTAGATTCAGAAAATCGAATAAAAAAAAAATCCGTCTTCCGCCGTACGCCGTACGCCGTACGCCGTTCCGCCGTACGCCGTCCGCGCACTTTGCCCAGTTAGCGTTGAGTAAATACGAATTTTTTATGGGTTAGACCAACCACAATGTCCTCGAAACTTTTCATAACCCTAGGTCAAGGGGAATGGGTTCAAAACGATTTTGAAAATTTTGAAAATCTCATATCTCGAAAAATTCATATTGAACGGTATGTATTTTATTGTTTATTATCTTCGATAATGAACCATTGGAATCGCCCAAAGAAAAAAATTTTTTAACCCCCCCTCAAAATTTGTTTGGTTTTACGTTTCAAGATACGTAGATTCAGAAAATCGAATAAAAAAATCCGTCCGTCCCGCCGTTACGCCGGTACGCCGTACGCCGTACGCCGTCCGCGCCACTTTGCCCAGTTAACGTTGAGCTAAAATTACGAAATTTGGTTTCTGGGTTTGGACCAGCCCACAATGATCCTCGAAACTTTTCATAACCCTAGGTCAAGGGAAGGGGTTTCAAAACGAAATTTTGAAATTTTGAAAATTTCATATCTCGAAAAATCATATAGAACGGTATGTTTTTTATTTCATATTTAGATAGAGTTTGTTCCGTAGAATTTTTAAGACCATTCGCAGCTTTGTACGACCAACCGTTCGTTCACAATGACGGCTCAAAGATTGTGCCTCACAACACGATCGTGAATCAAACTGTTGAAATACAGTCCATTTTCATACTAACAAGCTCTTTTGGAACATCATATGGCTTAAGTGATGTCGAGTTTGTTGTTCTGAGGTGGCGTTTCGTGCAACGGAAATGAAGGTAATTTCGAATGTTTGTTGGTAGGTACTTCTTTTATAGAAAAAATTATTACCGACGTAGTATTAAAAACCCAGAATTATATCGTATTAATTAATCATAATTAATAATAATTATTATTATTAATAAATACGAATTATTAATACCTAACAATAAATGATAATAATTTTCAGTAGGTACTTGATAAAATTGTTAATAATTAGTGATAATTGATAATAATAATTAATCTAGACATTTAGACCTAGTGATCTAGACAGAAGGGTGATCTGTACAAAGAAGATAAATGAACCGTTGTGTCAAGAATTTGCAGAGTTTTTCATATTTAGATAGAGTTTGTTCGTAGAATTTTTTAAGACCATCGCAAATTTGTACGACCAGCCGTTCGTTCACAATGACGGCTCAAGATTGTGCCTCACACCCGATCGTGGATCAAACTGTTGAAATACAGGTCTATTTTCATACTAAAAGCTCTTTGAACATCATATGGCTTAAGTGATGTCGAGTTTGTTGTTCTGAGGTGCGTTTTCGTGCTACGGAAATGAAGGTAATTTCGAATGTTTGTGGTAGGTACTTCTTTTATAGAAAAATTATTACCGACGTAGTATTAAAACCCCAGATTATATCGTATTAATTAATCATAATTAATAATTATTATTATTAATAATAAATACAAATTATTAATACCTAACAATAAATTATAATAATTTTCACTAGGTAGGTACTTGATAAAATTGTTAATAATTAGTGATAATTGATAATAATAATTAATCTAACATTTAGGATCTAGACATTTAGACCTAGTGATCTAGACAGAAGGGTGATCTGTACAAAGAAGATAATGAACCGTTGTGTCAAGAATTTGCAGTGTTTTTTTATTCGATTTTCTGAATTCTACGTATCTTGAAAACGTAAACCAACAAATTTTGAGGGGGGGTTAAAAAAATTTTTTCTTTGGGCGATTCCAATGGTTCATTATCGAAGATAATAAACCAAAAATCCGTCCGTCCGCCGTACGCCGTACGCCGTCCGCGCCACTTTGCCCAGTTAGCGTTGAGTTAAAATTACGAAATTTTTTTTTATGGGTTTCGACCAACCCACAATGGTCCTCGAAACTTTTCAGAACCCTAGTCAAGGGGAAGGGGTTCAAAACAAATTTTGAAATTTTGAAAATCTCATATCTCGAAAATTCATATAGAACGGTATGTTTTTTATTTCATATTTAGATAGAGTTTGTTCCGTAGAATTTTTTAAGACCATCCGCAGCTTTGTACGACCAGCCGTTCGTTCACAATGACGGCTCAAAGATTGTGCCTCACAACACGATCGTGACTCAACTGTTGAAATACAGGTCCATTTCATACTAACAAGCTCTTTGGAACATCATATGGCTAAAGTGATGTCGAGTTTGTTGTTTCTGAGGTGCGTTTCGTGCTACTGAAATGAAGGTAATTTCGAATGTTTGTTGGTAGGTACTTCTTTATAGAAAAATTATACCGACGTAGTATTAAAAACCCCAGAATTATATCGTATTAATTGATCATAATTAATAATAATTATTATTAATAATAAATACGAATGATTAATACCTAACAATAAATTATAATAATTTTCACTAGGTACTTGATAAAATTGTTAATAATTAGTGATAATTGATAATAATAATTAATCTAACATTTAGGATCTAGACATTTAGACCTAGTGATCTAGACAGAAGGCTGATCTGTACAAAGAAGATAATGAACCGTTGTGTCAAGAATTTGCAGAGTTTTTGGTTTATTATCTTCGATAATGAACCATTGGAATCGCCCAAAGAAAAAATTTTTTTAAACCCCCCCTCAAAATTGTTGGTTTACGTTTCAAGATACGTAGATTCAGAAAATCGAATAAAAAAACTCTGCAAATTCTTGACACAACGGTTCATTATCTTCTTTGTACAGATCACCCTTCTGTCTAGATCACTAGGTCTAAATGTCTAGATCCTAAATGTTAGATTAATTATTATTATCAATTATCACTAATTATTAACAATTTTATTAAGTACCTAGTGAAAATTATTATAATTTATTGTTAGGTATTAATAATTCGTATTTATTATTAATAATAATTATTATTAATTATGATCAATTAATACGATATAATTCTGGGGTTTTTAATACTACGTCGGTAATAATTTTTCTATAAAGAAGTACCTACAACAAACATTCGAAATTACCTTCATTTCCGTAACCACGAAACGCACCTCAGAACAACAAACTCGACTTAACTTAAGCCATATGATGTTCCAAAGAGCTTGGTTAGTATGAAAATGGACCTGTATTTTCATTAGTTTGAGTCACGATCGTGTT